>OZ026619.1:93220703-93393203 GCA_964020975.1 Hermodice carunculata
TTCTTTTTTTTTCTAACCTGAGCTTTGTAACGCTATTTGGTGTGTTTTCTCTGCTGTTCACCTCTATACTTATTTCGATGTGTTTGTTTGTACTTTTATTTCCTCATCCCTGGGTTCCGATAAAGTATTATTATGTACATGGGTATTGTTGATTAGGGTGTCAGTTTTTTTTTTCCCGCCTGTCTTTGGTGTGAAGGACCACTGGGGTAATCCATCGCGGCACGGCCTTTGAAGTTTATCGTCTGACGATTCCCGCTCCTCTTGAACATTTAAAGTCTCTCTTCATTAGAACGCAAAACAAGCAAGATAACTATAAAGTAAACCACTAAGGCTATGATATGTTAGCATGTTTGCATCTTTTCCGTGCCCACAAACATACTTTCGGCATGCTGCCTTATTTCGCATTGCCACCCTGATACCACTGTCTTTTTGCCATGGGCCGTTGCTACCTGCAGCCACGTGACAGGCTGTTCAGTATGATTGACGGGTGGCATTGTTCCGTTTGGCGGCTGAAAACCAAACGAATGACACATGGACGTTCGGATATCCACATGCCTGTGTAGTTTTTGGCGTTTTTCTCATATTTCGACTTTAGTTAAAAGCTCGAAATTTTGACAACTAATAGAAAGGACATTCATCTTGTAAAAACCGTTAAAATTTCAAAATCGGCCATTCAAAGGTTTTTGGTGTCTTAAGTGTCCTTAAGAGCATCAATAATGATATATATGCTGTGGCCGCGATTCACTTTGATATGCAAATCAAGTGTACTTTTGTGAGACTGTCCGGCAATCAATGCATTAATTGCACAATGTTCAAAATGGCGCTCGAGCGTGCCGTCTCGCATTTGGACTTATAACTAACGATGATAACTGCTTCAGACACAACCGAGTGAGCAGATTGAAGTTAAGATAGTAAGTCATGTTTTAAAGGTACCTTAACGGCCGTTTGTCTTGGTTACTCGAACAACAAACACCTGCAACCGTGCTGAAAACACGTGACCACGATTCACATGCCTTCGTGTTGCATTTGGATTTATAACTAACGATGATAACTGCTTCAGACACAACCGAACGGGCAGATTAAAGTTAAGATTGTAAGCCATCTTTTAAGAATATGTTGACGACTGTTTGGTCTGGTAACTCGGAGAACGGATACCTGAAACCTAGCAAAACTAGATACCGATACTGCACCCATCGTGGCTAAATGCAGCAGCTATGCTTTTTCCCCGGCCCAAGTTGACCATGCAGACAAGCTGAAATAGTATGTTGTGTATGAGTTACTTTACTGCAAAATACGGAAGACGTTAGTCAGCTTTTCTGTTAACTTTGTCTTACAACTTGGTTACGGTAGATTTGAACGACCTATTTTTTTTTTTCATCGGTGGTTGTTTGTGGGGTGATTTTGCTGGTCGGTCGCGTGTTGCAACTGGTCCGAGGTTGTCCAACTGGAGCATTGTTGCAAAAATTTGCATCACAGTTCTTGAAAAATGCTGCAAAATTTAGCCAAAATAAGTTTTTTTCATGTGAAGAAGTTCATTGAAAAAATGATCCGGGGAATGTAAATTTGCTGCTGCAATTAGACAGCACTGTGGTCTTGCGCGTCAGGTCATTTAACATTGCAAAAACGCCTGTGCCAAGGAAATCTGGTCGTTTTGACCAGGTGGGGACTGGGGTCGGTAATCGCAGGTACTACTGTACCGTGATTATACCTATTCCCATGCAGAACTTGCCAGGGTATATCAAAGAGAGTGAATGTAAGAACATTTTCAAATATATATATATATATATATATATATATATATATATATATATATATATATATATATATATATATATATATATATATATATATATATATATATATATATAGCAGGTCCCTGGAGTTATAAAAATTACGCCTTTGGTGTTTATATTTATTTGTATATTAATTTATTGTAAATTTATACATCAATCTTTTAATTCAAAGATAATTAAAGCATTTCAGCTGCAAACCTGTGCAAAGCAACTTAATATTTTTTTCCCATTTCATGCTTGTCTTACTGCTATTTTCATGTGGTTCACCATGGAAATAAGCCAAGGCAAGATTCCCTGGGCATTTGGTACTCTGATGTCGTGCATCATAGTTTGGTGTGCTTTCAACAATTATATTGCACCATCCTGGCATATGTGTGCATAAAATATTATCAATCAACATTCAGTGATAAAAGTTAGGTACATTCAGGCCTAGTGAGTATCTTAATTTATATTTTTTCTTGCTTTTGTAGAGAAAATACACTGCTTACTAATTGCGTGATAATTTATCTGTTAATTTTCCCCGAATATATAAACATAATATGTGTGCAAAAATTCTCTAAAGCCTTGCATGTATGAATGCAAAATTTGTCTTATCGTAATTGATAACATGGCGATTTTTTAAAATATATTTTTTTTACCAATTTTAGCCAATTTTCATGAGATTTTTGTACAATCTGAGGGAAAACAGCCAAAGCAGTACAATAATGACTAAAATGTTGTGATTTCGTCAGCCATGTAAAGGCAAGTTACTCGAAACTCCGTAAGGGGGGGGGCGGGAATGACCCCAGCCCCCCCCCCCCCCAATGCCTTAGGCCCTTTGGGCCGTGTAGGTCACATTTGGGCCACTTATTTGGACCAATTGGGTCTCTGACTGAGTTTTTGAGCACTGGCCTTGGTCGACCAACATTTATTAGGGAATGGCGGCTTAAAAGTCCTTTTTGTGTGTTTTTTTTTTTTGAGGGGGGAAGGGGTCGTTCGTTTTTTTATCTTTTCAGTAGGGTCTGTCAGGTTTCCGGAACCACACATTTATTTTGGTTAGGTCTTGGGTAACTTGGACATTTGTTGAAACATGTTGAGAATGTATGTTCTTTCCCCTTTTACACATTGCCTCTTTTGACTTCAGTTTAATTTGTTACTTGCGCACAGCCGGAGGCACTTGTGTTTCATTAAAATCAATGATAACTAACTTGCCACGGCATGTTACACGCTGTAATTCCAAAATTAGTACGATGAGATACCTTTTTTCTCACGAATTTTACCATTTGGATTATGAAAGATATAGTGTGAAAGTTTAAAATCGCTTGGTAAATCTGAACAGATTCCATTTCATTTTAAGACATTTAACGTCACATTTACATTTAATAGTCCAATTATATCCTATCAACCGTATGATCACAGTTAAATGGGTCCGTTTTCACTTAACGGTTCAGCTACCCATTTTTGTAATTTTTATTAACATTTAGCATTGCGTTTATATTTTATCGTCTGACGCCTAGCGTTAAATGTTAAGTTACATTTAATTACTCGTTTACATTTAAACGGTCTGTCAGGTGGCAAATGGGCCGCAACATTTATGTATTATGCATTCGCGTTGTCAAGTTGCATACTATGCGTGTTAATCATAGGAAAACGGTGGCTCAATTGCTTCATGACGGTATAGAGAGTAAGAACGGCTGCTAATCTTTACAGTTCAGTTTTTAGTTCAGTTTACTCTATGTTGACAGAGTGAAATGAACTTAATTTGCTGAATTGCAGATTCCCCGTAACCCTTTGACTGCCAACTGCGACTAAAGTAGAAGTAATTACAGATGAACTTGTCTAAATTATCAGATACTATATTAAAGTTTTTGGTAAAACACCTTTCATTCAAGAACCAGAATGCCTATCATCCCATAGAATATAAGTGTCCGAGGCAAAAGCTTTCCTCGGCGGGCCTCGGGTGCATTGGGCTCAAAGCGCGCCCAGGAAAGTTGTGGACTCAGTTTAAAACTTGGCACTGAAAGCGTTCCGAAAACATAGGACGCACTGCATCCCCCGCTTTACTGATCTCCGAGCAAGGGAACTCAAAAGAAGCGCGATCACCTGCCAATTGACAGGGAGCCATCATCCTCAAAAACTAAAAAAACCACACTTTATTGCAGCAAGCTTTACCTCTAAGTGTTATTCATAATAATAAAGTATACATTAAATGTTCTGTTACAATCATATACAAGGCTTACAAACTTGACAGCATTTGGCGAACTGTGGCGCTTTTTTATCTACAGAGTTCTTATGCTGATCTTTCTTTGACAATCTTTGATAAAAATGTATTTCAATACAATGGAATCTCCAATTAAGACCACCTCCATAAAGAGACCATTTCCATATTAAGACCACCAATTTACGGACCCTTCAGTTATCCTTAGTCAAATTTTATCCTCCATTAAGACTACTCCCTATTAAGACCACATTTTAAGTCCCTTCGGTGGTCCTAATAGGGATATACCACTGTACTTTAAAATTTAATCACTTGATCGTACAGAAACTTTAAGTGGGCTATTTTGTGTCTATACCAGGTGTTCAAAGTATTTTACCCCACAAAATACGAATATATACGTTTCGCAGAGAGAGAAACTCCTCGGACAAAGATTTAAATCCTCGGCAAAATGCACTGTCGCCGCAGCTTGTCTTCAAAATAGCATTTTGCCATAAAGATCTTTTAAGGCACTAGATATATCATTCTATGTGTGGTACATTACTCAAATCCATAAGAGCGGTCTAGGTCAACAGCTTTGCTCGTCTGCACCCAAAGTGCGCCAAGGAACCTCTGTCAAAACTTGGCAGTAACAGAGATAAACTCGAGTTCCCCATGCATTGAAATCGTTATTGCGTTAGGGAAATAATGGCATACCTGTAAAGAAAGTACGAGTTATTTATGATTTTGTTGTTGTTGTTGTTGCTATAATATTGAAGAACTTACGCTAACTTTGGGACATTGTGATCATCTATGTGAAGTCTCTCAACTTGGTGATGGAACAAGGATTCGTCATAACCCTGTTCACCTGCAATCATCGTAATACATGCGGATGGTTATATATGTTATTGGCGCCAGGGATTTGCATTAGAATATGTTGCCACATGTGACGCTACAGATAGCTTCATTATGTTGTCCACATGTTGCAAAACTTACTTTATTTATTCTTTGAAAATATCATGTGACAAACGAAGTAGGCTGTTGCCATCATGCAGAATAGTGTATCTGCCATACCTCATGCCCGATGTGCCATTCTTGTGCCTGTTCACATTATGTCATTCTCATTCTTTGCTGAATATTGGGCTAAGACAAGGAGCCGCTATTCAGAGAGACATGTACGGGTATAGGCCCCAAAACATGTTCTGAGTAGTTACCCTCTGAACACCCTTTGATGTATTTGGGCTAATACAGCCTATGTCAAAATTTTGAAGAAGAACGTGCAATCTGGACAATAGTACTTCCATATGTATATAGGTTAGACAGTGACAGGTTAGGTTATGGCGAGTAAAGAGTTCGGACTGCGGAATAGGGTAATGGCTACTAGGAAGTGGTTCTGGACAAACAAAAAAAAAAAAATCCTGTTTTGTTTGTATTTGGAGACGGAGTCAGTGCAGTATAATTCAGTCCAATCGGAATGTAATTTATCGTGATGTTTAAATAAAAAATTAGCAGATAATGAAAGCTATAAATGAGGAAATACAAAAATTATGGTCTTATTACTGAAATTACTCCAATTTAACAGAGGGATAGTTTACCTTTCAAATAAGGAAATGCAACTGACACCCTTGCGAATATCAACCACCTAGTGTAATAGTTTTCCATATTTTGAAGCCTGTATATGTGGTAAATTTACTTCATGTTGTTGTATTTTCATTTTCACTTATTGTACTGGTGGAACAGAAGCTTGAAAGTAAAGCACACGAAAATGCATTTCAACATAGGTTTAATAGAAAGACTCTAAAATGGTGAAAATAAAACTTCAGTTAAATGCCTGAAATGCAAAATTCGTAGAAATTTTTACACACAAAAATAACTACATTCACAAGACCTTTCAGTAACACGACTGACTGAAATACAAACTTAACATTTTTAGATACCTTTTTCAGATACAATATATTTTTGTAATAAAATGATTTGTCACTCTCTATGTAATACAGCAGCACATTGTTTCCGTGTTATAGTATCCGTGACTTGTTCATGTCTGTTATGGCAATCGAAGAGATTTGAAGTGGAATATTCAGCGAAATTTGTCAGTCAAAATTGAACTGTGTCCAAGCACCTGTATCACTCTTACACCATATTGTTTCCGTTTGTGTGTGTGTGTGTGTGTGTGTGTGTGTGTGTGTGTGTGTGTTTGCCATTTTCGTTTTCTCCTCCAAAAGCGAAAGCGATTTACGTACATTCGTTTGCCAGATTTACTTAAAACTTGGTGGTAATGTGCATTAGGTGAGTCTCTACTAGTTTTGTTCAAATGGTGACACTCCGATCTTTTGTGGTGTTTTGATAATTTTTTTTTTCGGTAAAATTTTTTAAAAAGTCTATTTCTCCGCCCTCTCTTCTCTTGCTTGGCCAATTGCTTTGAAATTGCACAGGGGCACTTCTGGGGCATTCTAGACCTTACGTCTTCAACCGGTGGCGTTGCAAGTTTGTGAATATTAGTGTATCTTCTCTATTTTGTTCCTCTTCAAACGTGGCCCTTAGATTATTCTAAAATTTTGTGGAAATGTAGCTAGTGGTAGGGTTAGGCAAATTGTTCTCTATGTGGCGATACCCTGCATCCCTGATTTTTAATTTTTCAATTTGAGTACCTGTTTGTTAGTGCATGCATTCCCATTGATTACTGCTTGAGTCAGTGGGACCCGATGGTAATTCACATTTACGGCTTCTTCCCCAAAATTGTTCGCTTAATTCACTTCAAACTTGATGAGGTTGTATCTTAGGGAGGTCTCTACCGAGCTAGTTCAAATAATCACGCCCCAGTGATTTTACGTTTTTAATGTTTTGTTTTGTTTGTTTATTTTTTTGGTAAACTCTTAGAAATTCCTGTTCTCCAAAATCGCCTGACAAGTTGCTTTGAAACTGAAAAAGGACACTTCTGTGGACCCCCTAGACCTGAATTTGTTCAACCGGTGGGCCTGCCATTCTTTTCTACTTTTGAGCGTTTTCGCTCTTCTGGACTTCTTCTTCCAAAACTATAACTTGGATCATCTGCAAACTTATTGGCAATACACCTGGACTAATTTGCTCCCTACGTGGTGTTGCTGTCATTTTCTGGTTTTTCAACAAATAATCAAAATTGGGGAAAATCAGTAAGGGAATATATGCAAGCCCAGCATACTGGCCTGTTTCAGGGTTAAATTGGGACACTATGACCATGGTTACTCTTAAGCACGAATAGGAAAGTATATGTTTGGTTTCTTCTGGTGTTGTTAATGTTGACCTACATTGATAT
The DNA here is from genome assembly GCA_964020975.1 of Hermodice carunculata. Classification (NCBI taxonomy): domain Eukaryota; kingdom Metazoa; phylum Annelida; class Polychaeta; order Eunicida; family Amphinomidae; genus Hermodice; species Hermodice carunculata. The sequence continues at coordinate 93,227,962 of OZ026619.1, forward strand.
TGAAAGTGAACTGACATAGTGGATAATATCTCGGTAACACTAGATCCACGGTTACTATCAAATACCAACAGGGAAATTGCCTATGTGATTTCTTTTTACATAGTTAATTATGGCCTTGATTGGCCTTGAACGTTTAAACTGGCATATATACACGTTTTGATGGTGATTTCCTTCACTTTTCATTAAACAATAGAAACTCGTGAACTGTATGAGTGAAGACTGATATTACAAGCAGTGGTGATGGGCTTAAACAAAGGTGACCTTGAAATAATTCTGAAGTTCACAGAACCACTTCAGTGTGTCCATGAAACGCCAAACTGCGCCCAGGACTCTCACAGTCCTCTTTTTTATCAATCCTCCTGGTCAAGGCCACAGTATGCATACTCACCCAAATCTTCTTACATCAGAACATCTCAGTGTATAGTTTTACGGAACTGAATTAACCTGAAAGGTATTTCTCATCAGCAGTGCCATCTAGCTAGAGGTTGTTGGGTCTGTGGCTTTTCCAATTTTTAAGAGGTGTTGGCAGGCGTGTTTGCTTAAGTCTTTCAGTACCACATTTTGGACTGAATTGGCAGCATTTCTTGCGCCCAAAGCGGGACGAGGAAATCTGTTGATCCGGCCTATTATGGTGTAACTATAGGCATACTGGTACTTGAATGAAATGTCTTTTTTATAGTTAGTTCAAACATATTTATTTAGGCTGGATTACCCTATAGTACATGAAATGACTACTGTAATGGGTTCTCCAGACGGAGTTCTATAAGGAACAGGAATCTAGCATCCTTATTATAATTCAGAGCAGTTGTCTTTTAGTAGTTCGATTTAAATTGCAATTAGTACTGAAAGAGTAAACGGGCAACTTCTTGTTCCTGATGGACAAATGCAATTGAATGGACAATGTGTAACAGTTCAAAGACGTGCACGTGGAAACGGTAAATTCAAGCTCATACTCAATAATATCCCTCTACATACATGTAGACTAAAGAGAAAACTTACTGCATAGATTGAAAACTTTGTAGTGGTCTTTGTGTTTAGCATCAAGAAATTCAGCAACCCTCTGAAAAAAGTACCGACCAATGAACTGCGAGACCATGATAAAGTGTCATAGAATACAACTCAAACAGGTAAACTGTCGTAATAAGTCTATGTAGCCAAAATGAATCTGAAGATATTTAGGAAAAAATGAGATGCTATGGCAAGGTTTCTTCCGATTTTGCATTTTAGCTGTTGTGAAACAATATGGTTAAATCAAAGACAAAACAAGGAAAGTATTTTGGGATAAAATGCTAAGAACCAAGTAAAAATTAGGTCAAACTTTGGCAGGAAAAAAAAAGAGTGCCTAATAGAAAGAAAACAAAAACAGTAATTGGCCTCGATTCAGAATCAGTAACATAATTTAAGCATTGAGAAAGGTCGGGTATCAAAAATGATTATCTGGCTCAGCTGAATTCTTAGTCAGCGGAGCTTAATTATTTTCCTTCGTTAGTCGGCATCTGCGCCTGGTGCGGCGTCTACAGGTCAACAATTTACATTTTCGACTTCTTTTTAAACCGTTAACCGGATTCAGTTGAAATTTGGTGGGGATGTATCTTGGTTGGTTGTCTACCAAGTTTGTTCAAATGGTCACGCTCCAGCGATTTATGTATTTTTTATGATTTTATTTTGTTCATTTTCGGAAAAATGTTCAAATCTCTGAAGCCGCCAGGCCAATTGCTTCGAAATTGCACAGGGACACATCTGAGGACCCCTAGACCTGAATTCGCTCAGCGGGTCGCGCTTCAATTTTATTGGGCCCCCTAGTGCCAAATAGTCTGGTAATTTTCTAGTGCTAGAGGTAAGAAAACCACAAAAGTATTCACTTCCGGAAACAAGGAACAATAAGTTTGCAGATATATATATATATATATATATATATATATATATATATATATATATATATATATATATATATATATATAATTTGCATCAAAATTAACTTGTCTCGTCACTAAAGAGGTGATAAATGACTGACAATCAATAAAATTATAGATATCAAGGTTAGAAACGGGTTTATAGGAAATACCAGCATGCACCTCCAACACAGGAGAGTACTGGACAATTTAGCATTAGGGGGCGCATATGTGTCTAATGTTTTATGATTTTTCGCGTGTTTTGTCAATTTTCGAAATTTTCGCCAGATAGTTTGAGGGGGATTGTTCAAAACTGTTCGCAGTTATTCTTAAACTAAAAATACTCTTAGTTTGCAAACATGGGTAATATATCTTGGACACTTTTAAACTTATATGGTATTAAAATTAGAAAAAATGCTTTGATTAGAAAAAAGAGAATCAGTTAATGAAGTGCATCCATTTATCAAAAAAACCCCAAAAGGCACACACTTTAAAAATGGTATCTGGTGTATATGGTAAAATAAATTAAGAGAGTACTTGTATTGAAACAATGTATGTATCCTTTTGAGAATTGCAGTTTCATTCGTTAAAAAAGACAAAAAACAACAACAACAACAACAACAACAACAACAAAAAAACAAAAAAAAAACAAAAAACAAAAAAACAAACAAACAAACAAACAAACAAACAAACAAACAAAAAACAGGGAATACAAAGGAAAAAGCTTTAAAAACTTTAAACAGAAATTTCTTCTGTCAAAGAAATTCTACAATGGAGGATCTTTTCGTAAAATTGTACATAAATCTTACTTTTTAAATAAAGGTTTATGTGTTTTGCATTAAATTAGTATTGAGTGAGTTTGGTGCCTGAAAATACATATATTATAACATGTTTAATCAGACTTGGCCTGCTTTTCTTAATAAATACGTATCAAAAAGAGCTCAAGTTTTACGGAATAGACTACACTTATACTATGAATGCAATTTACATGACGAGGTAAAAAAAAGTTTACTATGCATTACAATTTCGCTGTGCATTTCGAAACAATGTTTGTGAAAACATCTGTATGGGTGTATTCGGTTAGAAGCCACGCTCACCTTTATTGGATTCCTGTACATGGCCATCACTCCACTTGACGGAAATGACATAGCTATGACTCTGTCTGAAAATAATTGATATTAAAGGGTATTGTTTATACATCTAGTAATGGTTACAACATTATTTTTAAGGGTCCACCTCACGGGGACCCTTTATGTTTTGGGGTTTTCCGTCCGTCCAGATGTCCGTCCGGGTGTCCGTCCGGGTGTCCGTCCAGATTTGCACATTCTCGTCACCGGGATATCGACAGAATGCCTCCATGTATTTTGCTCAAATTTGGCAATATGCTTATCTTACCTGGCAATATGAACTGATTAGATTTTGGTGTCACCATGACCTAATTTGAGCAAATGACATCCTAATTACATGCTTGTTAGGGCTCGTCACCGCAATATCTCTAGAATGCTCCAATTTTTTACTCAAATTTGGCAGTAAGCTTATCTGGCATGCCAAGATCAACTCATTAGATTTTGGTGTCACCATGAGTTAATTTGAGCAAATTGCAGCTTAATTACCAACAGTTCTGCACCAGTAGTTGTTATGATGTTAATTATGTCGTGACTTACATTTTTGTGTTACCCTCCGAGTTGTGTATGTGATTATTCTATTATTTAGAGAAAGAGGACAGTTTTTATCACCCTTGCAGCAGATATCTATATTATTGATTGGAAAAAGAAACAAAATCATCCCTGAATTAATATACTTGCCTGTTACATAGCAAAGGTCTAAATCAAAACCACCCCGCTGGTATCGCCGCTTGTTCTGTGACACTGTTTGACGACTTGCATTCTCCAAGTGTGTTTTCTCAATCGTAAGCAGGATAATAATGTGAACAAAACGACCGAGTACAACCAACCTGAAATGTGCCCAGACAACGCTAACATTTGTTATAATGACCACAAAATGTGTAAGCAAGTCTTTGAGCATATTCTGATCAAGTAAAAAAAGGCATCGTTTCGAACTATCTGTAAATATTTCGCAGTTCACATCTAGAAACTCTCCGTTCAAGCATTACATTTTATGAAGATCTGCAAAATACCACATGTAATTTGGCCTTCCAACTCTTATTATGTCTTTTGCTTGATGAAGTACATGTAGAATGGTAATACCACAATGTTACGTGTGGTGTGCTTCGCATATTAATTCTGCTAAAATGGCAAAAATAAATTACACGCATCATCAATCCACTGTGTGTCATTTATTTTAGAAATGTTTTAGGAACAAGATAAGTTTGATTAATCAGCTACACTTTAATGCTGTAACATTATTACCAGTTTTAACGGAGATATCCACTTGGTAGGGATTTTCTACCTTTAAACAGTACGTAAGTTGTTTAGTACAATGGAGTAGAGATGAGTTAGTTTTGCCGGAATTTATCGTTTTGGAGAACAACAAAACAGAGTTATACAACCTGGCCCAAAACAAAATGCAAAGTAGTTGCTTTCACTGCCAATTCGATGCTAAATGTAGAAACTTCTTTCTCTATTTTCTCCAAGCTGCAGACCACGTGAAAATGTTACGACTATGCTTTATGAGAAAATCCGTCTTTCAATACATGAGTGAAGGACATACTTGATGAAACGGACATGATGGCTCAGATACGCTGCTGTATAGGTAACTGCAGCGATGAATAAGATGACCACAATCACCAGGTCCAAGATATTGATCCACACGTAAAAAAAGTTCCGAACCCTACAAGGTGAAAGGAAGAAAATAAAAAGCTCAGATGATGAGATATTTACAATGAAAGCCCAATGAGACCTCTAATTGTTTATTGTTTTGCTGTGTGCTCTTGCCGCCCAGGAACAAAGATATAGAAAACTGTGTTTTACATGACAATAGCCTCTAAAATAGCGTATGTGCGTACCTGATCCGTTCATTGATAATCAGATTTGATTTTGATTTCCGACATAGCACAAGACATTTAACAATAAAACGTTCAGAATTGGTCTCAACTCCAAATTTTATGTTACTGGATTCTTTAATCTACCTTGTCCATTAATAATCTTGTTCAGTTAGATTTTTTGTTTTGATAATGATGGCAAATGCATACATATACTTGATACCACGTGCTCTAAATCGTTAAATCAATATAAAATTCATGAAATATCACAAAATTAGACCAGCGATACGCAGTGATAAAAAAGTAACTTGAGATCAAAAAAAACGAAAACAAAAAACGAAATGGGTACACCCATCTGAGTTCAAATGTGATTTGAAGACAATTTGACAAGTGGTACCAGAGGAAAAACGAAGTTAACATTAAAAAAAGAAAGAGAACCCCCCAAAAAACAAAAAAACAACAACAACAAAAAAAAAACCCCAAACCCCCCCCAAAAAAAAGAAAAACAAAAACAAAAAAACAGGAGCCAAAAAAATCACCACCACCACCCCCACACACACATTACCGAAAAGTGACTTTTTGTAAAAGTAAATTGTAAAGACATACTGCATGTACAACCTAATTAGCATATTCCTTCGGTATTTATACAGGAATACAAATGTAGAAACGAAAAGACCGAAGGGTGAAATGTTGTGTATTGCCTGGTTTCAGGAACAAGAATGAATGGACCAAATGGAAGAAAAAAACCAGGACTAGGAATACATGAGAATACCAGGCATTCTGCTGAACCTTTGACAAATCAAATAATGTGATTGCCGTCTATGAGAATATTCCTTGATCTCAATTCTTACCCTTTAGCAAATATCCGCAATAAAATTTCCACCATGAAATATGACGAAACGGATAAAGAAATAATCTCCAGTTGATCCCTGTATTGTTCAAAGATTAGTTCTATTATCACTGCTATAAAACCCAAAATGACCACGGCGGCAGTAAAGATACGAAATCCACAATGTTCTATGAATCTTCTAACTGCCACTTGACATATCCTGAAAGCATAAAATGCAATAGGATTTCTTTCTTTTTTTTTTCGCAATAATTAGGCAGCAAAAATATGCTATAAGATACATTCAAGCCTGCTTTCCCGCTCCATATTGTAATGATAGTGGTGGCGGAGATTGACTTTTTGGTGCAGTATATATTGATACCCAGTAAAACTGCTGACCTGGGGCATTTTACGCCTTACCTTCAACTTTCACACAAAGTGATTTGTTTTAAGAAATATATAGCTAGAAACAATTAAAGGAGACGACAGTTTTCATCCACACTCTTTTGAGCTATTTGAGTGGGGGAAAATAAGGTTTAAAATGTGAAGCAAATTACGCTGTAAAAGTTGAGCATTGGTGTGTCTTTATTTATCACGTCCGTGCACCTTACATTTAGGTTTTTAAAATACACGGTTCCGCGGACTTTACCGATACACACTGTATCAGGAACAAGCTTTACAGAACCACACGGATAGTCAATATCACTCTTCAAAATAACCATTACGATTATGATAAACTGCACATTTTAGAACTGACAGAACAAAGGCCTACTACCACATATATAGTCCCTGTCAAGATATTCCTCGACCAAGTTATTCTTTTGTTTAAATGCAGAGGTATTTGGTGTCGTTTGTCATGTGACGTCTGCGGACAAAGTGTCCGTTTTTTCAGTCCTTGAATGATCTGGTACTTGGGGATCAAAATTCTTATCCAGTGTTTTAATACCCCGGTGTCTGAAGCCTACAGTGCTCTATTGCCAAGACTGCTCTGTGTGTATATATATCGATAGCAAAATAATGAAGAGTAGCCATCGAAACAAGTGTGGTATGATTGCAGATGAGGTTTTGTTGGCGCGACAATGTAGGTCTTAGACCAGTAACCTAGGCCTGTGCATTTACATGTTAAAATAGCGACATTCACTAGCTTATTTCTTCTATTTGAAACGTAAAATCACAACTTCCATTGCATTCTACTTCAAGTTTATGCCGATAGCAGAAAGGTTTAAAACCAAGGAAATGGGGGGGGAGGTAATGAGATTAATTTTTTTTTACGGGTGCATTTGTGGACCTTACCTCCATGATTAACTGTTCTGCGCTAAACATGTCTCCAAAAATACAAAAAGCTATCAACTGATTTAAAATATATCTAGAGTAGCAGCGCCTTTCTAAAACTCACAGTTGGTAAGTATTTTTCTATCCAAAATCATGATGGGCCTTAAATTTGGGATGCTCTGCTCCTGTGATATTAACATCCAATAGACGCAGCAACATTATTCATTACTCGATCAAAATTTATGAATCAGTTGACCCGACCTTCAGAGGTCACTGGTCCAAGACCTGTATGTTAAACGTAAGGGAAAACAGGAATAGACAATAAAAGGGCAACACTTGTGCTTCACTTTTCGTCGGTGTTGTCGTCGGCAGCCTAGCTTGAATGATAGGCTAGTGTCTCTGGGTATGGTGCCGGTCTGTGGCGATGGGAAAGGGGCTCCCACCGGGTTTTTTTATAACACTGATTTATTTTTATTTATTTATTTTTCTGTCTCCCTGTATGTATGTATGTATGTATGTATGTATGTATGTATGTATGTATGTATGTATCTAATTATCTGTCTGTCTGTCTATCTTCGTACACTTGGGGACACATGTCTTTGAATTTAATATTTCGAGTTGTGAAATAACATACATATAGACCAAGCTGATGTTACATTTTCCACATGATGCCAGAAAAATGCTTCCGTGAACAATTGCCATATACCACAATATTACAAAATTTATACAGTAAGGAAATTTGAATGAAATGAAATTTGGGTGAACTGAAACTTACTGGAAGCGAGTTTGTGGACTGTAACGGTCATCTGCATCATTCACAGGTTGCCTGTTTTCCATTGGAATTGCCCTCTCCCTGGTATCGTCCTGCACTCGATTGTGACCATAGGATCTGAATGATTCATCGCGACTATGATATGACATTTCCATTTTGGTCTTTTCCAGGAAAAGTGTTCACTTCCCTATGCAGACCAAATAATAAAACGGATGTGAAGAAACTTGATAGTTGTATTTACGAGAAGATCTTGTCAACAATCAAATAATTATAATGGTGTTTAGAGCATGTCAACAATTGCAATAGTTATATTGGTGTCTAGATCTTGTCAGCAATCGTCATGGTTATATTGATGGGTACACCTTGTCAGCAATCGTTACGGTCATGTTGATGGGTAGACCTTGTCAGCAATTGTCATGGTTATATTGATGGGAAGACCTTGTCAGCAATTTTCATGGTTATATTGATCGCTAGATCTTGTCAGCAATCGTCAAGGTTATATTGATGGGCAGACTTTGTCAGCAGACAGCAATCGTCATGGTTATATTGATGGGTTGATCTTGCCAGCAATCAGAACTGAACCTCGTTGGGGCTGTATTTCCACCCAGATGCATTCACGGTTTAGATATTCGAGATCATAGCGTCTTAGACATGGCAGACATGTGTGGATGTAGGTTCAGAGACCTCCTCCTCTACCTGTAGAACGGTCTTTTCTGAAGGGGGGTTGAAAGTTATTAATATGTAGAAGTTTGTCTGGATAACGCTCATCTCGCCAAGTTTCGGAGATAGTTACAATATTAAAATTTTCATTCTCAGCGAGTAGGTTAATTTCATCAAGTTTACCATCACCTTTGATAATTACTGCGGGCATTGCAGTGGCAAATCTTTAATTGGTTCACATTGGGTGTCACTATGTGATTTTATCAAGTAGTTTTGATTATGAAGAATCGGTACTATTTTGATATATGTATTGTAACATCCTCTAATTATTATGTCTGTGTGCCAACACAGACATACTGTTTTTCTAGGATTTCTTTCTTTCTTTCTTTCTTTCTTTCTTTCTTTCCTTCTTTCTTTCTTTCTTTCTTTGTTTCTTTCTTTCTTTACAGGCAGATTTGTCCAACATTTCATTTGAAAAGTATTACACGTAGAAACTCCAAACTTGGCACAATTATACTTCTATGGATGAAGTCTGGCCTTTTTATAATGAGAGCAATATCTTATATACTATACAGTCCATTCCACCTAACTTGAGCTCTGGGGGCCGTCTCATTTGTTGTGACCACAGTGCTGGTGGGCCAAACAGCCTATCACTGACCTCTTTGCCCTGCCACTCAACCCGGCTGCTATAATTAGTGGTGTTTGTAAACAGGTCCACATGGGTGCTGCTGTAGACATTTACATGGGTTTTATTTTCACCTTTGCAGCATCAAATAATTGGATTGTTTAGACAATAATCCTGCTTAAGGGACACCATTTTACTGTGGGGCTGGCCCTGCTATGTGTCTGCCACCCCACCAAACACACATGACCAGTGACAGTGAATGATTGGTACCAAATGGGCAGCTTATTCCAAAGTCCTGGCAAGGGTAACCACATCAAAATAAACCCTTCCCTTTCCTCCATAAGTTTATGTGTATTTCATTACCCCCAATAGATTTCACTCATAATCCAGAGCCTTTATCAACATCGTAAGACCTGTGGGACATTTTACAGGGTTGTCACATCTCAATTAAACTGCAAACTAGCCATAATCCTGGTATATATTTTACAAGATGTGACATCAAAATGACCCTTTGAAAATGAGGCATCCCTTGACTCATTCAGGACAGAAGTCCTCATTTACTGTCAGTAAAATTTGTATCAAAGGGATGTACTGAGTATTCTTATCTTTTAAATGAGAGGGTTCTGATTTAAAATTTCTGACATTCATAATAGAATATAATATCTGCTCATGATTTGTGATATTCTGACCTTTTTTATTTGTTTCACACATTGTATTAGCAAATTGAATGCAAATTTGAAAGAATTAGCAAAGAGCATATCCTTTGGGTTCATCACTGAATGAGTTAATTTTGTCATATACACATTGGCTGCATTGATTGAATAGCTATGTATGTTTGGTAATTTAATTATAAGTTAATGTTTTCTTTCTGGACACCAGTCAGTTCAGTGGCTCTTAGAAAAAACATTTTGGGCTACATTATTTATATACAATTACACAATCCAGGAAATGCTCAAGATCCCTGCAAATCTACAATATCTTCTATACTATAGTAGATGTAGTTCCGAGTGTATAGGAGTTCGATCATAACAAGGTAAAGGTCATCTCAAATGTCAAGGTAATGTCAAGGTCAAAGGTCAATTTTAAGCCAAAATGTCATTTTTGAGGTCAAGGTTCACTTCAGGTAGAGGTCATCTCAAGGCAAAGGTCATTTCACGGTCAAAGGCCACTTTCGATGGTGGCTTTCTTCTAGCCATAACTTGGTTAATTTGCATCCAATTTTCATCATGTTGGGCTCAAATTGTAGCTATTGTAACTCTGCATATTTTTAAAATTTACATGTGACCTCTAAAGGTCAAAGGTCAAGGTCATTTGCACCTTTGAAAGTTTCATCCATTCATAACTTGGCAAATTTCCATCCAATTCTAATCATGTTGGGCACAAATTGTAGGTATTGAAACACTGCACATTTTTATAAGATGTAACCTCAAAAGGGCAAAGGTCAAGGTCATTTGGCCCTTTGAAAGTTTCATCTTTCCATAACTTGGTCACTTTTCATCCGATTTGTTGGGCTTAAATTGTGGGTATTGTAACACTGCGCAATTTAGATGTGACCTGTAAAGGTTTAAAGTCAAGGTCATTTGTACTTTGAAATTTGCATGCAGCCAAAAGCTTAAAAGCTAAAGAAAGATACTTTATTGACATGACATGGATCTTATTACTGTACAAAAACAGACATGTTAAAACACACAGAGAGAGAGAGAGAGAGAGAGAGAGAGAGAGTGAGAGAGAAAGAGAGAGAGAGAGAGAGAGAGAGAGAGAGAGAGAGAGAGAGAGAGAGAGAGAGAGAGAGAGAGAGAGAGAGAGAGAGAGAGTAACAATCAACCTAATCAGGTGCACAACCAGACTAGGCATACTTATGTACACAGGATATATTATCTTGTTCTTGAGTATCAATACAAGGAATGGGCACCCGGGCATCCGACCAGACTTCAAACATCAAGTTCAGAATAGAGGCCAGGAGGCCTTTTTGTCAACGCAACAGGAGGCAAATTAATAATATTAATAAAAAACGCTCAAACAAAACAAAACAAACTCTGTTTTGCGTTGTTTGAGATGTGAGCAAGGTTTAGACCATTAACAATTTAAGATTCTAATACATCATGATCAGACGTGCATATAAACAGTCAGAAGAGGACGCGTTAAAAACTTGTGACTCAAGTCATCCCCAATATATGGCCCGTCGCTGTTGTTGCTTGCAAACTTAGGTATACCCCAATAGTTTATTGATATAAGAACCAGCCAACAGGGACTTCTATCATCATGTATGGAGCAGACAGGGAGTATATAGAGTTACATAATCCTTGACCAACCACACTGAACGCATTATCTATACTCAGTCAGTATGCACTAAATTATGGTGCATACTGACCGAGGGTAGATAATGCGTTCACTGTGGTTGGTCAAGGATATAAAATTATATATGTGATTGTAGCCAGCATGATTAAGTACTAATTGCAAGTCCCAAATGTGGACCTTGTCAGCTGTGGTGATGGTGTTGGGGGAGGGTGTGTGTGTGCGCACCTTCCGCACTCCCCCCATCCCCACCCCCGGGTACGGGCCTGCAACGCCTTATGTCGCACGACGACAGATGCAGGGGAACGCCGGGGTGGGGGGGGGGGGAGGGTGTTCCCGGGATCTGTCGTAGTGCGACACAAACCGGAGGCGGCCGCAGGATCTGTCGCAGTGCGACATTCCGACATAAATCACACTAAAATATAGTCTCTTGTAGGACGAAAATTACCGAATATGTGCACAGCTTATCTCGTGGTCTTCATTTATGAAATCAATTGCCGGAAAAACAAAACAGATGGTCGCAGTTGGCAACCTCTTTCCGATTTTCCCAAATTAAAAAAACAAAAACAAAAACAAACAAAAACAAACAACAAACAAAACATTGTCATGATTGCATTGCAAAAGACACCAATTTCCCTTCATCATCAGGGAGTTTCATAAGATTTTATTTTCAGAAATTTGGCTTCAGCGTCTTTCAACTTTATCCAGGGAAACAGCATAAGAAATGCTAAACCAACATCTATGTCACTGTGAAAACGAGAGAGGCCGTTATGGTGCCATCAAGTACAGTAACTTTAATTAGTGTTCTCACTCACCTGGTATGATTTCAATAAGTACCGACGGTTGAAACCTTGTGCGCCTTTTTGGTCAAATACAGTTGTGTCTATAGGAATAAGATTTAATACTAGTAGTTCACTTCGCACACATTGAGCAATATATAGCAGCCTTTCCGCTTTTAATTAAGTTTGTTTGTAAATACACACACCCTTTCTTTTTTTCCTTCTTTCCTTCCAATAGTCACTCGAGGTTTCTTGAAATTTGTATCTTCCAGAGCCAGGATCTCTATATTTGGTATGGACATAGCCCTACCGTTAAAGTTTTTCCTCCAATAAATTATGAGCTGTGAAGTTCAAATCATGGTCATTAAAATGTGTAAAACTCCGGTGGCTGAGTCTTCATTTTGAACGTAAAGCTGCCAAACATGCTTTGATGGTTTCCCGTCGTATTCGTAAATTCATTTGACCGTTGAAGCCTTGATTTTTCAAGATTGAATTTTGAAAGTTTTGCACCGAACGCGATAATGATGATTGATAAAGGTATTAGCCTAGGCACAGACAGCGACTGTGTCATTGCTTTGCCCAGACTAGATGTTCATTTTGTTTGTTGCTTGGCAGATGACGTGTGAGAGCTTAACGAGAAAAGCCATAACATTGATATTTTTCATTGCCGTTAGATGGCGTCAGAGGTATGGGGCATTAGTTTTTTCCTCAGCTGACTTGTCAGTCAGCTGAGGTTTTTTGAGGGTCCGTCGTCCGTCGTCCGTCCGTCGTCCGTCCGTCCGTCCGTCGTCCGTCCGTCCGTCGTCCACAATTCACATTTTCGACTTCTTCTCAAAAACCGTCAGCCAGATTCACTTCAAACTTGGTGGAGATATGCCTTGGGTGGGTCTCTACCAAGTTTGTTCAAATGGTCATGGTCCAGTGATTTTTGGAGTTTTAATGAATTTTTTTCGTCTTTTTTGGGTAAATCTTAAAAAATCTTCTTCTCCGAAACCACTTACCCAATTGCTTTGATATCACACAGGAACACTCCCTGGGACTCATAGTTCTTAATTTGTTCACTAGGTGGCGCTGCAATTTTTTCCTAATTTTTTATGAATTTTTGTGTGTTATAGCTATTTTCGACTTCTTGTCCAGAACCATCACTTAGATTAAGCTGAAACATGGTGGATATGTTCCTTGTAGAAGGGTCAAACAAAGTTGTTCACTATGTGGGAATGCTGCAGATTCCTGATTTTTAACGATTTTTTCAATTCTGGTACTTATCGGTCAATGCAGCTTTCCTATTGATTACTATGAAAGTCAATGGGCATTCTAATGCTAATTCACATTTTTGACTTCTTCTCCAAAACGGTCATCCAGATTAACTTCAAACTTGGTGGCAATGTACCTTGGATGGGTGTCTACCAATTTTGTTGACGTGGTCATGCTCCAGTGATTTTTGGATTTTTAATGAATTTTTGTTGTTGTTTTTTTTGGACAAATCTTAAAAAATCTTCTTCTCCAAAACTGCTTACCCAAATGCTTTGATATCACACAGGAAGACATCTAGGGACTCCTTGTTGTTAATTTGTTCACCAGGTGGCGCTGCGGTTTTTTTCTAATTTTTTTTGGTGATTTTTTGTGTGTTATAGATATTTTCGACTTCTTCTCCAGAACCATCACTCAGATTAAGCTTACTTATGGTGGATATGTTCCTAATGGAAGGGCCAAACAAGGTTGTTCACTATGTGGGAATGCTGCGGATTCCTGATTTTAGCTCAGCTGACTTGTCAGTTGATAGAGCTGTGGGGTCACAGTGCAACATACATGAATTTATACTCTTCATTATAACTTAAGAATTACTTGAACTTTGATGTTGCACTTGTAAGCGTTCTTCTATAAAGGTCAGACTTACTCAGAACATGGTGTCCTTGATCCTTTCCCAAGTTCATAGAGCTGCAAGTGTGATGAATGTCCAGATCAGCTGAGGCTCGGGCTGTTCACACAGCCCTCTTGTTAAAATAAGGCAGCGTAATTCATGCTTAGCTCAGCCGACAATGAACTTAAAAGATAGAGATGTAGAAAATTTAAAAACACTGAGGAGCCACTCATAAATCTAAATCAAACACCCATAAAAGGGGAGAATGAATGAATGATACAGCATGACACTAAGTGATATATAATCATGTATTGCGAGCCTTACATTACATAGATTTTTTTCCACTACAAAGTCTGAGACCGGCCGCTTGAGCAACCAGCCATCTCGGCATATATACCCGCAGTTCTACGTCACGTGACAATCTGTATCCAGTTTTTAATACAGGATTTGAACACTAAAAAATTACTATGATTTCATTTTTTAACATGAACCATGCACAAATAGGAACTTGGTAGGCGTATTTCATTAAATATACAATGTACTTGATATCTGAATATATTTTGAATTGACCGGTACGTGCAGTACGTTTGTTACAAATGACTTTTCTAGATATGTTTAGGACGTGAACTTGTTTTTGTTTTACAACCACAACTTTTGTTTCTTTGGAATGGAAGTGAAAGAAAATATATCTGTCTGCAAACTAGACACTGATTGCACCCCTGGTGTACAATATTTTGTGGCGAAAATATCAAATTTTATTCTATATGCAATTCTGAATTACTTTTAATCATGACAACCGGATTGGTTATGGAACTTAAAGTGGGGCTTTTTGTTGTTGTTGTTGTTGTTGTTGTTTGCTTTTTGGTTTTTGTTTTGTTCTGATTTGTTTTGGTTTTTTTTTTACTAAAAATGTTGCAGTATTGTTCATGTTTGTGTAACAGTTCATAATGGAAATAATGTTAGCTTTGTTTGTTTGTTGTTTTTTATGTCTGTCTTCTGCGTTGTTGCACGGTGAGAAACTGGTTGGGGCCCTGATCTAGTATTTATGTGTCACCATGTCCTAGAGTATTTTATTGAACTATCTAAATAAGGCCGGAAGGACATTTGGCTCTTAATATAAGCATATATGGATATATGCATGATGGTTTATACGTTTGTTATCACACATTGGCCAGAGATGCTGTTTCTTTTAAGATGCTCATGGTGCACTGCATAGGTTGGACTTGGAACTTTTCTTTGTCTCTCCATGAGCGATCCTATCTCTATTTTCGCCCGTGCATGTTTCGGTATTTAGTGGACAGTATATTTAATTTTCCTCGATGTGTCACCCCTTGCATATTCTACTTTTACTGTCAAGAAATATCTGTCTGTCTATCTGTTTGTTTTTTCCTGAAAATGTACCGTTGCTCTTGTTTGTATAATAGCTCATAATGGAAACGTCAGGTTTCTTTGTAACACCAGAAGGCGAGGCCATGTGGAGACTGCGTTTATATAATGTGCAACTGTTTGCCCTTTCTACTGTGGTTCTTTTTAGGAACTTTGACTTCGGGAGCACAGAGACATATTTGTTGTGAAGCAACACTTGTTCTCAAGTCTTACAATTAAATTCCTCCAGAGGTTCGTCACGTTTAATATGATATGGATTTGAGCCCCTTTAAGGCAAAACGGCCTTTGTCCATAAATTTTGGTGTTAAAAATCGGACCTTCAAAGAAAGATTCAGCCATTTAACATTACGTGTGACGAAGGTCTCATAACAGAGGAGAGCAGAGTTAATTTAAATTTCGAAAACTTCACAGCCTTGGCTACAAGCCGGAGAACACGGACAGTGCAATTTTGAACCATCTTGAGCACATCTTCAATGAAATATTTACAGGTCGAAATAATTTAAGCGTTTGATCCAACAGCATACAAGTTTTTATTGTTATCAAAGAAAATAGCAAAATGTAAGTGATTTTATATAAAGAAAAAATTCGGTCTGTCGGCAAGTTGCACAGATTAAGAAGTGTACACTTGAAAGCAGTCACTGTGGCTTAATCTTGTGTAACGCATTGGTGAAAACATAAACGCATAAAAGAATCTGAAAAATAACATTTTTGTAGACAGCCTACTTGCAGACAGCATCTAATTTGTAAGCATATAATATTTTATGTAGGAGCACATTTTTTTAGTAGAAAATGCAAATAATTGTATTGTTCGCAAAATGCCTCAAATCTATAAGTACGCTAAATCAATAGTTATTCATGCTATTTCTTCCAGAATCAAACCTCTAATATAAAGACAACACCAATGGGTCATATTTTGTTAAATTTGTTTTTCCTTTTTGCTCAGCTTTTCGCCTCGTCAAATAATAAATTGCCGCATTTATATTTGGCAAAGAAAGCTTCCGTGCAGCATTATGATGCCCGTAGATTATGTGAAGCATGTTATTTCCTGTGCAAAATTCAACATTTTGAAAGAATTATTGCAACGAGGACATACAGCAGGTGTGTTGTAGGATGCACTTGACCGCTGCCATGGGCATCTGAGTATCTGACACGTGTTGCCGACTTTATCGGGTAACCTTGTGCCTTATAATTTCTGTGATGAAATCTCAACCACTTTATGTGTGGTGCGAGTTGGTTTTTAATATGTTTTTTCCGGTTGGCAGCTTATGATACTTTGTTGTGGATCTGTTGAAAGTGGTCGAAAATTTCAATTACTGAAATTCTGGAATTTTATTACCATTAGTCACTCATAGCATGAGCTTAATCGACAATAGGGTTTAATGGAATATGTTGCATTCTACCCTCCGAAACGTTTTCTGACATGATAGACATATGCGGAGGACCTTTATCTTTCAGACTGATAGTCATTTTAAAATTGTCTGTTGAATGCGATTTGGATAGCACATGATTAAGAAGAGATGAAACAGAAATAGTTAAATGTTTTCGTAGTTAAATTTTGGAAATATATTGAGGTGTTAAAATTTCATTTCAGTGAAAATGTAATAATGAGGAAGATCAAGTGACTTGTATGTGACTTAACGTGCAAAAATAAGAAGTCACCGTGAAACTATGGTGCTGCCCCTTGGAACAATTTTGTACCATAGATTTTATTTAATATATCATTGACAAAGCATGTTCATGCCTCAACATTCATAAAAGTAATGTTGATCAAGAAAGAAAGAGAAAGAAGAAAACGAAAGAAACAAAAAGAAAGAAAGAAAGAAAGAAAGAAAGAAAGAAAGATAGAAAGAAAGAAAGAAAGAAAGAAAGAAAGAAAGGCAATGTGTTTTCGTATGCATATTCGAAAAGTGTGTAACGTTGCATACCGGTAAGGTGATTAGGAAATAAAGAACACAGTTGATATTTCATGCTGTTTATTTTCATGCACATTCGGCGTCTTTGAAACAATTATAGGTCGATCTGTGGTTAGTGACCAATTGCATGGCCGGCACCGTAAAGTCATCAACGCACCAACTATGGAAAAAAGTGTTTTCTTTAATACCAGAAACTTCTCAATCAACTATTTATTAAAACACTGTTTGTTTGTTTTTTTCAAAGTGCTCAAAGTGTTTACCTCTGGTGACAGTTCTTTCTCGTTTGCTTATTTTTCGCAACGCTGATACGCTCATGAACCCGTTTTTTGTCGACTTCGACATCTCATTAAGTTTGTCTTCTATGCCGCACAATTTCCTCAAAAATTTCTTGCAAAGTGCCCTGTTGCTTTCGTTGGCCAAAATATAAACAAAGACAGAACTTATGAATTCGGGCAGTGTTAACAGGCCTAACACATGATAAATCAAATCATGGGTTGGATCGAAAAATCGGAGTTGAACCATATCAGCGTAATGGGTGAAGATGGCGTAGATTGAAATGGGGAGGTCACAAATAATATGAATGAAGGACAAGATTATCACTATGATGGTAATCTGCCTGGTTTGGGAGTTCATGCTTTTTGTGGCGACAGCATCTGATTCAAATCCCTTGTGTCTTTTTGCAAGTTGAATTACCATTGCTAGACTTAGTGCCGTCATTACCACGGAAGGAAATCCAGTGAATACCAGGTGGACGACTGGAGAAATGTAGAGATTGTAATATCGGAAGTTAGGATGTGCGCCACAGTAAAAACCGTCGTAGACCAGAGTCATTGAGTCCAAAATCATGATAATTAGTATGGTCAAAGTAGCTGTCAAAAAGAGAATTTTTGCTTTTTTTCTTGTATTTATTTCTGCCACTTTTAAAGGCACAGAAACAGCTATCAGTCTATCTATAGCGCTGAATATGAAGCATACATTGCGAACGCCAGCCGGAAAAATTATCAAAATGATGAAGAATTTACAGAAGATGTCATTTACTGCCATGGCCTTAACTTCGGGCATCGCAAGGAGATCAAAGAGAATGTACGCAATAACAGCTAAAATATTTGCTGCCGATAAACCCACAAAATAGAGGTAAATGCTGCTCCTTTGAAACTGCTTTTGGCTGAAGAAAATTATGGACAGGGTATTATTAATTATAGCCCACACCGAGAGAATCATGCCTAGGATGAAGACAACTCTGTGCTGCAGTGCTATTTGTGGGTGTATCCTTGAACCGAAGCCACCCGAACCGGCGTCTCTGGTCCCGTTGGGCATATTCTGTGATGTCATGTTCGTGGTCATCTTCAACGTGAAGTTTTCGAATAAGCTGATAAAGCTTGGAGTCATGACGTTGTGACGGCTATCTCTTAAAGCCCTGAAGAAAATGTGAAGAATAAATCAAGATTTAGCCAAGTCATATGATCTGTTGTTAAAATGGAACAAAGCCATGTACGAGTCCCGGGGTATGAGTTTCCAGATTTTGAATTGTTGATTTAACGACTGGTATCGCTGAGCACAAACAATTGTGCTCATTTACTCAAAGTAATTTTACACATATTGCTCTGTGTCACACGTTACCTTCCACATTAAAAGGGCGTGTACATCCTGGAAGAACGAATCGCAAGAAAGAGCAATATTCTGCAACATAAAAAGCTGGAAAGTATTCATGTAATCTGGTCTGCTGTCTGTCGCGCTCACTTTGTACTTGAAATCACGGTATGGATGTTGAATGTTTCCATGACAGCACTGTTTTGATGCAAGTAATAGTAAAAAAAAAGGGAGGGAGCAAATATGTTGGAAGAGGTAGAGGCCGGATGTGCATAAGTAATATTGGCACCATATTTGGAAAAGTAACAGCTCCACTAGTGGCTTAAAGGTACGATCTCAGACATAAGAAATGTTGCAAGCTCAAGACATAATCTTGTCCCACTTTGAAAAGAAAGGATGGATCTTAAATGTCCCTTCTAATGCTCATAATAGATGATACCATGCAATACAATTCGATAAAACTACTCCTTTACAATGGAGTTTCAGTGGGCCAGGGTATACTGGCTATGCGCTCAAGATAAAAATGATACAACTATAAATGAAATAAAATACTGCACATATATATATATACACACAAATTCATTTCATGCAATACACATGTTATACATCAAAATCACTTTGTCACCTAGTGCAGATATCTTAGCTTTATCTGAAAATAGCTGCCTGTGGAGCGTCAGATACAGTTAAGATTCCTAATTGTTTTGAAGATGTCCGCACAAATCAAAGAAATGTGTACAATTAGACAGCAAACTAGCTATGTAGGGGCTAAATCCCTTGCCTGTAATTGTTTCAGTTATGTATGTCATGCACATGAAATTCCAAGAAAAAATGTTAAATTTCTAGATATTTTGATATTGTCAGCTCAATTCAAAGTGTTACTTTTCATTCCGTGTGTGAAGAAGGCATTATTTATAGCCAAATTCCTGGAACTAATTGATTCAAAAGATCGAAGAAACTTTACATTTTTGTCCTTCCAAGGAAACACAAGATATACTAGAAAGAAATATTTTCTTCAAAACAAACCTGTGTGTGCTTAGAAAGGAAAGTTGTTGTCTTGTACATTCAAATTGAAATTGGAAAACCTGCAAGAGAGAAAACATCCAATTTAAGTATAGGTTAGACGCCGTGTAGAGTTTTCCAATTGAATTAGAAGACGAGCGCGCAGCGCGAGTCTTCTAATTCAATTGGAAAACTCTACGAGGCGTCTGACATACTTATACTCCAAAAGATGGGTATTATAAAAGTATTTCCTACTTGAAACAAAGTTAAAAGACTTGATTTCGAAGAGAAAAGCGACAAGTAAGAGTACATAATGTAACGACCTTTGACACTTGACCTGTCACGCTCCCTGACCCTATTCAATGCTGGTCAACAATAGACACGCTGGAATAAATATTATGTAAAATCCGTGAAGCATCGTCTCAGCTGTTTAGCGTAATAGACAGCACGCTCAGCCGTAGATCACAGAATTCGTGGTTCGAACCCTGCCAGGGACAAAATATTTTTTTCATTAAAAAGTGTAGACAAAAATTGTCGAAGTTCCATTGCAAAGTCCCGTCATGAGGTCACTTGCACTTCAGCGGATCTAATTCAATTAGACTCCTAGGAAGAGAGGAGCTCTATGAAAATTAGACTCCGCTGAAAACAATAGAAATTGGGCGCTGAGGAGTATAAGAAGAAAAAAGACACACCCGTAGCACGGAAAAAAGCTACAAGTAAAAGAGAAATGCCAGACAGAAAGAAAAAAAAAACAAGTACACTTCTTACTGTAACCTTGATTTATTTATGGGCCACTGTTGACACTGAAGCATAGACTGATGAAAAAATGGTCACCATATGATAGCATAAAAGTACTAGTATTACTTTAAACATGAGTGTAAACAACGAGTCCTAGTGATGTGCACGTAATTTGATGCTGGTGACAGAGAGTAGCCTGCTGTATGTCAGGTCTATCACAAATATGTACTAGTCTGCTATTGGTGCTGCTAATTTGCGTCGTTTCAGCTTCACTGACACGGCCATACACTGTTCTAGCTTCAATAGCGTCTGCAAGTGTTTGGCTCCGGACAAAATTGATGATGGACAAACATGGGATGTGAAGTTGGAACGGCACATCTACACATAATAGATTTGTAGATAGATATTCAACAACTGAATCCCCCCCCCCCCCGCACAAATCCAAATTCTACAACTTTTGTTCGTGGTTTACTGGATCCGCCTACAACAAAAACCTATAAATTGAAGTTGGAATGACTTTTATACGTATATTAATTTTGAAGGTATTTAACATCTAAACTTTTCAAGTGCCCCTAATAAGCATAAATTAAAATTCTACAACTTTCGTGTGTGGTTCATTGGATAGGCTTACAGCACAAACCTATTTAGTAAAGTTTGAATGGCACCTCTACTTGTAATAGTTTTGAAGATATTCCAGGTATAAATTTTCAAATGACCCTTACTTGTATAATTTTCAAAACTGTCACGCCTCTTCATAAAAGCCAGATTTTATGTATGGAAGTATAATCATGCGAAGTCTGGAGTTTCTACGTATAATAGTCTTCAACTAAAATGTCCGACAAATTTGCTGGTAAAAACAGAAAGATCCATTATTGACCAATGTTGAATGGCGGCGGTGAGGTCAAGGTCACCACATTAGGGAAAACAGAAATAGACAATAAAAAGGCAACACTTGTGCTTCACTTTTCGTCGATGTTGCCGTCGGCAGCCTAGCTTGAATTATAGGCTAGTGTCTCTGGGTATGGTGCCGGTCTGTGGCGATGGGAAATGGGCTCCCACCGGGTTTTTACAACACTGATTTATTTTTAAAGTGTGTGTGTCGACACACACTTTTCTGTTTTTCTAGTTAAAGTGTGTGTGTCGACACATACTTTTCTGTTTTTCTAGGAATTCTTTCTTTTTTCTTTTTTTTCTTTCTTTCTTTCTTTCCTTCTTTCGTTACAGGCAAATTTGTCCGACATTTCATTTGAAAAGTATTACATGTAGAAACTCCAAACTTGGCACAATTATACTTCTATAGATAGAGTCTGGCCTTTTTATAATGAGAAGTCATGCTTTTCAAAATTATGCAAATGAGGGCTAATTAAAGTTTTAAATCTTCAATATCTTATATACTATAGTAGATGTGATTCCGAGTGTATAGGAGTTCGATCATAGCAAGGTAAAGGTCATCTCAAATGTCAAGGTCATGTCAAGGTCAAAGGTCATGTCAAGTTCAAAGGTCATGTCAAGGTCAAAGGTCAATTTTCAGCCAAAATGTCATTTTTGAGGTCAAGGTTCACTTCAGGTAGAGGTCATCTCAAGGTCAAAGGTCGTTTCAAGGTCAAAGGCCACTTTCGGTGCTGACTTTCTTCTAGCCATAACTTGGTCAATTTTTATCCAATTTTCATCATGTTGGGCTCAAATTGTAGCTATTGTAACCTTGCACATTTTTTAAATGTACAGGTGACCTCTAAAGCTCAAAGGTCAAGGTCATTTGGACCTTTGAAAGTTGCATCCAATCATAACGTGCCCAATCTCCATCCAGTTCTAATCATGTTGGACTCAAATTGTAGGTATTGCTACACTGGACATTTTTAAAAGAATATGTAACCTCAAAAAGGCAAAGGTCAAGGTCATTTGGCCCTTTGAAAGTTTCATCTTGCAATAACTTGGTCAAGTGTACTCCGATTTGGTTCATGTCCGGCTCAAATTGTGGGTATTGTAACACTGTGCAATTTACGTGTGACCTGTTAAAGGTCAAAGGTCAAGGTCATTTGGACTTTCAAATTTGCATGCAGCCATAAGCTTAATGGAATGTGAAGTGCCAAAGGACAAAAGTTGTAGCCTATAATATTTACAACCTTTGAAGGCACACAGACAGATTAAAAAAAATCTTTTCCAGTTTCTTTCTTTCTTTCTTTCTTTCTTTCTTTCTTTCTTTCTTTCTTTCTTTCTTTCTCTCTCTCTCTCTCTCTCTCTCTCTCTCTCTTTCTTTCTTTCTTTCTTTCTTTCTTTCTTCTTTACCAGCAAATTTGTCCGACACTTTTCTTGGACATTAATATACATAGAAACTCCAAACTTGGCATGATTGTACCTCCATACAAGGAGTTTGGCCGTTTTATACACAGAAATGAAGATGCTTAAAATTATGCAAATTAGGGGCATTTGAAATTTTAAATCTTGAGCAACTTCACAGCTATAATAGATAGAGATGCCATTCCAACTTCTACTCTTGTGTTATGGAATAGTTGTACATTGCCAAACAAATATGCTTTGTAGACACACACACTGATTTGCTATGCAGCAAATCATCTTTCCTAGTTTCTTTCTTTCTTTCTTTCTTTCTTCTTTCTTTCTTTCTTTCTTTCTTTCTTTACAGGCAAATTTGTCCGACATTTCATTTGAAAAGTATTTTACATAGAAACTCCAAACTTGGCATGATTATACTTCCATACATGAAGCCTGGTCTTTATGTAAAGAGGTTCCATGGTTTTGAAAATTATGCAAATTAGGGCCATTTGAAAATTTAAATCTTGAATATCTCCAAAAATATTATAGGTACAGGTAATCAATCCAACTTCGATTAATATGTTGGTTAGACTGCACATTTTTGTAATTTACATGTGACCTCTAAAGGTCAAAGGTCAATGTCATTCTCACATTTGAAATATTCATCTAGCCATAACTCAGTCAATTTTCAACCAATTTTCACCATGTGGGACCCAACCTGTAGGTATTACAACACTGCGTATTTTTGTAATTTACATGCAATGCCTAAAGATTAAAGGTCAAGCTCATTGAGGCCTTTTTGTTAAAACTAGCCATAAGCGTAATGGAATGTGATGTACCAAAGGCTTCAAAGATGGTATCAGTCAAGATTCTGGGGTCCGCTTTGGTAATTGATACTTTTAGCCCAGATAAGAGAGCCTGAGTTTGATGTCAGGTTACCGGCAGCATGCTTGTCTGTATGTGTGCCCCTGAGTAGCACACAGAATGCCGTGTGTGACTGCTTTTGTCATGTTTACACCAGACAGACAAGACGTAACTTAGAACATTGGAACAACACATAATTAATTAATTGGGTAAGACAACAGATTCAACTGAAAGCCACAGGAAGCTGTAGTTTTCCTTGCAGTGAGGTTGCAAGGTTAGGATATCGTACAAGCCACGGGTAGCCAGGTCAGTGTTCAATGTAAACAAAGCATGCACAAATATGAATAGACCGACGTCTACAAGTTGTATCATGCTTAGAAGACTACTTGGTTCATGAGAATGAAATGGAAAAGAATGATGACACAGTCTGTGGTAGTTTAAACATCATTACATACTATCAAAAATGTTGTCTTTCTTTCTTTCCTTTTTTTCTTTTTTATGTCTGTGTGCCAACAGACATATTGTTTTTCTAGGAATTCTTTCTTTCTTTCTTTCTTTCTTTCTTTCTTTCTTTCTCTCTTTCTTTCTTTCTTAATGTCTGTGTGCCAACACAGACATATTGTTTTTCTTTCTTTCTTTCTTTCTTTCTTTCTTTCTTTCTTTCTTTCTTTCTTTCTTTCTTTCTTTCCAGACAAGTTTGTCCGACATTTTATTTAAAAAGTATTACACATAGAAACTCGAAACTTGGCAAAATTATACTTCTATAGATGAAATCTGGCCTTTTTGTAATGAGAGGTCATGCTTTTCAAAATTATGCAAATGAGGGCTAATTAAAGTTTTAAATCATCAATATTCTATATACTATAGTAGAAGTGGTTCCGAGTGTATAGGAGTTTGATCATAGCAAGGTAAAGGCCATCTCAAATGTCAAGGTCATGTCAAGGTTAAAGGTCAGTTTAAGGCCAAGGTGTCATTTTTGAGGTGAACGCTCACTTCAGGTAGAGGTCATCTCAAGGTGAAAGGTCATTTCAAGGTCAAAGGCCACTTTCGATGATGGCTTTCTTCTAGCCATAACTTGGTAAATTTGTATCCAATTTTGATCATGTTTGGTTCAAATTGTAGCTATTGCAACACTGCACATTTTGAAAATTACATGTGACCCAAAAGGTCAAAGGTCAATGTCATTTGGACCTTTGGAAGTTTCACCCAGCCATAACGCGGCCAATTTCCATCCAATTCTAATCTATTGGACTTAAATTATGGGTATTGTTACACTGTACATTTTTGCAATTTACGTGTGACCTATAAAGGTTAAAGGTAAAAGGTCAAGGTTATTTGAACTTGGAAATATCATCCAGCCATAAGCTTAATGCAATGTGAAGTACCTAAGCACAAAAGTTGTACCATTTAATATTTGCAGCTTTTGAAGGCACACAGACAGATTTGCTTTAAAGCAAATCTTCCTTTTCTAGTTTCTTTCTTTCTTTCTTCTTTCTTTCTTTCTTTCTTTCTTTCTTTCTTTCTTTCTTTCTTTCTTTCTTTCTTTACCGGCAAATTTGTCCAACATTTCATTTGAAAAGTATTATATGTAGAAACTCCAAACTTGGCACAATTATACTTCTATGGATAAAGTCTGGCCTTTTTATAATGAGAGGTCAAGCTTTTCAAAATTATGCAAATGAGGGCTAATTCAAGTTTTAAATCTTCAATATCTTATATACTATAGTAGATGTGATTCCGAGTGTATAGGAGTTCGATCATAGCAAGGTAAAGGTCATCTCAAATGTCAAGGTCATGTCAAGGTCATGTCAAGGTCAAGGTCAAAGGTCAATTTTCAGCCAAAATGTCATTTTTGAGGTCAAGGTTCACTTCAGGTAGAGGTCATCTGAGGGTCAAAGGTCATTTCAAGGTCAAAGGCCACTTTCGGTGCTGGCTTTGTTCTGGCCATAACTTGGTGAATTTTTATCCAATTTTCATCATGTTGGGCTCAAACTGTAGCTTTTGGAACCTTGCACATTTTAAAACTGACGTGTGACCTTTAAAGTTCAAAGGTCAAGGTCATTTGGACCTTTGAAAGTTTCATCCAATCATAACGTGGCCAATCTCCATCCAGTTCTAATCATGTTGGACTCAAATTGTAGGTATTGCTACACTGTACATTTTTGTAAGAACATGAAACCTCAAAAAGGCAAAGGTCAAGGTCATTTGGCCCTTTGAAAGTTTCATCTTGCAATAACTTGGTCAATTTTACTCCGATTTGGTTCATGTCCGGCTCAAGTTGTGGGTATTGTAACACTGTGCAATTTACACATGACCTGTAAAGGTCAAAGGTCACAGTCATTTTGACTTTAAAATTTGCATGCAGCCATAAGCTTAATGGAATGTGAAGTACCAAAGGACAAAAGTTGTAGCATATGATATTTACAACCTTTGAAGGCACACAGACAGATTAAAAAAAAATCTTTTCCAGTTTCTTTCTTTCTTTCTTTCTTTCTTCTTTACCAGCAAATTTGTCCGACACTTTTCTCGGACACTACTATACATAGAAACACTAAACTTGGCATGATTGTACCTCCATACAAGGAGTTTGGCCGTTTTATACACAGAAATGACGATGTTTAAAATAATGCAAGTTAGGCGCATTTGAAATTTTAAATCTTGAATAACTTCAAAGCTATAATAGATAGAGATGCCATTCCAACTTCCACTCCTGTGTTATGGAATAGTTGTACATTGCCATACTAATATGCTTTGAAGACACACACACTGATTTGCTATGCAGCAAATCATCTTTCCTAGTTTGATATATGTATTGTAACATCCTCTGATTATTATGTCTGTGTGCCAACACAGACATACTGTTTTTCTAGGAATTCTTTCTTTCTTTGTTTTTATGTCTGTGTGCCAACACAGACATACTGTTTTTCCAGGAATTCTTTCTTTCTTTCTTCTTTCTTTCTTTCGTTCTTTCTTTCTTTCTTTCTTTCTTTCTTTCTTTCTTTCTTTCTTTCTTTCTTTCTTTCTTTCTTTCTTTCTTTCTTTACAGGCAAATTTGTCCGACATTTCATTTGAAAAGTATTATACATGGAAACTACAAACTTGGCATGATTATACTTCCATACGTGAAGCCTGGACTTTTTGTAAAGAGGTTCCACGGTTTTGAAAATTATGCAAATTAGGGCCATTTGAAAATTTAAATCTTGAATATCTCCAAAAATATTATAGGTACTGGTGATTAATCCAACTTCGATTAATATGTTGGTAACACTGCACATTTTTGTAATTTACATGTGACCTCTAAAGGTCAAAGGTCAATGTCATTTTCACATATGAAATTTTCATCTGGCCATAACTCGGTCAATTTTCATCCAATTTTCATCCAATTTTCACCATGTTGGACCCAACCTGTAGGTATTGCAACACTGCATATTTTTGTAATTTACATGCAATGCCTAAAGATCAAAAGTCAAGCTCATTCAGGCCTTTTTTAAATCTAGCCATAAGCATAATGGAATGTGAAGTACCAAAGGCTTCAAAGATGGTATCAGTCAAGATTCTGGGGCCCGCTTTGGTAATTGATACTTTTAGCCCAGATAAGAGAGCCTGGGTTTTATATCAGGCTACGGGCAGCATGCTTGTCTGTATGTGTGCCCCTGAGTAGCATATAGAATGCCGTGTTTGACTGCTTTTGTCATGTTTACACCAGACAGACAAGACGTAGCTTAGAAAATTGGAACAACACATAATTAATTAATAGGGTAAGACATAACAGATTCAAATGAAAGCCACAGGAAGCTGTAGTTTCCCTTGCAGTGAGGTTACAAGGTGAGAAACCGTACAAGCCACACGCAGCCAGGTCAGTGTTCAATGTAAACAAAGCATGCACAAATATGAATAGACTGACGTCTACAAGTTGTATCATGCTTAGAAGACTACTTGGTTCATGAGAATGAAATGGAAAAGAATGATGACATAGTCTGTGGTAGTTCATATATCATTCCATACTATCAAAAATATTGTCTGTCTTTCTTTCTTTCTTTCCTTTTTTTCTTTTTTATGTCTGTGTGCCAACACAGACATATTGTTTTTCTAGTCTTTCTTTCTTTCTTTCCAGACAAATTTGTCTGACATTTTATTTAAAAAGTATTACATGTCGAAACTCCAAACTTGGCAAAAATTATACTTCTATAGATGAAGTCTGGCCTGTTTGTGATGAGAGGTCATGCTTTTCAAATTATGCAAATGAGGGCTAATTAAAGTTTTAAATCTTCAATACCTTATATACTATAGTAGATTCCGAGTGTATAGGAGTTTGATCATAGCAAGGTAAAGGCCATCTCAAATGTCATGTCACGGTCAAAGGTCAGTTTTAGGCCAAGATGTCATTTTTGAGGTTAAGGTTCACTTCAGGTAGAGATCTGCTCAAGGTGAAAGGTCATTTCAAGGTCAAAGGCCACTTTGATGGTGGTTTTCTTTTAGCCATAACTTAGTCAATTTTTATCCACTTTTGATCATGTTTGGCTCAAATTGTAGCTATTGCAACACTGCACATTTTGAAAATTACATGTGACCCCAAAAGGTCAAAGGTCAATGTCATCTGGACCTTTGAAAGTTTCACCCAGCCATAACTCGGCCAATTTTCATTCAATTCTAATCATGTACGACTTAAATTATGGGTATTGTAATACTGTACATTTTTGCAATTTACAAGTGACCTGATAAAGAAAAAAGGTCAAAGTTTAAGGTTACTTGGACTCGGAAATATCCAGCTATAAGCTTAATGGAATGTGAAGTACCTAAGCACAAAAGTTATACCATTTAATATTTACAGCTTTTGAAGGCACACAGACAGATTTGCTTTAAATCAAATTTTCCTTTCTAGTTTCTTTCCTTTCTTCTTTCTTTCTTTCTTTCTTTCTTTCTTTCTTTCTTTACAGGCAGATTTGTCCGACATTTCATTTGAAAAGTATTACCAAAGAAACTACAAACTTGGCACAATTATACTTCTATTGATGAAGTCTGGCCTTTTTATAATGAGAGGTCATGCTTTTCAAAATTATGCAAATGAGGGCTAATTAAAGTTTTAAATCTTCAATATCTTATATACTATACAGTCCATTCCACCTAACTTGAGCTCTGGGGGCCGTCTCATTTGTTGTGACCACAGTGCTGGTGGGCCAAACAGCCTATCACTGACCTCTTTGCCCTGCCACTCAACCCGGCTGCTATGATTAGTGGTGTTTGTAAACAGGTCCACATGGGTGCTGCTGTAGACATTTACATGGGTTTTATTTTCACCTTTGTAGCGTCAAATAATTGGATTGTTTAGAAAATAATCCTGCTTAAGGGACACCATTTTACTATGGAGCTGGCCCTGCTATGTGTCTGCCACCCCACCAAACACACATGACCAGTGACAGTGAATGATTGGTACCAAATGGGCAGCTTATTCCAAAGTCCTGGCAAGGGTAACCACATCAAAATAAACCCTTCCCTTTCCTCCATAAGTTTATGTGTATTTCATTACCCCCCAATAGATTTCACTCATAATCTAGAGCCTTTATCAACATCGTAAGACCTGTGGGACACTTTTACAGGGGTGTCACATCTCAATAAAACTGCAAACTAGCCATAATCCTGGTATATATTTCACAAGATGTGACATCAAAATGACCCTTTGAAAATGAGGCATCCCTTGACTCATTCAGGACAGAAGTCTTCATTTACTGTCAGTAAGATTTGTATCAAAGGGATATACTGAGTATTCTTATCTTTTAAATGAGGGGGTTCTGATTTAAAATTTCTGACAATCATAATAGAATATAATATCTGCTCATGATTTGTGATATTCTGACCTTTTTTATTTGTTTCACACATTGTATTAGCAATGCAAATTTGAAAGAATTAGCAAAGAGCATATCCTTTGGGTTCATCACTGAATGAGTTAATTTTGTCATATAAACATTGGCTGCATTGATTGAATGGCTATGTCTGTTTGGTAATTTAATTATAAGTTAATGTTTTCTTTCTGGACACAAGTCAGTTCAGTGGCTCTTAAAGAAAACATTTTGGGCTACATTATTTATACACAATTACACAATCCAGTAAATGCCCAAGATCCCTGCTCATGCATTTTATCATTAAAGTGTGTGTGCCAACACACACTTCTCTGTTTTTCTAGGAATTATGTCTGTGTGCCAACAGAGACATACTGTTATTTCTTTCTTTCTTTCTTTCTTTCTTTCTTTCTTTCTTTCCTTTTTTCTTTCTTTCTTTCTTTCTTTCTTTCTTTCTTTCTTTTTTCTTTCTTTCTTTCTTTACTGGCAAATTTGTCCAACATTTCATTTGAAAAGTATAATATGTAAAAACTCCACACTTGGCACAATAATACTTCTATTGATCAAGTTTGGCGTTTTTATAA
Source organism: Hermodice carunculata (assembly GCA_964020975.1). Taxonomy (NCBI): domain Eukaryota; kingdom Metazoa; phylum Annelida; class Polychaeta; order Eunicida; family Amphinomidae; genus Hermodice; species Hermodice carunculata. Next base: position 93,258,067 of record OZ026619.1, read on the forward strand.
TGAGAGGTCATGCTTTTCAAAATTATGCAAATGAGGGCTAATTAAAGTTTTAAATCTACAATATCTTATATACTATAGTAGATGTAGTTCCGAGTGTTAAGGAGTTCGATCATAGCAAGGTAAAGGTCATCTCAAATGTCAAGGTCATGTCAAGGTCAAAGGTCAATTTTAAGCCAAAATGTCATTTTTGAGGTCGAGGTTCACTTCAGGTAGAGGTCATTTCAAGGCAAAGGTCATTCCACGGTCAAAGGCCACTTTCGATGGTGGCTTTCTTCTAGCCATAACGTGGTTAATTTGTATCCAATTTCCATCATGTTGGGCTCAAATTGTAGCTATTGTAACTCTGCATATTTTTGAAATTACATTTGACCTCTAAAGGTCAAAGGTCAAGGTCATTTGGACCTTTGAAAGTTTCATCCAGTCATAACTTGGCAAATTTCCATCCAATTTTAATCATGTTGGACACAAATTGTAGGTATTGCAACACTGCACATTTTTATAAGAAGATGTAACCTCAAAAGGGCAAAGGTCAAGGTCATTTCGCCCTTTGGAAGTTTCATCTTTCCATAACTTGGTCACTTTTCATCCGATTTGTTGGGCTTAAATCGTGGGTAATGTCACACTGCGCAATTTACATCTGACCTGTAAAAGTTTAAGGTCAAGGGCATTTGTACTTTGAAATTTGCATGCAGGCAAAAGCTTAATGTAATATGAAGTACCAAAGGATAAAAGTTGTAGCATTTAATATTTGCAACTATTGAAGGCACACAGACAGATTTGCTTTGAAGCAAATCTTCTTTTCTTGTTTGTTTTGTTCTTATTAGTTTGGAACATGTAGAATAAACATTTCTCAGTATGTAAAAGTTGTCAATTATTAGCTTTGTAATGAAAGTCCGCCCTCAACATAGACTTTGTAATTTCATTGGGTAAAAGATGTGGAGGCAGGACTTTCTTATTTTTGTTGCGTAGAAGAGCAGTGTGCTCCAGGACACCCTACCTATAGACTTCAAATAGATGAACTGGTGTATGGAACCATGTGGAATAGAAGGACAAGTATACATTGAAGGCAGAAAACTTGATTCATCGTTATATAACTAACCCAATCCCATCACAACATACCCCCATCGCCCCATAAATTAAAACAAAAACAAAAAGAAAGATACTTTATTGACATGAATCTTATTACTGTACAAAAACAAAGACATTTTAAAACAGAGAGAGAGAGAGAGAGAGAGAGAGAGAGAGAGAGAGAGAGAGAGAGAGAGAGAGAGAGAGAGAGAGAGAGAGAGAGAGAGAGAGAGAGAATAACAATCAACCTAATCAGGTGTACAACCAGACTAGGCATACTTATGTACACAGGATATATTATCTTGTTCTTGAGTATCAATACAAGGAATGGGCACCCGGGCATCCGACCAGATTTTAAACATCAAGTTCAGAATAGAGGCCAGGAGGCCTTTTTGTCAACGCAACAGGAGACAAATTAATAATATTAATAAAAACTCTCAAACAAAACAAAATAAACTCTGTTTTGCGTTGTTTGAGATGTGAGTAAGGTTTAGACCATTAACAATTTAAGATTCTAATACATAATGATGAGACGTGCTTATAAACAGTCAGAAGAGAACGCGTTAAAAACTTGTGACTCAAATCATCCCCAATATATGGCCTGTCGCTGTTGTTGCTTGCAAACTTAGGTATACCCCAATAGTTTATTGATATAAGAACCAGCCAACAGGGACTTCTATCATCATGTATGCATCAGACAGGGAGTATATAGAGTTACATAATCCTTGACCAACCACAGTGAACGCATTATCTATCCTCAGTCAGTATGCACTAAATTATGGTGCATACTGACCGAGGGTAGATAAAGCGTTCACTGTGGTTGGTCAAGGATATAAAATTATATATGTGATTGTAGCCAGCATGATTAAGTACTAATTGCAAGTCCCAAATGTGGACCTTGTCAGCTGTGGTGGTGGTTGTGGTTGTGGTTGTGGGGGGGGGGGGTTGCGTGCGCACCCTTCGCACTCCCCCCACCCCACCCCCGGGTACGGGCCTGCAACGCCTTGTGTCGCACGACGATAGATGCAGGGGAACGCCGGGGTGGGTGGGTGGGGGGAGCAAGGGTGTTCCCGGGATCTGTCATAATGCGACATAAACCGGAGGCGGCCGCAGGATCTGTCGCAATGCGACATTCCGACATAAAGCACACTAAAATACAGTCTCTTGTGGGACGAAAATTACTGAATATGTGCACAGCTTATCTCGTGGTCTTCATTTATGAAGATCAATTGCCGCAAAAACAAAACAGATGGTCGCAGTTGGCAACCTCTTTCCGATTTTCTCAAATTAAAAAAACAAAAACAAAACCAAAAACAAACAAAAAACAAAACATTGTCATGATTGCATTGCAAAAGGCACCAATTTCCCTTCATCATCAGGGAGTTTCATAAGATTTTATTTTCAGAAATTTGGCTTCAGCGTCTTTCAACTTTATCCAGGGAAACAGCATAAGAAATGCTAAACCAACATCTATGTCACTGTGAAAACGAGAGAGGCCGTTATGGTGCCATCAAGTACAGTAACTTTAATTAGTGTTCTCACTCACCTGGTATGATTTTAATAAGTACCGACGGTTGAAACCTTGTGCGCCTTTTTGGTCAAATACAGTTGTGTCTATAGGAATAAGATTTAATACTAGTAGTTCACTTCGCCCACATTGAGCAATATATAGCAGCCTTTCCGCTTTTAATTAAGTTTGTTTGTAAATACACACACCCTTTCTTTTTTTCCTTCTTTCCTTCCAATAGTCACTCGAGGTTTCTTGAAATTTGTATCTTCCAGAGCCAGGATCTCTATATTTGGTATGGACATAGCCCTACCGTTAAAGTTTTTCCTCCAATAAATTATGAGCTGTGAAGTTCAAATCATGGTCATTAAAATGTGTAAAACTCCGGTGGCTGAGTCTTCATTTTGAACGTAAAGCTGCCAAACATGCTTTGATGGTTTCCCGTCGTATTCGTAAATTCATTTGACCGTTGAAGCCTTGATTTTTCAAGATTGAATTTTGAAAGTTTTGCACCGAACGCGATAATGATGATTGATAAAGGTATTAGCCTAGGCACAGACAGCGACTGTGTCATTGCTTTGCCCAGACTAGATGTTCATTTTGTTTGTTGCTTGGCAGATGACGTGTGAGAGCTTAACGAGAAAAGCCATAACATTGATATTTTTCATTGCCGTTAGATGGCGTCAGAGGTATGGGGCATTAGTTTTTAAAATAAGGCAGCGTAATTCATGCTTAGCTGAGCCGACAATACACCAAAAAGATAGAGATGTAGAAAATTAAAAACACTGAGGAGCCACTCGTGAATCTAAATGAAACACCCATAAAAGGGGAGAATGAATGAATGATACAGCATGACACTAAGTGATATATAATCATGTATTGCGAGCCTTACATTACACAAATTTTTTCCACTACAAAGTCTGAGACCGGCCGCTTGAGCAACCAGCCATCTCGGCACATATACCCGCAGTACTACGTCAAGTGACAATCTATATCCAGTTTTTAAATACAGGATTTTAACACTAAAAAAATTACTATGATTTCATTTCTGAACATGAGCCATGCACAAATAGGAACTTGGTAGGCGTATTTCATTAAATATACATGATATCTGAATATATTTTGAATTGACCGCTACGTGCAGTACGTTTGTTACAAATGACTTTTCTAGATATGTTTAGGACGTGAACTTGTTTTTGTTTTACATACACAACTTTTGTTTCTTTGGAATGGAAGTGAAAGAAAATATATCTGTCTGCAAACTAGACACTGATTGCACCCCTGGTGTACAATATTTTGTGGCGAAAATATCGAATTTTATTCTATATGCAATTCTGAATTACTTTTAATCATGACAACCGGATAGGGTTATGGAACTTAAAGTGGGGCTTTTTGTTGTTGTTGTTATTGGTTGGTTTCTGTTTTTATTTTGTTTTTGTTTTGTTTTGTTTTGTTTTGTTTTGTTTTTTTTTTTACAAAAAATGTTGCAGTATTGTTCATGTTTGTGTAACAGTTCATAATGGAAATAATGTTAGCTTTGTTTGTTTGTTGTTTTTATCTCAGCTGACTTGTCAGTCAGCTGAGGTTTTTTGAGGGTCCGTCGTTCGTCGTCCGTCAGTCCGTCGTCCGTCCATCCGTCCGTCCGTCCGTCGTCCGTCGTCCGTCCGTCGTCCGTCCGTCCGTCGTCCACAATTCACATTTTCGACTTCTTCTCAAAAACCGTCAGCCAGATTCACTTTAAACTTGGTGGAGATGTGCCTTGGGTGAGTCTCTACCAAGTTTGTTCAATTGGTCACGGTCCAGTGATTTTTGGATTTTTAATGAATTTTTTTGTTCTTTTTTGGGTAAATCTTAAAAAATCTTCTTCTCCGAAACCGCTTATCCAATTGCTTTGATATCACACAAGAATACTCCCTGGGACTTCTAGTTCTTAATTTGTTCACCAGGTGGCGCTGCAATTTTTTCCTAACTCTTTATGACTTTTTGTGTGTTATAGCTATTTTCGACTTCTTCTCCAGAACCGTCACTCAAATTAAGCTGAAACATGGTGGATATGTTTCTTGTAGAAGGGTCAAACAAAGTTGTTCACTATGTGGGAATGCTGTGGATTCCTGATTTTTAACGATTTTTTCAATTCTGGTACTTGTCGGTCAATGCAGCTTTCCTATTGATTACTATGGAAGTCAATGGGCATTCTAATGCTAATTCACATTTTCGACTTCTTCTCCAAAAGCGTCATCCATATTGACTTCAAACTTGGTGGGGATACACCTTGAGTGGATCTCTACCAAGTTGTTCAAATGGTCACGCTCCATTGATTTTAATTTTTTTTTAATGCACCTTTACTATTGATTACCATGTAAGTCAATGGGCATTCTATTGCTAATTTACATTTTCGACTTCTTCTCCAAAACCATCATCCAGATTTGCTTCAAACTTGGTGGCAATGTACCTTGGGTGAGTGTCTACCACGTTTGTTCCAATGGTCATGTTCCAATGAATTTGGATTTTTTTATGATTTTTTTTCAAAAATCTCTACAAAAGTTTTAATAGGAAAGTTTAACATGGGAATTTCTTGTAATGGTCATATCTTTAATAATATTGACCAGATTTACTTCAAACTTGGTGGGGATGTGCCTTGGGTGGATCTGTATCAAGTGTGTTCAAATGGTCATGCTCTATTAATTTTTGGATTTTTTATGAATTTGTTTGTTCTTTTTTGGGGCAAACCTTCAAAATTCTTCTCCTCTGTAACCGCTCACCCAATTGCTTTGATATCGTTCAAAGACACTCCCGGGGACACCTAGTTCCCAATTTGTTCACCAGGTGGCGCTGCAATTTTTTTATGAATTTATTGTATGGTTTTCCTATTTTTCACTTGTTTTCAGAACTGTCCCTCAGATTAAGCTGAAATGTGATGGATATGTTGTTGTGGAAGGGTCAAACAGTTGTTTAGTAGGTGGCACTGCTTTGGATTCCTGATTTTTAAGGATTTTCAATTACGGTACTTACCAGTCAGTGGAGCTTTCCTATTGATTACTATGTAAGTCAATGGGCATTCTAATGCTAATTCACAGGACAACTGACACGAAATTTACTGTTTATTTGATAACTTGAGATCTGTTTTGAGTTAGCTACACATGTTAATTATTCTGTATGAAGGTCATGCTGAGACAGTACATGAATGACCTTGACCTGGTTTGTGGGGTCACAGTGCAACATACATGAATTTTACTCTTCATTATAACTTGAGAATTACTTGAACTTTGATGTTGTACATGTAAGTGTTCTTCTATAAAGGTCAGACTTACTCAGAACATGGTGTCCTTGATCCTTTCCCCAGTTCATGGAGCTGCAAGTGTGATGAATGTCAAGATCAGCTGAGGCACGGGCTGTTCACACAGCCCTTTTGTTATGTCTGTCTTCTGCGTTGTTGCACGGTGAGAAACTGGTTGGGGCCCTGATCTAGTATTTATGTGTCACCATGTCCTAGAGTATTTTATTGAACTATCTAAATAAGGCCGGAAGGACATTTGGCTCTTAATATAAGCATACATGGATATATGCATGATGGTTTACACGTTTGTCATCACACATTGGTCAGAGATGCTGTTTCTTTTAAGTTGCTCATGGTGCACTGCATAGGTTGGACTTGGAACTTTTCTTTGTCTCTCCATGAGTGATCCTATCTCTATTTTCGCCCGTGCATGTTTCGGTATTTAGTGGACAGCATATTTAATTTTCCTCGATGTGACACCCCTTGCATATTCTACTTTTACTGTCAAGAAATATCTGTCTGTCTATCTGTTTGTTTTTTCCTGAAAATGTACCGTTGCTCTTGTTTGTATAATAGCTCATAATGGAAATGTCAGGTTTCTTTGTAACACCAGAAGGCGGGGCCATGTGGAGACAGTGTTTATATAATGTGTGCAACTGTTTGCCCTTTCTACTGTGGTTCTTTTTAGGAGCTTTGACTTCGGGAGCACAGAGACATATTTGTTGTGAAGCAACACTTGTTCTCAAGTCTTACAATTAAATTCCTCCAGAGGTTCGTCACGTTTAATATGATATGGATTTGAGCCCTTTCAAGGCAAAACGGCCTTTGTCCATAAATTTTGGTGTTAAAAATCGGACCTTCAAAGAAAGATTCAGCCATTTAACATTATGTGTGACGAAGGTCTCATAACAGAGGAGAGCAGAGTTTATTTAAATTTCGAAAACTTCAGAGCCTTGGCTACAAGCCGGAGAACGCGGACAGTGCAATTTTGAACCATCTTTAGCAATTCTTCAATGAAATATTTACAGGTCGAAATAATTTAGGCGTTTGATCCAACAGCATACAAGTTTTTATTGTTATCAAAGAAAATAGCAAAATGTAAGTGATTTTATATAAAGAAAAAATTCGGTCTGTCGGCAAGTTGCCCAGATTAAGAAGTGTACACTTGAAAGCAGTGGCTCAATCTTATGTAACGCATTGGTGAAAACATAAACGCATAAAATATCTGTAGACAGCCTACTTGCAGACAGCATCTAATTTGTAAGCATATAAAATTTTATGTAGGAGGAAATTTATTTTTTTAGTAGAAAATGCAAATAATTATTTTTTTTCGCAAAATGCCTCAAATCTATAAGTACGCTAAATCAATAATTATTCGTGCTATTTCTTCCAGAATCAAACCTCTAATATAAAGACAACACAAATGGGTCATATTTTGTTAAATTTGTTTTTCCTTTTTGCTCAGCTTTTCGACTCGTCAAATAATAAATTGCCGCATTTATATTTGGCAAAGAAAGCTTCCGTGCAGCATAATGATGCCCGTAGATTATGTGAAGCATCTTATTTCCTGTGCAAAATTCAACATTCTGAAAGAATTATTGGAACGAGGACATACAGCAGGTGTGTTGTAGGATGCACTTGACCGCTGCCATGGGCATCTGAGTATCTGTCACGTGTTGCCGACTTTATCGGGTAACCTTGTGCCTTATAATTTCTGTGATGAAATCTCAACCACTTTATGTGTGGTGCGAGTTGGTTTTTAATATGTTTTTTCCGGTTGGCAGCTTATGATACTTTGTTGTGGATCTGTTGAAAGTGGTCGAAAATTTCAATTACTGAAATTCTGGAATTTTATTACCATTAGTCACTCATAGCATGAGCTTAATCGACAATAGGGTTTAATGGAATATGTTGCATTCTACCCTCCGAAACGTTTTCTGACATGATAGACATATGCGGAGGACCTTTATCTTTCAGACTGATAGTCATTTTAAAATTGTCTGTTGAATGCGATTTGGATAGCACATGATTAAGAAGAGATGAAACAGAAATAGTTAAATGTTTTCGTAGTTAAATTTTGGAAATATATTGAGGTGTTAAAATTTCATTTCAGTGAAAATGTAATAATGAGGAAGATCAAGTGACTGGTATGTGACTTAACGTGCGAAAATAAGAGGTCACCGTGAAACTATGGTGCTGCCCCTCGGAACAATTTGGTACCATAGATTTTATTTAATATATCATTGACAAAGCATGTTCATGCCTCAACATTCATAAAAGTAATGTTGATCAAGAAAGAAAGAGAAAGAAGAAAACGAAAGAAACAAAAAGAAAGAAAGAAAGAAAGAATTAATGAAAGAAAGAAAGGCAATGTGTTTTCGTATGCATATTCGAAAAGTGTGTAACGTTGCATACCGGTAAGGTGATTAGGAAATAAAGAACACAGTTGATATTTCATGCTGTTTATTTTCATGCACATTCGGCGTCTTTGAAACAATTATAGGTTGATCTGTGGTTAGTGACCAATTGCATGGCCGGCACCGTAAAGTCATCAATGCACCAACTATGGAAAAAAGTGTTTTCTTTAATACCAGAAACTTCTCAATCAACTATTTATTAAAACACTGTTTGTTTGTTTTTTTCAAAGTGCTCAAAGTGTTTACCTCTGGTGACAGTTGTTTCTCGTTTGCTTATTTTTCGCAACGCTGATACGCTCATGAACCCGTTACTTTTGTCGACTTCGACATCTCATCAAGTTTGTCTTCTATGCCGCACAATTTCCTCAAAAATTTCTTGCAAAGTGCCCTGTTGCTTTCGTTGGCCAAAATATAAACAAAGACAGAACTTATCAATTCGGGCAGTGTTAACAGGCCTGACACATGATAAATCAAATCATGGGTTGGATCGAAAAATCGGAGTTGAACCATATCAGCGTAATGGGTGAAGATGGAGTAGATTGAAATGGGGAGGTCACAAATAATATGAATGAAGGACAAGATTATCACTATAATGGTAATCTGCCTGGTTTGGGAGTTCATGCTTTTTGTGGCGACAGCATCTGATTCAAATCCCTTGTGTCTTTTTGCAAGTTGAATTACCATTGCTAGACTTAGTGCCGTCATTACCACTGAAGGAAATCCAGTGAATACCAGGTGGACGACTGGAGAAATGTAGAGATTGTAATATCGGAAGTTAGGATGTGCGCCACAGTAAAAACCGTCGTAGACCAGAGTCATTGAATCCAAAATCATGATAATTAGTATGGTCAAAGTAGCTGTCAAAAAGAGAATTTTTGCTTTTTTTCTTGTATTTATTTCTGCCACTTTTAAAGGCACAGAAACAGCTATCAGTCTATCTATAGCGCTGAATATGAAGCATACATTGCGAACGCCAGCCGGAAAAATTACCAAAATGATGAAGAATTTACAGTAGATGTCATTTACTGCCATGGCCTTAACTTCGGGCATCGCAAGGAGATCAAAGAGAATGTACGCAATAACAGCTAAAATATTTGCTGCCGATAAACCCACAAAATAGAGGTAAATGCTGCTCCTTTGAAACTGCTTTTGGCTGAAGAAAATTATGGACAGAGTATTATTAATTATAGCCCACACCGAGAGAATCATGCCTAGGATGAAGACAACTCTGTGCTGCAGTGCTATTTGTGGGTGTATCCTTGAACCGAAGCCACCCGAACCGGCGTCTCTGGTCCCGTTGGGCATATTCTGTGATGTCATGTTCGTGGTCATCTTCAACGTGAAGTTTTCGAATAAGCTGATAAAGCTTGGAGTCATGACGTTGTGGCGGCTATCTCTTAAAGCCCTGAAGAAAATGTGAAGAATAAATCAAGATTTAGCCAAGTCATATGATCTGTTGTTAAAATGGAACAAAGCCATGTACGAGTCCCGGGGTATGAGTTTCCAGATTTTGAATTGTTGATTTAACGACTGGTATCGCTGAGCACAAACAATTGTGCTCATTTACTCAAACTACTTTTACACATATTGCTCTGTGTCACACGTTACCTTCCACATTAAAAGGGCGTGTACATCCTGGAAGAACGAATCGCAAGAAAGAGCAATATTCTGCAACATAAAAAGCTGGAAAGTATTCATGTAATCTGGTCTGCTGTCTGTCGCGCTCACTTTGTACTTGAAATCACGGTATGGATGTTGAATGTTTCCATGACAGCACTGTTTTGATGCAAGTAATAGTAAAAAAAAAAAGGGAGGGAGCAAATATGTTGGAAGAGGTAGAGGCCGGATGTGCATAAGTAATATTGGCACCATATTTGGAAAAGTAACAGCTCCACTGGTGGCTTAAAGGTACGATCTCAGACATAAGAAATGTTGCAAGCTCAAGACATAATCTTGTCCCACTTTGAAAAGAAAGGATGGATCTTAAATGTCCCTTCTAATGCTCATAATAGATGATACCATGCAATACAATTCGATAAAACTACTCCTTTACAATGGAGTTTCAGTGGGCCAGGGTATACTGGCTATGCGCTCAAGATAAAAATGATACAACTATAAATGAAATAAAATACTGCACATATATATATACACACAAATTCATTTCATGCAATACACATGTTATACATCAAAATCGCTTTGTCACCTAGTGCAGATATCTTAGCTTTATCTGAAAATAGCTGCCTGTGGAGCGTCAGATACAGTCAAGATTCCTAATTGTTTTGAAGATGTCCGCACAAATCAAAGAAATGTGTACAATTAGGCAGCAAACTAGCTATGTAGGGGCTAAATCCCTTGCCTGTAATTGTTTCAGTTATGTATGTCATGCACATGAAATTCCAAGAAAAAATGTTAAATTTCTAGATATTTTGATATTGTCAGCTCAATTCAAAGTGTTACTTTTCATTCCGTGTGTGAAGAAGGCATTATTTATAGCCAAATTCCTGGAACTAATTGATTCAAAAGATCGAAGAAACTTTACATTTTTGTCCTTCCAAGGAAACACAAGATATACTAGAAAGAAATATTTTCTTCAAAACAAACCTGTGTGTGCTTAGAAAGGAAAGTTGTTGTCTTGTACATTCAAATTGAAATTGGAAAACCTGCAAGAGAGAAAACATCCAATTTAAGAAGAAAAAAGACACACCCGTAGCACGGAAAAAAGCTACAAGTAAAAGAGAAATGCCAGACAGAAAGAAAAAAAAAACAAGTACACTTCTTACTGTAACCTTGATTTATTTATGGGCCACTGTTGACACTGAAGCATAGACTGATGAAAAAATGGTCACCATATGATAGCATAAAAGTACTAGTATTACTTTAAACATGAGTGTAAACAACGAGTCCTAGTGATGTGCACGTAATTTGATGCTGGTGACAGAGAGTAGCCTGCTGTATGTCAGGTCTATCACAAATATGTACTAGTCTGCTATTGGTGCTGCTAATTTGCGTCGTTTCAGCTTCACTGACACGGCCATACACTGTTCTAGCTTCAATAGCGTCTGCAAGTGTTTGGCTCCGGACAAAATTGATGATGGACAAACATGGGATGTGAAGTTGGAACGGCACATCTACACATAATAGATTTGTAGATAGATATTCAACAACTGAATCCCCCCTCCCACACCCACACACACAAATCCAAATTCTACAACTTTTGTTCGTGGTTTACTGGATCCGCCTACAACAAAAACCTATAAATTGAAGTTGGAATGACTTTTCTACGTATATTAATTTTGAAGGTATTTAACATCTAAACTTTTCAAGTGCCCCTAATAAGCATAAATTAAAATTCTACAACTTTCGTGTGTGGTTCATTGGATAGGCTTACAGCACAAACCTATTTAGTAAAGTTTGAATGGCACCTCTACTTGTAATAGTTTTGAAGATATTCCAGGTATAAATTTTCAAATGACCCTTACTTGTATAATTTTCAAAACTGTCACGCCTCTTCATAAAAGCCAGATTTTATGTATGGAAGTATAATCATGCGAAGTCTGGAGTTTCTACGTATAATAGTCTTCAACTAAAATGTCCGACAAATTTGCTGGTAAAAACAGAAAGATCCATTATTGACCAATGTTGAATGGCGGCGGTGAGGTCAAGGTCACCACATTAGGGAAAACAGAAATAGACAATAAAAAGGCAACACTTGTGCTTCACTTTTCGTCGATGTTGCCGTCGGCAGCCTAGCTTGAATTATAGGCTAGTGTCTCTGGGTATGGTGCCGGTCTGTGGCGATGGGAAATGGGCTCCCACCGGGTTTTTACAACACTGATTTATTTTTAAAGTGTGTGTGTCGACACACACTTTTCTGTTTTTCTAGTTAAAGTGTGTGTGTCGACACACACTTTTCTGTTTTTCTAGGAATTCTTTCTTTTTTCTTTTTTTTCTTTCTTTCTTTCTTTCTTTCCTTCTTTCGTTACAGGCAAATTTGTCCGACATTTCATTTGAAAAGTATTACATGTAGAAACTCCAAACTTGGCACAATTATACTTCTACAGATAAAGTCTGGCCTTTTTATAATGAGAGGTCATGCTTTTTAAAATTATGCAAATGAGGGCTAATTAAAGTTTTAAATCTTCATATCTTATATACTATAGTAGATGTAGCTCCGAGTGTATAGGAATTTGATCTTAGCAAGGTAAAGGTCATCTCAAATGTCAAGGTCATGTCAAGGTCAAAGGTCAATTTTCAGCCAAATTGTCATTTTTGAGGTCAAGGTTTGCCTCAGGTAGAGATCATCTCAAGGTCAAAGGTCATTTGAAGGTCAAAGCCCACTTTCCATGGTAACTTTCTTCTAGCCATAATTTGGTCAATTTTTATCTAATTTTGATCATGTTGGCTCAAATGGTAGCTATGGTAACACTACATATTTTGAATTTTACATGTGACCTCTAAAGGTCAAAAGTTAAGGTCATTTGTACCTTGGAAAGTTTCGTCCATCCAATTCTAATCAAGTTGGACTCAAATTGTAGGTATTGCAACACTGCACATTTTTGTAAGAACATGTAACCTTGAAAGGGCAAAGGTCAAGGTCATTTGGCGCTTTGAAAGTTTCATCTTGCCATAACTTGGTCAATTTTCATCCGATTTGGTTCATGTTGGGTTTAAATTTTGGGTATTGTAACACCGCGCAATCTACATTTGACCAACTTCTACTAGGGGGTTGTTGACCATTGCGCACCTAATGAATTAAAAAACTAAAAGTTGTAGCGATTTAAATTATGCTAAATAGCACCGTTAAAAATTTTAAATCTTGAATAACTTCAAAGCTATAATAGATAGAGATGCCATTACAACTTGTACTCCTGTGTTATGGAATAGTTGTACATTGCCACACCAATACAGTAGTCCCTCTTTTGAGAGAACTCTCCTTTGGGCGACCACCTCCTTTGAGAGACCACAATTGTCAGGTCTCTCTGTAGTACTTTTCATGTTATTTATACCTCTTTTGAGAGACCACCTGCTTTATGTGACCACTTTTGGGGTGGCACTAGGGGTGGTGTCTCAAAGGAGGGACTACTGTATGTTTTGAAGACACACACACTGATTTGCTATGCAGCAAATCATCTTTTCTAGTTCTTTCTTTCTTCTTTCTTTCTTTCTTTCTTTCTTTCTTTCTTTCTTTCTTTCTTTCTGTCTTTGTTTCTTTACCGGCAAATTTGTCCAACATTTCATTTGAAAAGTATTACATGTAGAAACTCCAAACTTGGCACAATTATACTTCTATAGATAGAGTCTGGCCTTTTTATAATGAGAAGTCATGCTTTTCAAAATTATGCAAATGAGGGCTAATTAAAGTTTTAAATCTTCAATATCTTATATACTATAGTAGATGTGATTCCGAGTGTATAGGAGTTCGATCATAGCAAGGTAAAGGTCATCTCAAATGTCAAGGTCATGTCAAGGTCAAAGGTCATGTCAAGGTCAAAGGTCAATTTTAAGCCAAAATGTCATTTTTGAGGTCAAGGTTCACTTCAGGTAGAGGTCATCTCAAGGTCAAAGGTCATTTCAAGGTCAAAGGCCACTTTCGGTGCTGACTTTCTTCTAGCCATAACTTGGTCAATTTTTATCCAATTTTCATCTTGTTGGGCTCAAATTGTAGCTATTGTAACCTTGCACATTTTTTAAATGTACATGTGACCTCTAAAGCTCAAAGGTCAAGGTCATTTGGACCTTTGAAAGTTGCATCCAATCATAACGTGGCCAATCTCCATCCAGTTCTAATCATGTTGGACTCAAATTGTAGGTATTGCTACACTGGACATTTTTAAAAGAATATGTAACCTCAAAAAGGCAAAGGTCAAGGTCATTTGGCCCTTTGAAAGTTTCATCTTGCAATAACTTGGTCAAGTGTACTCTGATTTGGTTCATGTCCGGCTCAAGTTGTGGGTATTGTAACACTGTGCAATTTACGTGTGACCTGTAAAGGTCAAAGGTCAAGGTCATTTGGACTTTCAAATTTGCATGCAGCCATAAGCTTAATGGAATGTGAAGTACCAAAGGACAAAAGTTGTAGCCTATAATATTTACAACCTTTGAAGGCACACAGACAGATTAAAAAAAATCTTTTCCAGTTTCTTTCTTTCTTTGTTTCTTTCTTTCTTTCTCTCTCTCTCTCTCTCTCTCTCTCTCTCTCTCTTTCTTTCTTTCTTTCTTTCTTTCTTTCTTCTTTACCAGCAAATTTGTCCGCCACTTTTCTTGGACATTAATATACATAGAAACTCCAAACTTGGCATGATTGTACCTCCATACAAGGAGTTTGGCCGTTTAATACACAGAAATGAAGATGCTTAAAATTATGCAAATTAGGGGCATTTGAAATTTTAAATCTTGAGCAACTTCACAGCTATAATAGATAGAGATGCCATTCCAACTTCTACTCTTGTGTTATGGAATAGTTGTACATTGCCAAACAAATATGCTTTGAAGACACACACACTGATTTGCTATGCAGCAAATCATCTTTCCTAGTTTCTTTCTTTCTTTCTTTCTTCTTTCTTTCTTTCTTTCTTTACAGGCAAATTTGTCCGACATTTCATTTGAAAAGTATTTTACATAGAAACTCCAAACTTGGCATGATTATACTTCCATACATGAAGCCTGGTCTTTATGTAAAGAGGTTCCACGGTTTTGAAAATTATGCAAATTAGGGCCATTTGAAAATTTAAATCTTGAATATCTCCAAAAATATTATAGGTACAGGTAATCAATCCAACTTCGATTAATATGTTGGTTAGACTGCACATTTTTGTAATTTACATGTGACCTCTAAAGGTCAAAGGTCAATGTCATTCTCACATTTGAAATATTCATCTAGCCATAACTCAGTCAATTTTCAACCAATTTTAACCATGTTGGACCCAACCTGTAGGTATTACAACACTGCGTATTTTTGTAATTTACATGCAATGCCTAAAGATTAAAGGTCAAGCTCATTGAGGCCTTTTTGTTAAAACTAGCCATAAGCGTAATGGAATGTGAAGTACCAAAGGCTTCAAAGATGGTATCAGTCAAGATTCTGGGGTCCGCTTTGGTAATTGATACTTTTAGCCCAGATAAGAGAGCCTGAGTTTGATGTCAGGTTACCGGCAGCATGCTTGTCTGTATGTGTGCCCCTGAGTAGCACACAGAATGCCGTGTGTGACTGCTTTTGTCATGTTTACACCAGACAGACAAGACGTAACTTAGAACATTGGAACAACACATAATTAATTAATTGGGTAAGACAACAGATTCAACTGAAAGCCACAGGAAGCTGTAGTTTTCCTTGCAGTGAGGTTGCAAGGTTAGGATATCGTACAAGCCACGGGTAGCCAGGTCAGTGTTCAATGTAAACAAAGCATGCACAAATATGAATAGACCGACGTCTACAAGTTGTATCATGCTTAGAAGACTACTTGGTTCATGAGAATGAAATGGAAAAGAATGATGACACAGTCTGTGGTAGTTTAAACATCATTACATACTATCAAAAATGTTGTCTTTCTTTCTTTCCTTTTTTTCTTTTTTATGTCTGTGTGCCAACAGACATATTGTTTTTCTAGGAATTCTTTCTTTCTTTCTTTCTCTCTTTCTTTCTTTCTTAATGTCTGTGTGCCAACACAGACATATTGTTTTTCTTTCTTTCTTTCTTTCTTTCTTTCTTTCTTTCTTTCTTTCTTTCTTTCTTTCTTTCTTTCTTTCTTTTTTTCTTTCCAGACAAGTTTGTCCGACATTTTATTTAAAAAGTATTACACATAGAAACTCGAAACTTGGCAAAATTATACTTCTATAGATGAAATCTGGCCTTTTTGTAATGAGAGGTCATGCTTTTCAAAATTATGCAAATGAGGGCTAATTAAAGTTTTAAATCATCAATATTCTATATACTATAGTAGATGTGGTTCCGAGTGTATAGGAGTTTGATCAAAGCAAGGTAAAGGCCATCTCAAATGTCAAGGTCATGTCAAGGTTAAAGGTCAGTTTTAGGCCAAGGTGTCATTTTTGAGGTGAACGCTCACTTCAGGTAGAGGTCATCTCAAGGTCTAAGGTCATTTCAAGGTCAAAGGCCACTTTCGATGATGGCTTTCTTCTAGCCATAACTTGGTCAATTTGTATCCAATTTTGATCATGTTTGGTTCAAATTGTAGCTATTGCAACACTGCACATTTTGAAAATTACATGTGACCCAAAAGGTCAAAGATCAATGTCATTTGGACCTTTGAAAGTTTCACCCAGCCATAACGCGGCCAATTTCCATCCAATTCTAATCTATTGGACTTAAATTATGGGTATTGTTACACTGTACATTTTTGCAATTTACGTGTGACCTATAAAGGTTAAAGGTAAAAGGTCAAGGTTATTTGAACTTGGAAATATCATCCAGCCATAAGCTTAATGCAATGTGAAGTACCTAAGCACAAAAGTTATACCATTTAATATTTAGAGCTTTTGAAGGCACACAGACAGATTTGCTTTAAAGCAAATCTTCCTTTTCTAGTTTCTTTCTTTCTTTCTTCTTTCTTTCTTTCTTTCTTTCTTTCTTTCTTTCTTTCTTTACAGGCAAATTTGTCCAACATTTCATTTGAAAAGTATTATATGTAGAAACTCCAAACTTGGCACAATTATACTTCTATGGATAAAGTCTGGCCTTTTTATAATGAGAGGTCCAGCTTTTCAAAATTATGCAAATGAGGGCTAATTCAAGTTTTAAATCTTCAATATCTTATATACTATAGTAGATGTGATTCCGAGTGTATAGGAGTTCGATCATAGCAAGGTAAAGGTCATCTCAAATGTCAAGGTCATGTCAAGGTCATGTCAAGGTCAAGGTCAAAGGTCAATTTTAAGCCAAAATGTCATTTTTGAGGTCAAGGTTCACTTCAGGTAGAGGTCATCTGAGGGTCAAAGGTCATTTCAAGGTCAAAGGCCACTTTCGGTGCTGGCTTTGTTCTGGCCATAACTTGGTGAATTTTTATCCAATTTTCATCATGTTGGGCTCAAACTGTAGCTTTTGGAACCTTGCACATTTTGAAACTGACGTGTGACCTTTAAAGTTCAAAGGTCAAGGTCATTTGGACCTTTGAAAGTTTCATCCAATCATAACGTGGCCAATCTCCATCCAGTTCTAATCATGTTGGACTCAAATTGTAGGTATTGCTACACTGTACATTTTTGTAAGAACATGAAACCTCAAAAAGGCAAAGGTCAAGGTCATTTGGCCCTTTGAAAGTTTCATCTTGCAATAACTTGGTCAATTTTACTCCGATTTGGTTCATGTCTGGCTCAAGTTGTGGGTATTGTAACACTGTGCAATTTACACATGACCTGTAAAGGTCAAAGGTCAAAGTCATTTTGACTTTAAAATTTGCATGCAGCCATGAGCTTAATGGAATGTGAAGTACCAAAGGACAAAAGTTGTAGCATATGATATTTACAACCTTTGAAGGCACACAGACAGATTAAAAAAAAATCTTTTCCAGTTTCTTTCTTTCTTTCTTTCTTCTTTACCAGCAAATTTGTCCGACACTTTTCTCGGACACTAATATACATAGAAACACTAAATTTGGCATGATTGTACCTCCATACAAGGAGTTTGGCCGTTTTATACACAGAAATGACGATGTTTAAAATAATGCAAGTTAGGCGCATTTGAAATTTTAAATCTTGAATAACTTCAAAGCTATAATAGATAGAGATGCCATTCCAACTTCCACTCCTGTGTTATGGAAAAGTTGTACATTGCCATACTAATATGCTTTGAAGACACACACACTGATTTGCTATGCAGCAAATCATCTTTCCTAGTTTGATATATGTATTGTAACATCCTCTGATTATTATGTCTGTGTGCCAACACAGACATACTGTTTTTCTAGTAATTCTTTCTTTCTTTGTTTTCATGTCTGTGTGCCAACACAGACATACTGTTTTTCAGGGAATTCTTTCTTTCTTTCTTCTTTCTTTCTTTCGTTCTTTCTTTCTTTCTTTCTTTCTTTCTTTCTTTCTTTCTTTCTTTCTTTCTTTCTTTACAGGCAAATTTGTCCGACATTTCATTTGAAAAGTATTATACATGGAAACTACAAACTTGGCATGATAATACTTCCATACGTGAAGCCTGGACTTTTTGTAAAGAGGTTCCACGGTTTTGAAAATTATGCAAATTAGGGCCATTTGAAAATTTAAATCTTGAATATCTCCAAAAATATTATAGGTATTGGTGATTAATCCAACTTCGATTAATATGTTGGTAACACTGCACATTTTTGTAATTTACATGTGACCTCTAAAGGTCAAAGGTCAATGTCATTTTCACAAATGAAATTTTCATCTGGCCATAACTCGGTCAATTTTCATCCAATTTTCACCATGTTGGACCCAACCTGTAGGTATTGCAACACTGCATATTTTTGTAATTTACATGCAATGCCTAAAGATCAAAGGTCAAGCTCATTCAGGCCTTTTTTAAATCTAGCCATAAGCGTAATGGAATGTGAAGTACCAAAGGCTTCAAAGATGGTATCAGTCAAGATTCTGGGGCCCGCTTTGGTAATTGATACTTTTAGCCCAGATAAGAGAGCCTGGGTTTTATATCAGGCTACGGGCAGCATGCTTGTCTGTATGTGTGCCCCTGAGTAGCATATAGAATGCCGTGTTTGACTGCTTTTGTCATGTTTACACCAGACAGACAAGACGTAGCTTAGAAAATTGGAACAACACATAATTAATTAATTGGGTAAGACATAACAGATTCAAATGAAAGCCACAGGAAGCTGTAGTTTTCCTTGCAGTGAGGTTACAAGGTGAGAAACCGTACAAGCCACACGCAGCCAGGTCAGTGTTCAATGTAAACAAAGCATGCACAAATATGAATAGACTGACGTCCACAAGTTGTATCATGCTTACAAGACTACTTGGTTCATGAGAATGAAATGGAAAAGAATGATGACATAGTCTGTGGTAGTTCATATATCATTCCATACTATCAAAAATATTGTCTGTCTTTCTTTCTTTCTTTCCTTTTTTTCTTTTTTATGTCTGTGTGCCAACACAGACATATTGTTTTTCTAGTCTTTGTTTCTTTCTTTCCAGACAAATTTGTCCGACATTTTATTTAAAAAGTATTACATGTCGAAACTCCAAACTTGGCAAAAATTATACTTCTATAGATGAAGTCTGGCCTGTTTGTGATGAGAGGTCATGCTTTTCAAATTATGCAAATGAGGGCTAATTAAAGTTTTAAATCTTCAATATCTTATATACTATAGTAGATTCCGAGTGTATAGGAGTTTGATCATAGCAAGGTAAAGGCCATCTCAAATGTCATGTCACGGTCAAAGGTCAGTTTTAGGCCAAGATGTCATTTTTGAGGTTAAGGTTCACTTCAGGTAGAGATCTGCTCAAGGTGAAAGGTCATTTCAAGGTCAAAGGCCACTTTGATGGTGGTTTTCTTTTAGCCATAACTTAGTCAATTTTTATCCAATTTTGATCATGTTTCACTCAAATTGTAGCTATTGCAACACTGCACATTTTGAAAATTACATGTGACCCCAAAAGGTCAAAGGTCAATGTCATCTGGACCTTTGAAAGTTTCACCCAGCCATAACTCGGCCAATTTTCATTCAATTCTAATCATGTACGACTTAAATTATGGGTATTGTAATACTGTACATTTTTGCAATTTACAAGTGACCTGATAAAGAAAAAAGGTCAAAGTTTAAGGTTACTTGGACTTGGAAATATCCAGCTATAAGCTTAATGGAATGTGAAGTACCTAAGCACAAAAGTTATACCATTTAATATTTACAGCTTTTGAAGGCACATAGACAGATTTGCTTTAAATCAAATTTTCCTTTCTAGTTTCTTTCCTTTCTTCTTTCTTTCTTTCTTTCTTTCTTTCTTTCTTTCTTTCTTTACAGGCAGATTTGTCCGACATTTCATTTGAAAAGTATTACCAAAGAAACTACAAACTTGGCACAATTATACTTCTATTGATGAAGTCTGGCCTTTTTATAATGAGAGGTCATGCTTTTCAAAATTATGCAAATGAGGGCTAATTAAAGTTTTAAATCTTCAATATCTTATATACTATACAGTCCATTCCACCTAACTTGAGCTCTGGGGGCCGTCTCATTTGTTGTGACCACAGTGCTGGTGGGCCAAGCAGCCTATCACTGACCTCTTTGCCCTGCCACTCAACCCGGCTGCTATGATTAGTGGTGTTTGTAAACAGGTCCACATGGGTGCTGCTGTAGACATTTACATGGGTTTTATTTTCACCTTTGTAGCGTCAAATAATTGGATTGTTTAGAAAATAATCCTGCTTAAGGGACACCATTTTACTATGGAGCTGGCCCTGCTATGTGTCTGCCACCCCACCAAACACACATGACCAGTGACAGTGAATGATTGGTACCAAATGGGCAGCTTATTCCAAAGTCCTGGCAAGGGTAACCACATCAAAATAAACCCTTCCCTTTCCTCCATAAGTTTATGTGTATTTCATTACCCCCCAATAGATTTCACTCATAATCTAGAGCCTTTATCAACATCGTAAGACCTGTGGGACACTTTTACATGGGTGTCACATCTCAATAAAACTGCAAACTAGCCATAATCCTGGTATATATTTCACAAGATGTGACATCAAAATGACCCTTTGAAAATGCGGCATCCCTTGACTCATTCAGGACAGGAGTCTTCATTTACTGTCAGTAAGATTTGTATCAAAGGGATATACTGAGTATTCTTATCTTTTAAATGAGGGGGTTCTGATTTAAAATTTCTGACAATCATAATAGAATATAATATCTGCTCATGATTTGTGATATTCTGACCTTTTTTATTTGTTTCACACATTGTATTAGCAATGCAAATTTGAAAGAATTAGCAAAGAGCATATCCTTTGGGTTCATCACTGAATGAGTTAATTTTGTCATATAAACATTGGCTGCATTGATTGAATGGCTATGTCTGTTTGGTAATTTAATTATAAGTTAATGTTTTCTTTCTGGACACAAGTCAGTTCAGTGGCTCTTAAAGAAAACATTTTGGGCTACATTATTTATACACAATTACACAATCCAGGAAATGCCCAAGATCCCTGCTCATGCATTTTATCATTAAAGTGTGTGTGCCAACACACACTTCTCTGTTTTTCTAGGAATTATGTCTGTGTGCCAACAGAGACATACTGTTATTTCTTTCTTTCTTTCTTTCTTTCTTTCTTTCTTTCTTTCTTTCTTTCTTTTTTCTTTCTTTCTTTCTTTACAGGCAAATTTGTCCAACATTTCATTTGAAAAGTATAATATGTAAAAACTCCACACTTGGCACAATAATACTTCTATTGATCAAGTTTGGCGTTTTTATAATGAGAGGTCATGCTTTTCAAAATTATGCAAATGAGGGCTAATTAAAGTTTTAAATCTACAATATCTTATATACTATAGTAGATGCAGTTCCGAGTGTTAAGGAGTTCGATCATAGCAAGGTAAAGGTCATCTCAAATGTCAAGGTAATGTCAAGGTCAAAGGTCAATTTTAAGCCAAAATGTCATTTTTGAGGTCAAGGTTCACTTCAGGTAGAGGTCATTTCAAGGCAAAGGTCATTCCACGGTCAAAGGCCACTTTCGATGGTGGCTTTCTTCTAGCCATAACGTGGTTAATTTGTATCCAATTTCCATCATGTTGGGCTCAAATTGTAGCTATTGTAACTCTGCATATTTTTTAAATTACATTTGACCTCTAAAGGTCAAAGGTCAAGGTCATTTGGACCTTTGAAAGTTTCATCCAGTCATAACTTGGCAAATTTCCATCCAATTTTAATCATGTTGGACACAAATTGTAGGTATTGCAACACTGCACATTTTTATAAGAAGATGTAACCTCAAAAGGGCAAAGGTCAAGGTCATTTCGCCCTTTGGAAGTTTCATCTTTCCATAACTTGGTCACTTTTCATCCGATTTGTTGGGCTCAAATCGTGGGTAATGTCACACTGCGCAATTTACATCTGACCTGTAAAAGTTTAAGGTCAAGGGCATTTGTACTATGAAATTTGCATGCAGGCAAAAGCTTAATGTAATATGAAGTACCAAAGGATAAAAGTTGTAGCATTTAATATTTGCAACTATTGAAGGCACACAGACAGATTTGCTTTGAAGCAAATCTTCTTTTCTTGTTTGTTTTGTTCTTATTAGTTTGGAACATGTAGAATAAACATTTCTCAGTATGTAAAAGTTGTCAATTATTAGCTTTGTAATGAAAGTCCGCCCTCAACATAGACTTTGTAATTTCATTGGGTAAAAGATGTGGAGGCAGGACTTTCTTATTTTTGTTGTGTAGAAGAGCAGTGTGCTCCAGGACACCCTACCTATAGACTTCAAATAGATGAACTGGTGTATGGAACCATGTGGAATAGAAGGACAAGTATACATTGAAGGCAGAAAACTTGATTCATCGTTATATAACTAACCCAATCCCATCACAACATACCCCCATCGCCCCATAAATTAAACCAAAAACAAAAAGAAAGATACTTTATTGACATGAATCTTATTACTGTACAAAAACAAAGACATTTTAAAACAGAGAGAGAGAGAGAGAGAGAGAGAGAGAGAGAGAGAGAGAGAGAGAGAGAGAGAGAGAGAGAGAGAGAGAGAGAGAGAGAGAGAGAGAGAGAGAGAGAGAGAGAGAGAGAGAGAGAGAGAGAGAGAGAGAGAGAGAGAGAGAGAGAGAGAGAGAGAGTAACAATCAACCTAATCAGGTGTACAACCAGACTAGGCATACTTATGTACACAGGATATATTATCTTGTTCTTGAGTATCAATACAAGGAATGGGCACCCGGGCATCCGACCAGATTTTAAACATCAAGTTCAGAATAGAGGCCAGGAGGCCTTTTGGTCAACGCAACAGGAGGCAAATTAATAATATTAATAAAAACTCTCAAACAAAACAAAATAAACTCTGTTTTGCGTTGTTTGAGATGTGAGTAAGGTTTAGACCATTAACAATTTAAGATTCTAATACATAATGATGAGACGTGCTTATAAACAGTCAGAAGAGAACGCGTTAAAAACTTGTGACTCAAATCATCCCCAATATATGGCCTGTCGCTGTTGTTGCTTGCAAACTTAGGTATACCCCAATAGTTTATTGATATAAGAACCAGCCAACAGGGACTTCTATCATCATGTATGCATCAGACAGGGAGTATATAGAGTTACATAATCCTTGACCAACCACAGTGAACGCATTATCTATCCTCAGTCAGTATGCACTAAATTATGGTGCATACTGACCGAGGGTAGATAAAGCGTTCACTGTGGTTGGTCAAGGATATAAAATTATATATGTGATTGTAGCCAGCATGATTAAGTACTAATTGCAAGTCCCAAATGTGGACCTTGTCAGCTGTGGTGGTGGTTGTGGTTGTGGGGGGGAGGGGGGGTTGCGTGCGCACCCTTCGCACTCCCCCCACCCCACCCCCGGGTACGGGCCTGCAACGCCTTGTGTCGCACGACGATAGATGCAGGGGAACGCCGGGGTGGGTGGGTGGGGGGAGCAATGGTGTTCCCGGGATCTGTCGTAATGCGACATAAACCGGAGGCGGCCGCAGGATCTGTCGCAATGCGACATTCCGACATAAAGCACACTAAAATACAGTCTCTTGTGGGACGAAAATTACTGAATATGTGCACAGCTTATCTCGTGGTCTTCATTTATGAAGATCAATTGCCGGAAAAACAAAACAGATGGTCGCAGTTGGCAACCTCTTTCCGATTTTCTCAAATTAAAAAAACAAAAACAAAACCAAAAACAAACAAAAAACAAAACATTGTCATGATTGCATTGCAAAAGACACCAATTTCCCTTCATCATCAGGGAGTTTCATAAGATTTTATTTTCAGAAATTTGGCTTCAGCGTCTTTCAACTTTATCCAGGGAAACAGCATAAGAAATGCTAAACCAACATCTATGTCACTGTGAAAACGAGAGAGGCCGTTATGGTGCCATCAAGTACAGTAACTTTAATTAGTGTTCTCACTCACCTGGTATGATTTTAATAAGTACCGACGGTTGAAACCTTGTGCGCCTTTTTGGTCAAATACAGTTGTGTCTATAGGAATAAGATTTAATACTAGTAGTTCACTTCGCCCACATTGAGCAATATATAGCAGCCTTTCCGCTTTTAATTAAGTTTGTTTGTAAATACACACACCCTTTCTTTTTTTCCTTCTTTCCTTCCAATAGTCACTCGAGGTTTCTGGAAATTTGTATCTTCCAGAGCCAGGATCTCTATATTTGGTATGGACATAGCCCTACCGTTAAAGTTTTTCCTCCAATAAATTATGAGCTGTGAAGTTCAAATCATGGTCATTAAAATGTGTAAAACTCCGGTGGCTGAGTCTTCATTTTGAACGTAAAGCTGCCAAACATGCTTTGATGGTTTCCCGTCGTATTCGTAAATTCATTTGACCGTTGAAGCCTTGATTTTTCAAGATTGAATTTTGAAAGTTTTGCACCGAACGCGATAATGATGATTGATAAAGGTATTAGCCTAGGCACAGACAGCGACTGTGTCATTGCTTTGCCCAGACTAGATGTTCATTTTGTTTGTTGCTTGGCAGATGACGTGTGAGAGCTTAACGAGAAAAGCCATAACATTGATATTTTTCATTGCCGTTAGATGGCGTCAGAGGTATGGGGCATTAGTTTTTAAAATAAGGCAGCGTAATTCATGCTTAGCTGAGCCGACAATACACCAAAAAGATAGAGATGTGGAAAATTAAAAACACTGAGGAGCCACTCGTGAATCTAAATCAAACACCCATAAAAGGGGAGAATGAATGAATGATACAGCATGACACTAAGTGATATATAATCATGTATTGCGAGCCTTACATTACACAAATTTTTTCCACTACAAAGTCTGAGACCGGCCGCTTGAGCAACCAGCCATCTCGGCATATATACCCGCAGTACTACGTCAAGTGACAATCTATATCCAGTTTTTAAATACAGGATTTTAACACTAAAAAAATTACTATGATTTCATTTCTGAACATGAGCCATGCACAAATAGGAACTTGGTAGGCGTATTTCATTAAATATACATGATATCTGAATATATTTTGAATTGACCGGTACGTGCAGTACGTTTGTTACAAATGACTTTTCTAGATATGTTTAGGACGTGAACTTGTTTTTGTTTTACATACACAACTTTTGTTTCTTTGGAATGGAAGTGAAAGAAAATATATCTGTCTGCAAACTAGACACTGATTGCACCCCTGGTGTACAATATTTTGTGGCGAAAATATCGAATTTTATTCTATATGCAATTCTGAATTACTTTTAATCATGACAACCGGATAGGTTATGGAACTTAAAGTGGGGCTTTTTGTTGTTGTTGTTATTGGTTGGTTTCTGTTTTTATTTTGTTTTTGTTTTGTTTTGTTTTGTTTTGTTTTGTTTTTTTTTTTTTTACAAAAAATGTTGCAGTATTATTCATGTTTGTGTAACAGTTCATAATGGAAATAATGTTAGCTTTGTTTGTTTGTTGTTTTTATCTCAGCTGACTTGTCAGTCAGCTGAGGTTTTTTGAGGGTCCGTCGTTCGTCGTCCGTCCGTCCGTCGTCCGTCCATCCGTCCGTCCGTCCGTCGTCCGTCCGTCCGTCGTCCGTCGTCCGTCCGTCCGTCGTCCACAATTCACATTTTCGACTTCTTCTCAAAAACCGTCAGCCAGATTCACTTTAAACTTGGTGGAGATGTGCCTTGGGTGAGTCTCTACCAAGTTTGTTCAATTGGTCACGGTCCAGTGATTTTTGGATTTTTAATGAATTTTTTTGTTCTTTTTTGGGTAAATCTTAAAAAATCTTCTTCTCCGAAACCGCTTATCCAATTGCTTTGATATCACACAAGAATACTCCCTGGGACTTCTAGTTCTTAATTTGTTCACCAGGTGGCGCTGCAATTTTTTCCTAACTCTTTATGACTTTTTGTGTGTTATAGCTATTTTCGACTTCTTCTCCAGAACCGTCACTCAAATTAAGCTGAAACATGGTGGATATGTTTCTTGTAGAAGGGTCAAACAAAGTTGTTCACTATGTGGGAATGCTATGGATTCCTGATTTTTAACGATTTTTTCAATTCTGGTACTTGTCGGTCAATGTAGCTTTCCTATTGATTACTATGGAAGTCAATGGGCATTCTAATGCTAATTCACATTTTCGACTTCTTCTCCAAAAACGTCATCCATATTGACTTCAAACTTGGTGGGGATACACCTTGAGTGGATCTCTACCAAGTTGTTCAAATGGTCACGCTCCATTGATTTTAATTTTTTTTTAATGCACCTTTACTATTGATTACCATGTAAGTCAATGGGCATTCTATTGCTAATTTACATTTTCGACTTCTTCTCCAAAACCATCATCCAGATTTGCTTCAAACTTGGTGGCAATGTACCTTGGGTGAGTGTCTACCACGTTTGTTCCAATGGTCATGTTCCAATGAATTTGGATTTTTTTATGATTTTTTTTTCAAAAATCTCTACAAAAGTTTTAATAGGAAAGTTTAACATGGGAATTTCTTGTAATGGTCATAGCTTTAATAATATTGACCAGATTTACTTCAAACTTGGTGGGGATGTGCCTTGGGTGGATCTGTATCAAGTGTGTTCAAATGGTCATGCTCTATTTATTTTTGGATTTTTTATGAATTTGTTTGTTCTTTTTTGGGGCAAACCTTCAAAATTCTTCTCCTCTGTAACCGCTCACCCAATTGCTTTGATATCGTTCAAAGACACTCCCGGGGACACCAAGTTCCCAATTTGTTCACCAGGTGGCGCTGCAATTTTTTTATGAATTTATTGTATGGTTTTGCTATTTTTCACTTGTTTTCAGACCTGTCCCTCAGATTAAGCTGAAATGTGATGGATATGTTGTTGTGGAAGGGTCAAACAGTTGTTTAGTAGGTGGCACTGCTTTGGATTCCTGATTTTTAAGGATTTTCAATTACGGTACTTACCAGTCAGTGGAGCTTTCCTATTGATTACTATGTAAGTCAATGGGCATTCTAATGCTAATTCACAGGACAACTGACACGAAATTTACTGTTTATTTGATAACTTGAGATCTGTTTTGAGTTAGCTACACATGTTAATTATTCTGTATGAAGGTCATGCTGAGACAGTACATGAATGACCTTGACCTCGTTTGTGGGGTCACAGTGCAACATACATGAATTTTACTCTTCATTATAACTTGAGAATTACTTGAACTTTGATGTTGTACATGTAAGTGTTCTTCTATAAAGGTCAGACTTACTCAGAACATGGTGTCCTTGATCCTTTCCCCAGTTCATGGAGCTGCAAGTGTGATGAATGTCAAGATCAGCTGAGGCACGGGCTGTTCACACAGCCCTTTTGTTATGTCTGTCTTCTGCGTTGTTGCACGGTGAGAAACTGGTTGGGGCCCTGATCTAGTATTTATGTGTCACCATGTCCTAGAGTATTTTATTGAACTATCTAAATAAGGCCGGAAGGACATTTGGCTCTTAATATAAGCATACATGGATATATGCATGATGGTTTACACGTTTGTCATCACACATTGGTCAGAGATGCTGTTTCTTTTAAGTTGCTCATGGTGCACTGCATAGGTTGGACTTGGAACTTTTCTTTGTCTCTCCATGAGTGATCCTATCTCTATTTTCGCCCGTGCATGTTTCGGTATTTAGTGGACAGCATATTTAATTTTCCTCGATGTGACACCCCTTGCATATTCTACTTTTACTGTCAAGAAATATCTGTCTGTCTATCTGTTTGTTTTTTCCTGAAAATGTACCGTTGCTCTTGTTTGTATAATAGCTCATAATGGAAATGTCAGGTTTCTTTGTAACACCAGAAGGCGGGGCCATGTGGAGACAGTGTTTATATAATGTGTGCAACTGTTTGCCCTTTCTACTGTGGTTCTTTTTAGGAGCTTTGACTTCGGGAGCACAGAGACATATTTGTTGTGAAGCAACACTTGTTCTCAAGTCTTACAATTAAATTCCTCCAGAGGTTCGTCACGTTTAATATGATATGGATTTGAGCCCTTTCAAGGCAAAACGGCCTTTGTCCATAAATTTTGGTGTTAAAAATCGGACCTTCAAAGAAAGATTCAGCCATTTAACATTACGTGTGACGAAGGTCTCATAACAGAGGAGAGCAGAGTTTATTTAAATTTCGAAAACTTCAGAGCCTTGGCTACAAGCCGGAGAACGCGGACAGTGCAATTTTGAACCATCTTTAGCAATTCTTCAATGAAATATTTACAGGTCGAAATAATTTAGGCGTTTGATCCAACAGCATACAAGTTTTTATTGTTATCAAAGAAAATAGCAAAATGTAAGTGATTTTATATAAAGAAAAAATTCGGTCTGTCGGCAAGTTGCCCAGATTAAGAAGTGTACACTTGAAAGCAGTGGCTCAATCTTATGTAACGCATTGGTGAAAACATAAACGCATAAAATATCTGTAGACAGCCTACTTGCAGACAGCATCTAATTTGTAAGCATATAAAATTTTATGTAGGAGGAAATTTATTTTTTTAGTAGAAAATGCAAATAATTATTTTTTTTCGCAAAATGCCTCAAATCTATAAGTACGCTAAATCAATAATTATTCGTGCTATTTCTTCCAGAATCAAACCTCTAATATAAAGACAACACAAATGGGTCATATTTTGTTAAATTTGTTTTTCCTTTTTGCTCAGCTTTTCGACTCGTCAAATAATAAATTGCCGCATTTATATTTGGCAGAGAAAGCTTCCGTGCAGCATAATGATGCCCGTAGATTATGTGAAGCATCTTATTTCCTGTGCAAAATTCAACATTCTGAAAGAATTATTGGAACGAGGACATACAGCAGGTGTGTTGTAGGATGCACTTGACCGCTGCCATGGGCATCTGAGTATCTGTCACGTGTTGCCGACTTTATCGGGTAACCTTGTGCCTTATAATTTCTGTGATGAAATCTCAACCACTTTATGTGTGGTGCGAGTTGGTTTTTAATATGTTTTTTCCTGTTGGCAGCTTATGATACTTTGTTGTGGATCTGTTGAAAGTGGTCGAAAATTTCAATTACTGAAATTCTGGAATTTTATTACCATTAGTCACTCATAGCATGAGCTTAATCGACAATAGGGTTTAATGGAATATGTTGCATTCTACCCTCCGAAACGTTTTCTGACATGATAGACATATGCGGAGGACCTTTATCTTTCAGACTGATAGTCATTTTAAAATTGTCTGTTGAATGCGATTTGGATAGCACATGATTAAGAAGAGATGAAACAGAAATAGTTAAATGTTTTCGTAGTTAAATTTTGGAAATATATTGAGGTGTTAAAATTTCATTTCAGTGAAAATGTAATAATGAGGAAGATCAAGTGACTTGTATGTGACTTAACGTGCGAAAATAAGAGGTCACCGTGAAACTATGGTGCTGCCCCTCGGAACAATTTGGTACCATAGATTTTATTTAATATATCATTGACAAAGCATGTTCATGCCTCAACATTCATAAAAGTCATGTTGATCAAGAAAGAAAGAGAAAGAAGAAAACGAAAGAAACAAAAAGAAAGAAAGAAAGAAAGAATTAATGAAAGAAAGAAAGGCAATGTGTTTTCGTATGCATATTCGAAAAGTGTGTAACGTTGCATACCGGTAAGGTGATTAGGAAATAAAGAACACAGTTGATATTTCATGCTGTTTATTTTCATGCACATTCGGCGTCTTTGAAACAATTATAGGTTGATCTGTGGTTAGTGACCAATTGCATGGCCGGCACCGTAAAGTCATCAATGCACCAACTATGGAAAAAAGTGTTTTCTTTAATACCAGAAACTTCTCAATCAACTATTTATTAAAACACTGTTTGTTTGTTTTTTTCAAAGTGCTCAAAGTGTTTACCTCTGGTGACAGTTGTTTCTCGTTTGCTTATTTTTCGCAACGCTGATACGCTCATGAACCTGTTACTTTTGTCGACTTCGACATCTCATCAAGTTTGTCTTCTATGCCGCACAATTTCCTCAAAAATTTCTTGCAAAGTGCCCTGTTGCTTTCGTTGGCCAAAATATAAACAAAGACAGAACTTATCAATTCGGGCAGTGTTAACAGGCCTGACACATGATAAATCAAATCATGGGTTGGATCGAAAAATCGGAGTTGAACCATATCAGCGTAATGGGTGAAGATGGAGTAGATTGAAATGGGGAGGTCACAAATAATATGAATGAAGGACAAGATTATCACTATGATGGTAATCTGCCTGGTTTGGGAGCTCATGCTTTTTGTGGCGACAGCATCTGATTCAAATCCCTTGTGTCTTTTTGCAAGTTGAATTACCATTGCTAGACTTAGTGCCGTCATTACCACGCAAGGAAATCCAGTGAATACCAGGTGGACGACTGGAGAAATGTAGAGATTGTAATATCGGAAGTTAGGATGTGCGCCACAGTAAAATCCGTCGTAGACCAGAGTCATTGAATCCAAAATCATGATAATTAGTATGGTCAAAGTAGCTGTCAAAAAGAGAATTTTTGCTTTTTTTCTTGTATTTATTTCTGCCACTTTTAAAGGCACAGAAACAGCTATCAGTCTATCTATAGCGCTGAATATGAAGCATACATTGCGAACGCCAGCCGGAAAAATTACCAAAATGATGAAGAATTACAGTAGATGTCATTTACTGCCATGGCCTTAACTTCGGGCATCGCAAGGAGATCAAAGAGAATGTACGCAATAACAGCTAAAATATTTGCTGCCGATAAACCCACAAAATAGAGGTAAATGCTGCTCCTTTGAAACTGCTTTTGGCTGAAGAAAATTATGGACAGGGTATTATTAATTATAGCCCACACCGAGAGAATCATGCCTAGGATGAAGACAACTCTGTGCTGCAGTGCTATTTGTGGGTGTATCTTTGAACCGAAGCCACCCGAACCGGCGTCTCTGGTCCCGTTGGGCATATTCTGTGATGTCATGTTCGTGGTCATCTTCAACGTGAAGTTTTCGAATAAGCTGATAAAGCTTGGAGTCATGACGTTGTGACGGCTATCTCTTAAAGCCCTGAAGAAAATGTGAAGAATAAATCAAGATTTAGCCAAGTCATATGATCTGTTGTTAAAATGGAACAAAGCTATGTACGAGTCCCGGAGTATGTGTTTCCAGATTTTGAATTGTTGATTTAACGACTGGTATCGCTGAGCACAAACAATTGTGCTCATTTACTCAAACTACTTTTACACATATTGCTCTGTGTCACACGTTACCTTCCACATTAAAAGGGCGTGTACATCCTGGAAGAACGAATCGCAAGAAAGGGCAATATTCTGCAACATAAAAAGCTGGAAAGTATTCATGTAATCTGGTCTGCTGTCTGTCGCGCTCACTTTGTACTTGAAATCAAGGTATGGATGTTGAATGTTTCCATGACAGCACTGTTTTGATGCAAGTAATAGTAAAAAAAAAGGGAGGGAGCAAATATGTTGGAATAGGTAGAGGCCGGATGTGCATAAGTAATATTGGCACCATATTTGGAAAAGTAACAGCTCCACTAGTGGCTTAAAGGTACGATCTCAGACCTAATGAAGGTTGGAAGCTCAAGACATCATCTTGTCCCACTTTGAAAAGAAAGGATGGATCTTAAATGTCCCTTCTAATGCTCATAATAGATGATACCATGCAATACAATTCGATAAAACTACTCCTTTACAATGGAGTTTCAGTGGGCCCGGGTACACTGGCTATGCGCTCAAGATAAAAATGATACAATTATAAATGAAATAAAATACTGCATATATATATATATATACACAAATTCATTTCATGCAATACACATGTTATACATCAAAATTACTTTGTCACCTAGTGCAGATATCTTAGCTTTATCTGAAAATAGCTGCCTGTGGAGCGTCAGATACAGTCAAGATTCCTAATTGTTTTGAAGATGTCCGCACAAATCAAAGAAATGTGTACAATTAGGCAGCAAACTAGCTATGTAGGGGCTAGATCCCTTGCCTGTAATTGTTTCAGTTATGTATGTCATGCACATGAAATTCCAAGAAAAAATGTTAAATTTTTAGATATTTTGATATTGTCAGCTCAATTCAAAGTGTTACTTTTCATTCCGTGTGTGAAGAAGGCATTATTTATAGCCAAATTCCTGGAACTAATTGATTCAAAAGATCGAAGAAACTTTACAGTTTTCTCCTTCCAAGGAAACACAAGATATACTAGAAAGAAATATTTTCTTCAAAACAAATCTGTGTGTGCTTAGAAAGGAAAGTTGTTGTCTTGTACATTCAAATTGAAATTGGAAAACCTGCAAGAGAGAAAACATCCAATTTAAGAAGAAAAAAGACACACCCGTAGCACGGAAAAAAGCTACAAGTAAAAGAGAAATGCCAGACAGAAAGAAAAAAAAACCAAGTACACTTCTTACTGTAACCTTGATTTATTTATGGGCCACTGTTGACACTGAAGCATAGACTGATGAAAAAATGGTCACCATATGATAGCATAAAAGTACTAGTATTACTTTAAACATGAGTGTAAACAACGAGTCCTAGTGATGTGCACGTAATTTGATGCTGGTGACAGAGAGTAGCCTGCTGTATGTCAGGTCTATCACAAATATGTACTAGTCTGCTATTGGTGCTGCTAATTTGCGTCGTTTCAGCTTCACTGACACGGCCATACACTGTTCTAGCTGCAATAGCGTCTGCAAGTGTTTGGCTCTGGACAAAATTGATGATGGACAAATATGGGATGTGAAGTTGGAACGGCACATCTACACATAATAGATTTGTAGATAGATATTAAACAACTGAATCCCCCCTCCCACACCCACACACACAAATCCAAATTCTACAACTTTTGTTCGTGGTTTACTGGATCCGCCTACAACAAAAACCTATAAATTGAAGTTGGAATGACTTTTCTACGTATATTAATTTTGAAGGTATTTAACATCTAAACTTTTCAAGTGCCCCTATTTAGCATAAATTAAAATTCTACAACTTTCGTGTGTGGTTCATTGGATGCGCTTACAGCACAAGCCTATTTAGTAAAGTTGGAATGGCACCTCTACTTGTAATAGTTTTGAAGATATTCCAGGTATAAATTTTCAAATGACCCTTACTTGTATAATTTTCAAAACTGTCACCCCTCTTCATAAAAGCCAGATTTTATGTATGGAAGTATAATCATGCGAAGTCTGGAGTTTCTACGTATAATGGTCTTCAACTAAAATGTCCGCCAAATTTGCTGGTAAAAACAGAAAGATCGATTATTGACCAATATTGAATGGCGGCGGTGAGGTCAAGGTCACCACATTAGGGAAAACAGAAATAGACAATAAAAGGGCAACACTTGTGCTTCACTTTTCGTCGATGTTGCCGTCGGCAGCCTAGCTTGAATTATAGGCTAGTGTCTCTGGGTATGGTGCCGGTCTGTGGCGATGGGAAATGGGCTCCCACCGGGTTTTTACAACACTGATTTATTTTTAAAGTGTGTGTGTCGACACACACTTTTCTGTTTTTCTAGGAATTCTTTCTTTTTTCTTTCTTTCTTTCTTTTTTTCTTTCTTTCTTTCTTTCCTTCTTTCTTTACAGGCAAATTTGTCCGACATTTCATTTGAAAAGTATTACATGTAGAAACTCCAAACTTGGCACAATTATACTTCTACAGATAAAGTCTGGCCTTTTTATAATGAGAGGTCATGCTTTTGAAAATTATGCAAATGAGGGCTAATTAAAGTTTTAAATCTTCAATATCTTATATACTATAGTAGATGTAGCTCCGAGTGTATAGGAATTTGATCTTAGCAAGGTAAAGGTCATCTCAAATGTCAAGGTCATTTCAAGGTCAAAGGTCATGTCAAGGTCAAAGGTCAATTTTCAGCCAAATTGTCATTTTTGAGGTCAAGGTTTGCCTCAGGTAGAGATCATCTCAAGGTCAAAGGTCATTTCAAGGTCAAAGCCCACTTTCCATGGTAACTTTCTTCTAGCCATAATTTGGTCAATTTTTATCTAATTTTGATCATGTTGGGCTCAAATGGTAGCTATGGTAACACTACATGTTTTGAATTTTACATGTGACCTCTAAAGGTCAAAGGTTAAGGTCATTTGTACCTTGGAAAGTTTCATCCATCCAATTCTAATCAAGTTGGACTCAAATTGTAGGTATTGCAACACTGCACATTTTTGTAAGAACATGTTACCTTGAAAGGGCAAAGGTCAAGGTCATTTGGCGCTTTGAAAGTTTCATCTTGCCATAACTTGGTCAATTTTCATCCAATTTGGTTCATGTTGGGTTTAAATTTTGGGTAATGTAACACTGCGCAATCTACATTTGACCAACTTCTACCAGGGGGTTGTTGACCGTTGCTCACCTAATGAATTAAAACTAAAAGTTGTAGCGATTTAAATTATGCTAAATAGCACCATTAAAAATTTTAAATCTTGAATAACTTCAAAGCTATAATAGATAGAGATGCCATTACAACTTGTACTACTGTGTTATGGAATAGTTGTACATTGCCACACCAATACAGTAGTCACTCTTTTGAGAGAACTCTCCTTTGGGAGACCACCTCCTTTGAGAGACCACAATTGTCAGGTCTCTCTGTAGTACTTTTCATGTTATTAATACCTCTTTTGAAAGACCACCTGCTTTATGTGACCACTTTTGGGGTGGCAATAGGGGTGGTGTCTCAAAGGAGGGACTATTGTATGTTTTGAAGACACACACACTGATATGCTATGCAGCAAATCATCTTTTCTAGTTCTTTCTTTCTTTCTTCTTTCTTTCTTTCTTTCTTTCTTTCTTTCTTTCTTTCTTTCTTTCTTTCTTTCTGTCTGTCTTTCTTTCTTTACCGGCAAATTTGTCCAACATTTCATTTGAAAAGTATTACATGTAGAAACTCCAAACTTGGCACAATTATACTTCTATAGATAAAGTCTGGCCTTTTTATAATGAGAGGTCATGCTTTTGAAAATTATGCAAATGAGGGCTAATTAAAGTTTTAAATCTACAATATCTTATATACTATAGTAGATGTAGTTCCGAGTGTAAAGGAGTTCGATCATAGCAAAGTAAAGGTCATTTCAAATGTCAAGGTCATGTCAAGTGTCAAAGTCAAAGGTCAATTTTAAGCCAAAATGTCATTTTTGAGGTTAAGGTTCACTTCAGGTGGAGGTCATGTCAAGGTCAAAGGTCATTTCAAGGTGAAAGGCCACTTTCCATGGTGGCTTTCTTGTAGCCATAACTTGGTCAGTTTTTGTCCAATTTTGATCATGTTGGGCTCAAATTGTAGCTATTGTAACCCTGCATATTTTAAAATTCATCTGTGACCTCTAAGGTCATTTGGACCTTTGAAAGTTTCATCCAGTCATAACTTGGCCATTTTCCACCCAATTCTAATCATGTTGGCCTCAAATCGTAGGTATTGCAACACTCCACATTTTTATAGGAACATGTAACCTCGAAGGGGCAAAGGTCAAGGTCATTTGGCCCTTTGAAAGTTTCATCTTGCCATAACTTGGTCAATTTTCATCCAATTTGGGTGCATGATTGTACCTCCATACAAGGACCTTGACCGTTTTATACAGAGGAATGGAGATATTTAAAATTATGCAAATTAGGGCATATGAAATTTTAAAACTTGACAATCTGCAAAACTATTACAGATAGAGATGTCATTTCAACTTCTATTAGGGGGTTATTGACCATTGCGCATCTAATGAATCTAAAACAAATGTTGTCGCAATTTTAATTATGCTAAATAGCACCATTAGAAATTTTAAATCTTGAATTACTTCAAAGCTATAATAGATAGAGATACCATTCCAACCTGTACTCCTGTGTTATGGAAGAGTTGTGCATTGCCACACCAATATGCTTTAAAGACACACACACTGATTTGCTATGCAGCAAATCATCTTTTCTAGTTATTTATTTATTTTCTGTCTCCCTGTATGTATGTATGTATGTATGTATGTATGTATGTATGTATGTATCTAATTATCTGTCTGTCTGTCTATCTTCGTACACTTGGGGACACATGTCTTTGAATTTCATATTTCAAATTGTGAAATAACATACATATAGACCAAGCTAATGTTACATTTTCCACATGATGCCAGAAAAATGCTTCCGTGAACAATTGCCATATACCACAATATCACAAAATTTATACAGTAAGGAAATTTGAATGGAATGAAATTTGGGTGAACTGACACTTACTCGAAGCGAGTTTGTGGACTGTAATGGTCATCTGCATCATACACAGGTTGCCTGTTTTCCATTGGAATTGCCCTCTTCCCGGTATCGTCCTGCACTCGATTGTGACAATATGATCTGAATGATTCATCGTGACTATGATATGACTTTCCATGTCGGTCTTTTCCAGGAAAAGTGTTCACTTCCCTATGCAGACCAAATAATAAAACGGATGTGAAGAAACTTGATAGTTGTATTTACGAGTAGATCTTGTCAACAATCTAATTGTTATAATGGTGTTTAGAGCATGTCAACAATTGCAATAGTTATATTGGTGTGTAGATCTTGTCAGCAATCGTCATGGTTATATTGATGGGTAGGCCTTGTCAGCAATCGTTACGGTTATGTTGATGGGTAGACCTTGTCAGCAATTGTCATGGTTATATTGATGGGAAGACCTTGTGGGCAATTTTCATGGTTATATTGATTGCTAGATCTTGTCAGCAATCGTCAAGGTTATATTGATGGGCAGACTTTGTCAGCAGACAGCAATCGTCATGGTTATATTGATGGGTTGATCTTGCCAGCAATCAGAACTGAACCTCGTTGGGGCTGTATTTCCACCCAGATGCATTCACGGTTTAGATATTCGAGATCATAGCGTCTTAGACATGGCAGACATGTGTGGATGTAGGTTCAGAGACCTCCTCCTCTACCTGTAGAACGGTCTTTTCTGAAGGGGGGTTGAAAGTTATTAATATGTAGAAGTTTGTCTGGATAACGCTCATCTAGCCAAGTTTCGGAGATAGTTACAATATTAAAATTTTCATTCTCAGCGAGTAGGTTAATTTCATCAAGTTTACCATCACCTTTGATAATTACTGCGGGCATTGCAGTGGCAAATCTTTAATTGGTTCACATTGGGTGTCACTATGTGATTTTATCAAGTAGTTTTGATTATGAAGAATCGGTACTATTTTGATATATGTATTGTAACATCCTCTAATTATTATGTCTGTGTGCCAACACAGACATACTGTTTTTCTAGGATTTCTTTCTTTCTTTCTTTCTTTCTTTCTTTCCTTTTTTCTTTCTTTCTTTGTTTCTTTCTTTCTTTACAGGCAGATTTGTCCAACATTTCATTTGAAAAGTATTACACGTAGAAACTCCAAGCTTGGCACAATTATACTTCTATGGATGAAGTCTGGCCTTTTTATAATGAGAGGTCATACTTTTCAAAATTATGCAAATGAGGGCTAATTAAAGTTTTAAATCTTCAATATCTTATATACTATACAGTCCATTCCACCTAACTTGAGCTCTGGGGGCTGTCTCATTTGTTGTGACCACAGTGCTGGTGGGCCAAACAGCCTATCACTGACCTCTTTGCCCTGCCACTCAACCCGGCTGCTATAATTAGTGGTGTTTGTAAACAGGTCCACATGGGTGCTGCTGTAGACATTTACATGGGTTTTATTTTCACCTTTGCAGCATCAAATAATTGGATTGTTTTCAAAATAATCCTGCTTAAGGGACACCATTTTACTGTGGAGCTGGCCCTGCTATGTGTCTGCCACCCCACCAAACACACATGACCAGTGACAGTGAATGATTGGTACCAAATGGCCAGCTTATTCCAAAGTCCTGGCAAGGGTAACCACATCAAAATAAACCCTTCCCTTTCCTCCATAAGTTTATGTGTATTTCATTACCCCCAATAGATTTCACTCATAATCCAGAGCCTTTATCAACATCGTAAGACCTGTGGGACATTTTTACAGGGTTGTCACATCTCAATTAAACTACAAACTAGCCATAATCCTGGTATATATTTCACAAGATGTGACATCAAAATGACCCTTTGAAAAAGAGGCATCCCTTGACTCATTCAGGACAGAAGTCCTCATTTACTGTCAGTAAAATTTGTATCAAAGGGATATACTGAGTATTCTTATCTTTTAAATGAGAGGGTTCTGATTTAAAATTTCTGACATTCATAATAGAATATAATATCTGCTCATGATTTGCGATATTCTGACCTTTTTTATTTGTTTCACACATTGTATTAGCAAATTGAATGCAAATTTGAAAGAATTAGCAAAGAGCATATCCTTTGGGTTCATCACTGAATGAGTTAATTTTGTCATATACACATTGGCTGCATTGATTGAATAGCTATGTATGTTTGGTAATTTAATTATAAGTTAATGTTTTCTTTCTGGACACCAGTCAGTTCAGTGGCTCTTAGAAAAAACATTTTGGGCTACATTATTTATATACAATTACACAATCCAGGAAATGCTCAAGATCCCTGCAAATCTACAATATCTTCTATACTATAGTAGATGTAGTTCCGAGTGTATAGGAGTTCGATCATAACAAGGTAAAGGTCATCTCAAATGTCAAGGTAATGTCAAGGTCAAAGGTCAATTTTAAGCCAAAATGTCATTTTTGAGGTCAAGGTTCACTTCAGGTAGAGGTCATCTCAAGGCAAAGGTCATTTCACGGTCAAAGGCCACTTTCGATGGTGGCTTTCTTCTAGCCATAACTTGGTTAATTTGCATCCAATTTTCATCATGTTGGGCTCAAATTGTAGCTATTGTAACTCTGCATATTTTTAAAATTTACATGTGACCTCTAAAGGTCAAAGGTCAAGGTCATTTGCACCTTTGAAAGTTTCATCCAGTCATAACTTGGCAAATTTCCATCCAATTCTAATCATGTTGGGCACAAATTGTAGGTATTGAAACACTGCACATTTTTATAAGATGTAACCTCAAAAGGGCAAAGGTCAAGGTCATTTGGCCCTTTGAAAGTTTCATCTTTCCATAACTTGGTCACTTTTCATCCGATTTGTTGGGCTTAAATTGTGGGTATTGTAACACTGCGCAATTTACATCTGACCTGTAAAGGTTTAAAGTCAAGGTCATTTGTACTTTGAAATTTGCATGCAGCCAAAAGCTTAATGTAATATGAAGTACCAAAGAATAAAAGTTGTAGCATTTAATATTTGCAACTATTGAAGGCACACAGACAGATTTGCTTTGAAGCAAATCTTCTTTTTTAGTTTGTTGTGTTCTTATTGGTTTGGAACATGTAGAATAAACATTTCTCAGTATGTAAAAGTTGTCAATTATTAGCTTTGTAATGAAAGTCCGCCCTCAACATAGACTTTGTAATTTCATTGGGTAAAAGATGTGGAGGCAGGACTTTCTTATTTTTGTTGTGTAGAAGAGCAGTGTGCACCAGGACACCCTACCTATAGACTTCAAATAGGTGAACTGGTGTATGGAACCATGTGGAATAGAAGGGCAAGTATACTTTGAAGGCAGAAAACTTGATTCATCGTTATATAACTAACCCAATCCCATCACAACATACCCCCATCGCCCCATAAATTAAAACAAAAACAAAAAGAAAGATACTTTATTGACATGACATGAATCTTATTACTGTACAAAAACAGACATGTTAAAACACAGAGAGAGAGAGAGACAGAGAGAGAGAGAGAGACAGAGAGAGAGAGAGAGAGAGAGAGAGAGAGAGAGAGAGAGAGAGAGAGAGAGAGAGAGAGAGTAACAATCAACCTAATCAGGTGTACAACCAGACTAGGCATACTTATGTACACAGGATATATTATCTTGTTCTTGAGTATCAATACAAGGAATGGGCACCCAGGCATCCGACCAGACTTCAAACATCAAGTTCAGAATAGAGGCCAGGAGGCCTTTTTGTCAACGCAACAGGAGGCAAATTAATAATATTAATAAAAAACGCTCAAACAAAACAAAACAAACTCTGTTTTGCGTTGTTTGAGATGTGAGCAAGGTTTAGACCATTAACAATTTAAGATTCTAATACATCATGATCAGACGTGCATATAAACAGTCAGAAGAGGACGCGTTAAAAACTTGTGACTCAAGTCATCCCCAATATATGGCCCGTCGCTGTTGTTGCTTGCAAACTTAGGTATACCCCAATAGTTTATTGATATAAGAACCAGCCAACAGGGACTTCTATCATCATGTATGGAGCAGACAGGGAGTATATAGAGTTACATAATCCTTGACCAACCACAGTGAACGCATTATCTATCCTCAGTCAGTATGCACTAAATTATGGTGCATACTGACCGAGGGTAGATAATGCGTTCACTGTGGTTGGTCAAGGATATAAAATTATATATGTGATTGTAGCCAGCATGATTAAGTACTAATTGCAAGTCCCAAATGTGGACCTTGTCAGCTGTGGTGATGGTGTTGGGGGAGGGTGTGTGTGTGCGCACCTTCCGCACTCCCCCCATCCCCACCCCCGGGTACGGGCCTGCAACGCCTTATGTCGCACGACGACAGATGCAGGGGAACGCCGGGGTGGGGGGGGGGGGAGGGTGTGCCCGGGATCTGTCGTAGTGCGACACAAACCGGAGGCGGCCGCAGGATCTGTTGCAGTGCGACATTCCGACATAAATCACACTAAAATATAGTCTCTTGTAGGACGAAAATTACCGAATATGTGCACAGCTTATCTCGTGGTCTTCATTTATGAAATCAATTGCCGGAAAAACAAAACAGATGGTCGCAGTTGGCAACCTCTATCCGATTTTCCCAAATTAAAAAAACAAAAACAAAAACAAACAAAAACAAACAACAAACAAAACATTGTCATGATTGCATTGCAAAAGACACCAATTTCCCTTCATCATCAGGGAGTTTCATAAGATTTTATTTTCAGAAATTTGGCTTCAGAGTCTTTCAACCTTATCCAGGGAAACAGCATAAGAAATCCTAAACCAACATCTATGTCACTGTGAAAACGAGAGAGGCCGTTATGGTGCCATCAAGTACAGTAACTTTAATTAGTGTTCTCACTCACCTGGTATGATTTTAATGAGTACCGACGGTTGAAACCTTGTGCGCCTTTTTGGTCAAATACAGTTGTGTCTATAGGAATAAGATTTAATACTAGTAGTTCACTTCGCACACATTGAGCAATATATAGCAGCCTTTCCGCTGTTAATTAAGTTTATTTGCAAATACACACATCCTTTCTTTTGTTCCTTCTTTCCTTCCAATAGTCACTCGAGGTTTCTGGAAATTTGTAACTTCCAGAGCCAGGATCTCTATATTTGGTATGGACATAGCCTACCGTTTAAGTTTTTCCTCCAATATATTATGAGCTGTGAAGTTCAAATCATGGTCATTAAAATGTGTCAAACTCCGGTGGCTGAGTCTTCATTTTGAATGTAAAGCTGCCAAACATGCTTTGATGGTTTTCCGTCGTATTCGTAAATTCATTTGACCGTTGAAGCCTTGAATTTTCAAGATTGAATTTTGAAAGTTTTGCACCGAACGCGATAATGATGATTGATAAAGGTATTAGTCTAGGCACAGACAGCGACTGTGCCATTGCTTTGCCCAGACTAGATGTTCATTTTGTTTGTTGCTTGGCAGATGACGTGTGAGAGCTGAACGAGAAAAGCCATAACATTGATATTTTTCATTGCCGTTAGATGGCGTCAGAGGTATGGGGCATTAGTTTTTAAAATAAGGCAGCGTAATTCATGCTTAGCTGAGCCGACAATGAACTTAAAAGATAGAGATGTAGAAAATTTAAAAACACTGAGGAGCCACTCATAAATCTAAATCAAACACCCATAAAAGGGGAGAATGAATGAATGATACAGCATGACACTAAGTGATATATAATCATGTATTGCGAGCCTTACATTACATAGATTTTTTTCCACTACAAAGTCTGAGACCGGCCGCTTGAGCAACCAGCCATCTCGGCATATATACCCGCAGTTCTACGTCACGTGACAATCTGTATCCAGTTTTTAATACAGGATTTGAACACTAAAAAATTACTATGATTTCATTTTTTAACATGAACCATGCACAAATAGGAACTTGGTAGGCGTATTTCATTAAATATACAATGTACTTGATATCTGAATATATTTTGAATTGACCGGTACGTGCAGTACGTTTGTTACAAATGACTTTTCTAGATATGTTTAGGACGTGAACTTGTTTTTGTTTTACAACCACAACTTTTGTTTCTTTGGAATGGAAGTGAAAGAAAATATATCTGTCTGCAAACTAGACACTGATTGCACCCCTGGTGTACAATATTTTGTGGCGAAAATATCAAATTTTATTCTATATGCAATTCTGAATTACTTTTAATCATGACAACCGGATTGGTTATGGAACTTAAAGTGGGGCTTTTTGTTGTTGTTGTTGTTGTTGTTGTTTGCTTTTTGTTTTTGTTTTGTTCTGATTTGTTTTGTTTTTTTTTTTACTAAAAATGTTGCAGTATTGTTCATGTTTGTGTAACAGTTCATAATGGAAATAATGTTAGCTTTGTTTGTTTGTTGTTTTTTATGTCTGTCTTCTGCGTTGTTGCACGGTGAGAAACTGGTTGAGGCCCTGATCTAGTATTTATGTGTCACCATGTCCTAGAGTATTTTATTGAACTATCTAAATAAGGCCGGAAGGACATTTGGCTCTTAATATAAGCATATATGGATATATGCATGATGGTTTATACGTTTGTTATCACACATTGGCCAGAGATGCTGTTTCTTTTAAGATGCTCATGGTGCACTGCATAGGTTGGACTTGGAACTTTTCTTTGTCTCTCCATGAGCGATCCTATCTCTATTTTCGCCCGTGCATGTTTCGGTATTTAGTGGACAGTATATTTAATTTTCCTCGATGTGTCACCCCTTGCATATTCTACTTTTACTGTCAAGAAATATCTGTCTGTCTATCTGTTTGTTTTTTCCTGAAAATGTACCGTTGCTCTTGTTTGTATAATAGCTCATAATGGAAACGTCAGGTTTCTTTGTAACACCAGAAGGCGAGGCCATGTGGAGACTGCGTTTATATAATGTGCAACTGTTTGCCCTTTCTACTGTGGTTCTTTTTAGGAGCTTTGACTTCGGGAGCACAGAGACATATTTGTTGTGAAGCAACACTTGTTCTCAAGTCTTACAATTAAATTCCTCCAGAGGTTCGTCACGTTTAATATGATATGGATTTGAGCCCCTTTAAGGCAAAACGGCCTTTGTCCATAAATTTTGGTGTTAAAAATCGGACCTTCAAAGAAAGATTCAGCCATTTAACATTACGTGTGACGAAGGTCTCATAACAGAGGAGAGCAGAGTTAATTTAAATTTCGAAAACTTCACAGCCTTGGCTACAAGCCGGA
The DNA here is from genome assembly GCA_964020975.1 of Hermodice carunculata. NCBI lineage: Eukaryota > Metazoa > Annelida > Polychaeta > Eunicida > Amphinomidae > Hermodice > Hermodice carunculata. Next base: position 93,301,860 of record OZ026619.1, read on the forward strand.
GAACACGGACAGTGCAATTTTGAACCATCTTGAGCACATCTTCAATGAAATATTTACAGGTCGAAATAATTTAAGCGTTTGATCCAACAGCATACAAGTTTTTATTGTTATCAAAGAAAATAGCAAAATGTAAGTGATTTTATATAAAGAAAAAATTCGGTCTGTCGGCAAGTTGCACAGATTAAGAAGTGTACACTTGAAAGCAGTCACTGTGGCTTAATCTTGTGTAACGCATTGGTGAAAACATAAACGCATAAAAGAATCTGAAAAATAACATTTTTGTAGACAGCCTACTTGCAGACATCATCTAATTTGTAAGCATATAATATTTTATGTAGGAGCACATTTTTTTAGTAGAAAATGCAAATAATTGTATTGTTCGCAAAATACCTCAAATCTATAAGTACGCTAAATCAATAGTTATTCATGCTATTTCTTCCAGAATCAAACCTCTAATATAAAGACAACACCAATGGGTCATATTTTGTTAAATTTGTTTTTCCTTTTTGCTCAGCTTTTCGCCTCGTCAAATAATAAATTGCCGCATTTATATTTGGCAAAGAAAGCTTCCGTGCAGCATTATGATGCCCGTAGATTATGTGAAGCATGTTATTTCCTGTGCAAAATTCAACATTTTGAAAGAATTATTGCAACGCGGACATACAGCAGGTGTGTTGTAGGATGCACTTGACCGCTGCCATGGGCATCTGAGTATCTGACACGTGTTGCCGACTTTATCGGGTAACCTTGTGCCTTATAATTTCTGTGATGAAATCTCAACCACTTTATGTGTGGTGCGAGTTGGTTTTTAATATGTTTTTTCCGGTTGGCAGCTTATGATACTTTGTTGTGGATCTGTTGAAAGTGGTCGAAAATTTCAATTACTGAAATTCTGGAATTTTATTACCATTAGTCACTCATAGCATGAGCTTAATCGACAATAGGGTTTAATGGAATATGTTGCATTCTACCCTCCGAAACGTTTTCTGACATGATAGACATATGCGGAGGACCTTTATCTTTCAGACTGATAGTCATTTTAAAATTGTCTGTTGAATGCGATTTGGATAACACATGATTAAGAAGAGATGAAACAGAAATAGTTAAATGTTTTCGTAGTTAAATTTTGGAAATATATTGAGGTGTTAAAATTTCATTTCAGTGAAAATGTAATAATGAGGAAGATCAAGTGACTTGTATGTGACTTAACGTGCAAAAATAAGAAGTCACCGTGAAACTATGGTGCTGCCCCTTGGAACAATTTTGTACCATAGATTTTATTTAATATATCATTGACAAAGCATGTTCATGCCTCAACATTCATAAAAGTAATGTTGATCAAGAAAGAAAGAGAAAGAAGAAAACGAAAGAAACAAAAAGAAAGAAAGAAAGAAAGAAAGAAAGAAAGAAAGAAAGAAAGAAAGAAAGAAAGAAAGAAAGAAAGAAAGAAAGGCAATGTGTTTTCGTATGCATATTCAAAAAGTGTGTAACGTTGCATACCGGTAAGGTGATTAGGAAATAAAGAACACAGTTGATATTTCATGCTGTTTATTTTCATGCACATTCGGCGTCTTTGAAACAATTATAGGTCGATCTGTGGTTAGTGACCAATTGCATGGCCGGCACCGTAAAGTCATCAACGCACCAACTATGGAAAAAAGTGTTTTCTTTAATACCAGAAACTTCTCAATCAACTATTTATTAAAACACTGTTTGTTTGTTTTTTTCAAAGTGCTCAAAGTGTTTACCTCTGGTGACAGTTCTTTCTCGTTTGCTTATTTTTCGCAACGCTGATACGCTCATGAACCCGTTTTTTGTCGACTTCGACATCTCATTAAGTTTGTCTTCTATGCCGCACAATTTCCTCAAAAATTTCTTGCAAAGTGCCCTGTTGCTTTCGTTGGCCAAAATATAAACAAAGACAGAACTTATGAATTCGGGCAGTGTTAACAGGCCTAACACATGATAAATCAAATCATGGGTTGGATCGAAAAATCGGAGTTGAACCATATCAGCGTAATGGGTGAAGATGTCGTAGATTGAAATGGGGAGGTCACAAATAATATGAATGAAGGACAAGATTATCACTATGATGGTAATCTGCCTGGTTTGGGAGCTCATGCTTTTTGTGGCGACAGCATCTGATTCAAATCCCTTGTGTCTTTTTGCAAGTTGAATTACCATTGCTAGACTTAGTGCCGTCATTACCGCGGAAGGAAATCCAGTGAATACCAGGTGGACGACTGGAGAAATGTAGAGATTGTAATATCGGAAGTTAGGATGTGCGCCACAGAAAAAACCGTCGTAGACCAGAGTCATTGAGTCCAAAATCATGATAATTAGTATGGTCAAAGTAGCTGTCAAAAAGAGAAATTTTGCTTTTTTTCTTGTATTTATTTCTGCCACTTTTAAAGGCACAGAAACAGCTATCAGTCTATCTATAGCGCTGAATATGAAGCATACATTGCGAACGCCAGCCGGAAAAATTATCAAAATGATGAAGAATTTACAGAAGATGTCATTTACTGCCATGGCCTTAACTTCGGGCATCGCAAGGAGATCAAAGAGAATGTACGCAATAACAGCTAAAATATTTGCTGCCGATAAACCCACAAAATAGAGGTAAATGCTGCTCCTTTGAAACTGCTTTTGGCTGAAGAAAATTATGGACAGAGTATTATTAATTATAGCCCACACCGAGAGAATCATGCCTAGGATGAAGACAACTCTGTGCTGCAGTGCTATTTGTGGGTGTATCCTTGAACCGAAGCCACCTGAACCGGCGTCTCTGGTCCCGTTGGGCATATTCTGTGATGTCATGTTCGTGGTCATCTTCAACGTGAAGTTTTCGAATAAGCTGATAAAGCTTGGAGTCATGACGTTGTGACGGCTATCTCTTAAAGCCCTGAACAAAATGTGAAGAATAAATCAAGATTTAGCCAAGTCATATGATCTGTTGTTAAAATGGAACAAAGCCATGTACGAGTCCCGGGGTATGAGTTTCCAGATTTTGAATTGTTGATTTAACGACTGGTATCGCTGAGCACAAACAATTGTGCTCATTTACTCAAACTACTTTTACACATATTGCTCTGTGTCACACGTTACCTTCCACATTAAAAGGGCGTGTACATCCTGGAAGAACGAATCGCAAGAAAGAGCAATATTCTGCAACATAAAAAGCTGGAAAGTATTCATGTAATCTGGTCTGCTGTCTGTCGCGCTCACTTTGTACTTGAAATCACGGTATGGATGTTGAATGTTTCCATGACAGCACTGTTTTGATGCAAGTAATAGTAAAAAAAAAGGGAGGGAGCAAATATGTTGGAAGAGGTAGAGGCCGGATGTGCATAAGTAATATTGGCACCATATTTGGAAAAGTAACAGCTCCACTAGTGGCTTAAAGGTACGATCTCAGACCTAAGAAATGTTGCAAGCTCAAGACATCATCTTGTCCCACTTTGAAAAGAAAGGATGGATCTTAAATGTCCCTTCTAATGCTCATAATAGATGATACCATGCAATACAATTCGATAAAACTACTCCTTTACAATGGAGTTTCAGTGGGCCCGGGTATACTGGCTATGCGCTCAAGATAAAAATGATACAACTATAAATGAAATAAAATACTGCACATATATATATACACACAAATTCATTTCATGCAATACACATGTTATACATCAAAATCACTTTGTCACCTAGTGCAGATATCTTAGCTTTATCTGAAAATAGCTGCCTGTGGAGCGTCAGATACAGTCAAGATTCCTAATTGTTTTGAAGATGTCCGCACAAATCAAAGAAATGTGTACAATTAGGCAGCAAACTAGCTATGTAGGGGCTAAATCCCTTGCCTGTAATTGTTTCAGTTATGTATGTCATGCACATGAAATTCCAAGAGAAAATGTTGAATTTCTAGATATTTTGATATTGTCAGCTCAATTCAAAGTGTTACTTTTCATTCCGTGTGTGAAGAAGGCATTATTTATAGCCAAATTCCTGGAACTCATTGATTCAAAAGATCGAAGAAACTTTAATTTTTGTCCTTCCGAGGAAACACAAGATATACTAGAAAGAAATATTTTCTTCAAAACAAACCTGTGTGTGCTTAGAAAGGAAAGTTGTTGTATTGTACATTCAAATTGAAATTGGAAAACCTGCAAGAGAGAAAACATCCAATTTAAGAAGAAAAAAGACACACCCGTAGCACGGAAAAAAGCTGCAAGTAAAAGAGAAATGCCAGACAGAAAGAAAAAAAAAAACAAGTACACTTCTTACTGTAACCTCGATTTATTTATGGGCCGCTGTTGACACTGAAGCATAGACTGATGAAAAAATGGTCACCATATGATAGCATAAAAGTACTAGTATTACTTTAAACATGAGTGTAAACAACGAGTCCTAGTGATGTGCACGTAATTTGATGCTGGTGACAGAGAGTAGCCTGCTGTATGTCAGGTCTATCACAAATATGTACTAGTCTGCTATTGGTGCTGCTAATTTGCGTCGTTTCAGCTTCACTGACACGGCCATACACTGTTCTAGCTTCAATAGCGTCTGCAAGTGTTTGGCTCCGGACAAAATTGATGATGGACAAACATGGGATGTGAAGTTGGAACGGCACATCTACACATAATAGATTTGTAGATAGATATTCAACAACTGAACCCCCCCCCCCCGCACAAATCCAAATTCTACAACTTTTGTTCGTGGTTTACTGGATCCGCCTACAACAAAAACCTATAAATTGAAGTTGGAATGACTTTTATACGTATATTAATTTTGAAGGTATTTAACATCTAAACTTTTCAAGTGCCCCTAATAAACATAAATTAAAATTCTACAACTTTCGTGTGTGGTTCATTGGATAGGCTTACAGCACAAACCTATTTAGTAAAGTTTGAATGGCACCTCTACTTGTAATAGTTTTGAAGATATTCCAGGTATAAATTTTCAAATGACCCTTACTTGTATAATTTTCAAAACTGTCACGCCTCTTCATAAAAGCCAGATTTTATGTATGGAAGTATAATCATGCGAAGTCTGGAGTTTCTACGTATAATAGTCTTCAACTAAAATGTCCGACAAATTTGCTGGTAAAAACAGAAAGATCCATTATTGACCAATGTTGAATGGCGGCGGTGAGGTCAAGGTCACCACATTAGGGAAAACAGAAATAGACAATAAAAAGGCAACACTTGTGCTTCACTTTTCGTCGATGTTGCCGTCGGCAGCCTAGCTTGAATTATAGGCTAGTGTCTCTGGGTATGGTGCCGGTCTGTGGCGATGGGAAATGGGCTCCCACCGGGTTTTTACAACACTGATTTATTTTTAAAGTGTGTGTGTCGACACACACTTTTCTGTTTTTCTAGTTAAAGTGTGTGTGTCGACACACACTTTTCTGTTTTTCTAGGAATTCTTTCTTTTTTCTTTTTTTTCTTTCTTTCTTTCTTTCTTTCCTTCTCTCGTTACAGGCAAATTTGTCCGACATTTCATTTGAAAAGTATTACATGTAGAAACTCCAAACTTGGCACAATTATACTTCTACAGATAAAGTCTGGCCTTTTTATAATGAGAGGTCATGCTTTTTAAAATTATGCAAATGAGGGCTAATTAAAGTTTTAAATCTTTATATCTTATATACTATAGTAGATGTAGCTCCGAGTGTATAGGAATTTGATCTTAGCAAGGTAAAGGTCATCTCAAATGTCAAGGTCATGTCAAGGTCAAAGGTCATGTCAAGGTCAAAGGTCAATTTTCAGCCAAATTGTCATTTTTGAGGTCAAGGTTTGCCTCAGGTAGAGATCATCTCAAGGTCAAAGGTCATTTCAAGGTCAAAGCCCACTTTCCATGGTAACTTTCTTCTAGCCATAATTTGGTCAATTTTTATCTAATTTTGATCATGTTGGGCTCAAATGGTAGCTATGGTAACACTCCATATTTTGAATTTTACATGTGACCTCTAAAGGTCAAAGGTTAAGGTCATTTGTACCTTGGAAAGTTTCATCCATCCAATTCTAATCAAGTTGGACTCAAATTGTAGGTATTGCAACACTGCACATTTTTGTAAGAACATGTTACCTTGAAAGGGCAAAGGTCAAGGTCATTTGGCGCTTTGAAAGTTTCATCTTGCCATAACTTGGTCAATTTTCATCCAATTTGGTTCATGTTGGGTTTAAATTTTGGGTATTGTAACACCGCGCAATCTACATTTGACCAACTTCTACTAGGGGGTTGTTGACCATTGCGCACCTAATGAATTAAAAAACTAAAAGTTGTAGCGATTTAAATTATGCTAAATAGCACCATTAAAAATTTTAAATCTTGAATAACTTCAAAGCTATAATAGATAGAGATGCCATTACAACTTGTACTCCTGTCTTATGGAATAGTTGTACATTGCCACACCAATACAGTAGTCCCTCTTTTGAGAGAACTCTCCTTTGGGAGACCACCTCCTTTGAGAGACCACAATTGTCAGGTCTCTCTGTAGTACTTTTCATGTTATTTATACCTCTTTTGAGAGACCACCTGCTTTATGTGACCACTTTTGGGGTGGCACTAGGGGTGGTGTCTCAAAGGAGGGACTACTGTATGTTTTGAAGACACACACACTGATTTGCTATGCAGCAAATCATCTTTTCTAGTTCTTTCTTTCTTCTTTCTTTCTTTCTTTCTTTCTTTCTTTCTTTCTTTCTTTCTTTCTTTCTTTCTGTCTTTCTTTCTTTAACGGCAAATTTGTCCAACATTTCATTTGAAAAGTATTACATGTAGAAACTCCAAACTTGGCACAATTATACTTCTATAGATAGAGTCTGGCCTTTTTATAATGAGAGGTCATGCTTTTGAAAATTATGCAAATGAGGGCTAATTAAAGTTTTAAATCTACAATATCTTATATACTATAGTAGATGTAGTTCCGAGTGTAAAGGAGTTCGATCATAGCAAGGTAAAGGTCATTTCAAATGTCAAGGTCATGTCAAGTGTCAAAGTCAAAGGTCAACTTCAAGCCAAAATGTCATTTTTGAGGTTAAGGTTCACTTCAGCTGGAGGTCATGTCAAGGTCAAAGGTCATTTCAAGGTGAAAGGCCACTTTCCATGGTGGCTTTCTTGTAGCCATAACTTGGTCAGTTTTTGTCCAATTTTGATCATGTTGGGCTCAAATTGTAGCTATTGTAACCCTGCATATTTTAAAATTCATCTGTGACCTCTAAGGTCATTTGGACCTTTGAAAGTTTCATCCAGTCATAACTTGGCCATTTTCCACCCAATTCTAATCATGTTGGCCTCAAATCGTAGGTATTGCAACACTCCACATTTTTATAGGAACATGTAACCTCGAAGGGGCAAAGGTCAAGGTCATTTGGCCCTTTGAAAGTTTCATCTTGCCATAACTTGGTCAATTTTCATCCAATTTGGGTGCATGATTGTACCTCCATACAAGGACCTTGACCGTTTTATACAGAGGAATGGAGATATTTAAAATTATGCAAATTAGGGCATATGAAATTTTAAAACTTGACAATCTGCAAAACTATTACAGATAGAGATGTCATTTCAACTTCTACTAGGGGGTTATTGACCATTGCGCATCTATTGAATCTAAAACAAATGTTGCCGCAATTTAAATTATGCTAAATAGCACCATTAGAAATTTTAAATCTTGAATAACTTCAAAGCTATAATAGATAGAGATACCATTCCAACCTGTACTCCTGTGTTATGGAAGAGTTGTGCATTGCCACACCAATATGCTTTAAAGTCACACACACTGATTTGCTATGCAGCAAATCATCTTTTCTAGTTATTTATTTATTTTCTGTCTCCCTGTATGTATGTATGTATGTATGTATGTATGTATGTATGTATCTAATTATCTGTCTGTCTGTCTATCTTCGTACACTTGGGGACACATGTCTTTGAATTTCATATTTCAAATTGTGAAATAACATACATATAGACCAAGCTAATGTTACATTTTCCACATGATGCCAGAAAAATGCTTCCGTGAACAATTGCCATATACCACAATATCACAAAATTTATACAGTAAGGAAATTTGCATGGAATGAAATTTGGGTGAACTGACACTTACTCGAAGCGAGTTTGTGGACTGTAATGGTCATCTGCATCATACACAGGTTGCCTGTTTTCCATTGGAATTGCCCTCTCCCTGGTATCGTCCTGCACTCGATTGTGACCATAGGATCTGAATGATTCATCGTGACTATGATATGACTTTCCATGTCGGTCTTTTCCAGAAAAAGTGTTCACTTCCCTATGCAGACCAAATAATAAAACGGATGTGAAGAAACTTGATAGTTGTATTTACGAGTAGATCTTGTCAACAATCTAATTGTTATAATGGTGTTTAGAGCATGTCAACAATTGCAATAGTTATATTGGTGTGTAGATCTTGTCAGCAATCGTCATGGTTATATTGATGGGTAGGCCTTGTCAGCAATCGTTACGGTATATATTGATGGGTAGACCTTGTCAGCAATTGTCATGGTTATATTGATGGGAAGACCTTGTGGGCAATTTTCATGGCTATATTGATCGCTAGATCTTGTCAGCAATCGTCAAGGTTATATTGATGGGCAGACTTTGTCAGCAGACAGCAATCGTCATGGTTATATTGATGGGTTGATCTTACCAGCAATCAGAACTGAACCTCGTTGGGTCTGTATTTCCACCCAGATGCATTCACAGTTTAGATATTCGAGATCATAGCGTCTTATGTAATACAAAGAGAAACTTAACAAACCTAATTCTGTAAGCCGATGTACCGTTTGAACACTATCAAGTCCGATATTCTAAGAGCAAAGTCCTATTCCGAACCATTCACTGAAAAACTGTATTGTTCTAAATCATAATAGCAAATTAATTTATGAAAGGAACAAATCATATTCATAAAATTTGAAATTTAGAAGAAAGTTTTAGGCATTATTAGCCTTAAAAAAAACCTTGAAACCTTGAACTGAAATTACCGAATACCGTCATGAGGCATGTTAACTCTCAATCTCGAATCGTCTAAGATGCATTACGGGTTAGGGGTGGGGTTGGGTTGGGGGGGGGGGGGAGTACTGTACCTTTTGGAGTAACTATTCATGTATTCATGTACCTTGTTTCTTTCATATTTTAACTAAAACCTTACTAATTATATCTGAAATCTAAACAAATGAGCAGTTCTATGTAGATATCTAAATTGCTAAGTAAAGCTAGGAAATAATGATAATGATAATGATAATGATAATGATAATAGTAATAATAATAATAATAATAATAATAATAATAATAATAATAGTAATAATAATAATAATAATAATAATAATAATAATAATAATAATAATAATAATAATAATAATACACATGTCTGATACCCTCTGCGGCTGTGACACAGCTCGAGGCATGGCAGACATGTGTGGATGTAGGTTTAGAGACCTCCTCCTCTACCTGTCGAACGGTCTTTTCTGAAGGGGGGTTGAAAGTTATTAATATGTAGAAGTTTGTCTGGATAACGCTCATCTAGCCAAGTTTCGGAGATAGTTACAATATTAAAATTTTCATTCTCAGCGAGTAGGTTAATTTCATCAAGTTTACCATCACCTTTGATAATTACTGCGGGCATTGCAGTGGCAAATCTTTAATTGGTTCACATTGGGTGTCACTATGTGATTTTATCAAGTAGTTTTGATTATGAAGAACCGGTACTATTTAAAGTGTGTGTGTCAACGCACACTTTTCTGTTTTTCTAGGAATTCTTTATTATGTCTGTGTGCCAACACAGATATACTGTTTTTCTAGGAATTCTTTCTTTCTTTCTTTCTTTCTTCTTTCTTTCTTTCTTTACCGGCAAATTTGTCCGACATTTCATTTGAAAAGTATTATACGTAGAAACTCCAAACTTGGCACAATTATACTTCTATAGATGAAGTCAGGTCTTTTTATAATGAGAGGTCATGCTTTTCAAAATTATGCAAATGAGGGCTAATTAAAATTTTGAATCTTATATTTCTTATGTACTATAGTAGATGTAGTTCCGAGTGTATTGAAGTTCAATCATATCAAGGCAAAAGTCATCTCAAATGTCAAGGTCATGTCAAGGTCAAAGGTCAATTTTAAGCCAAAATGTCATTTTTGAGGTCAAGGTTCACTTCAGGTAGAGTTCATCTGAGGGTCAAAGGTCATTTCAAGGTCAAAGGCTACTTTCGGTGCTGGCTTTCTTCTGGCCATAACTTGGTGAATTTTTATCCAATTTTCATCATGTTGGGCTCAAACTGTAGCTTTTGTAACCTTGCACATTTTGAAACTTACATGTGACCTTTAAAGTTCAAAGGTCAAGGTCATTTGGACCTTTGAAAGTTTCATCCAATCATAACGTGGCCAATCTCCATCCAGTTTTCATCATGTTGGACTCAAATTGTAGGTATTGCTACACTGTACATTTTTATAAGAACATGTAACCTCAAAAAGGCAAAGGTCAAGGTCATTTGGCCCTTTGAAAGTTTCATCTTGCCATAACTTGGCCAATTTTACTCCGATTTGGTTCATGTCCGGCTCAAGTTGTGGGTATTGTAACACTGTGCAATTTACACATGACCTGTAAAGGTCAAAGGTCAAAGTCATTTGGACTTTAAAATTTGCATGCAGCCATGAGCTTAATGGAATGTGAAGTACCAAAGGACAAAAGTTGTAGCATATGATATTTACAACCTTTGAAGGCACACAGACAGATTAAAAAAAAATCTTCTTTTGCAGTTTCTTTCTTTCTTTCTTTCTTCTTTTCCAGCAAATTTGTCCGACACTTTTCTCGGACACTACTATACATAGAAACTCTAAACTTGGCATGATTGTACCTCCATACAAGGAGTTTGGCCGTTTTATACACAGAAATGACGATGTTTAAAATAATGCAAGTTAGGCGCATTTGAAATTTTAAATCTTGAATAACTTCAAAGCTATAATAGATAGAGATGCCATTTCAACTTCCACTCCTGTGTTATGGAATAGTTGTACATTGCCATACTAATATGCTTTGAAGACACACACACTGATTTGCTATGCAGCAAATCATCTTTCCTAGTTTGATATATGTATTGTAACATCCTCTAATTATTATGTCTGTGTGCCAACACAGACATACTGTTTTTCTAGGAATTCTTTCTTTCTTTGTTTTTATGTCTGTGTGCCAACACAGACATACTGTTTTTCCAGGAATTCTTTCTTTCTTCTTTCTTTCTTTCTTTCTTTCTTTCTTTCTTTCTTTCTTTCTTTCTTTCTTTCTTTACAGGCAAATTTGTCCGACATTTCATTTGAAAAGTATTATACATGGAAACTACAAACTTGGCATGATTATACTTCCATACATGAAGCCTGGACTTTTTGTAAAGAGGTTAAACGGTTTTGAAAATTATGCAAATTAGGGCCATTTGAAAATTTAAATCTTGAATATCTCCAAAAATATTATAGGTACTGGTGATTAATCTAACTTCGATTAATATGTTGGTAACACTGCACATTTTTGTAATTTACATGTGACCTCTAAAGGTCAAAGGTCAATGTCATTTTCACATATGAAATTTTCATCTGGCCATAACTCGGTCAATTTTCATCCAATTTTCACCATGTTGGACCCAACCTGTAGGTATTGGAACACTGCATATTTTTGTAATTTACATGCAATGCCTAAAGATCAAAGGTCAAGCTCATTCAGGCCTTTTTTAAATCTAGCCATAAGCGTAATGGAATGTGAAGTACCAAAGGCTTTGAAGATTGTAACAGTCAAGATTCTGGGGCCCGCTTTGGTAATTGATACTTTTAGCCCAGATAAGAGAGCCTGGGTTTTATATCAGGCTACGGGCAGCATGCTTGTCTGTATGTGTGCCCCTGAGTAGCACATAGAATGCCGTGTGTGACTGCTTTTGTCATGTTTACACCAGACAGACAAGACGTAACTTAGAAAATTGGAACAACACATAATTAATTAATAGGGTAAGACATAACAGATTCAAATGAAAGCCACAGGAAGCTGTAGTTTTCCTTGCAGTGAGGTTGCAAGGTGAGAAACCGTACAAGCCACAGGCAGCCAGGTCAGTATTCAATGTAAACAAAGCATGCACAAATATGAATAGACTGACGTCTACAAGTTGTATCATGCTTAGAAGACTACTTGGTTCATGAGAATGAAATGGAAAAGAATGATGACATAGTCTGTGGTAGTTCATATATCATTCCATACTATCAAAAATATTGTCTGTCTTTCTTTCTTTCCTTTTTTTCTTTTTTATGTCTGTGTGCCAACGCAGACATATTGTTTTTCTAGTCTTTTTTTCTTTCTTTCCAGACAAATTTGTCCGACATTTTATTTAAAAAGTATTACATGTCGAAACTCCAAACTTGGCAAAAATTATACTTCTATAGATGAAGTCTGGCCTGTTTGTGAAGAGAGGTCATGCTTTTCAAAATTATGCAAATGAGGGCTAATTAAAGTTTTAAATCTTCAATATCTTATATACTATAGTAGATTCCGAGTGTATAGGAGTTTGATCATAGTAAGGTAAAGGCCATCTCAAATGTCATGTCACGGTCAAAGGTCAGTTTTAGGCCAAGATGTCATTTTTGAGGTTAAGGTTCACTTCAGGTAGAGATCTGCTCAAGGTGAAAGGTCATTTCAAGGTCAAAGGCCACTTTGATGGTGGTTTTCTTTTAGCCATAACTTAGTCACATTTTATCCACTTTTGATCATGTTTGGCTCAAATTGTAGCTATTGCAACACTGCACATTTTGAAAATTACATGTGACCCCAAAAGGTCAAAGGTCAATGTCATCTGGACCTTTGAAAGTTTCACCCAGCCATAACTCGGCCAATTTTCATTCAATTCTAATCATGTACGACTTAAATTATGGGTATTGTAATACTGTACATTTTTGCAATTTACAAGTGACCTGATAAAGAAAAAAGGTCAAAGTTTAAGGTTACTTGGACTTGGAAATATCCAGCTATAAGCTTAATGGAATGTGAAGTACTTAAGCACAAAAGTTGTACCATTTAATATTTACAGCTTTTGAAGGCACACAGACAGATTTGCTTCAAATCAAATTTTCCTTTCTAGTTTCGTTCCTTTCTTCTTTCTTTCTTTCTTTCTTTCTTTCTTTCTTTCTTTCTTTCTTTCTTTCTTTCTTTCTTTACAGGCAGATTTGTCCGACATTTCATTTGAAAAGTATTACCAAAGAAACTACAAACTTGGCACAATTATACTTCTATGGATGAAGTCTGGCCTTTTTATAATGAGAGGTCATGCTTTTCAAAATTATGCAAATGAGGGCTAATTAAAGTTTTAAATCTTCAATATCTTATATACTATACAGTCCATTCCACCTAACTTGAGCTCTGGGGGCCGTCTCATTTGTTGTGACCACAGTGCTGGTGGGCCAAACAGCCTATCACTGACCTCTTTGCCCTGCCACTCAACCCGGCTGCTATAATTAGTGGTGTTTGTAAACAGGTCCACATGGGTGCTGCTGTAGACATTTACATGGGTTTTATTTTCACCTTTGTAGCGTCAAATAATTGGATTGTTTTCAAAATAATCCTGCTTAAGGGACACCATTTTACTATGGAGCTGGCCCTGCTATGTGTCTGCCACCCCACCAAACACACATGACCAGTGACAGTGAATGATTGGTACAAAATGGGCAGCTTATTTCAAAGTCCTGGCAAGGGTAACCACATCAAAATAAACCCTTCCCTTTCCTCCATAAGTTTATGTGTATTTCATTACCCCCAATAGATTTCACTCATAATCCAGAGCCTTTATCAACATCGTAAGACCTGTGGGACATTTTTTACAGGGGTGTCACATCTCAATAAAACTGCAAACTAGCCATAATCCTGGTATATATTTTACGAGATGTGACATCAAAATGACCCTTTGAAAATGCGGCATCCCTTGACTCATTCAGGACAGAAGTCCTCATTTACTGTCAGTAAGATTTGTATCAAAGGGATATACTGAGTATTCTTATCTTTTAAATGAGGGGGTTCTGATTTAAAATTTCTGACAATCATAATAGAATATAATATCTGCTCATGATTTGTGATATTCTGACCTTTTTTATTTGTTTCACACATTGTATTAGCAATGCAAATTTGAAAGAATTAGCAAAGAGCATATCCTTTGGGTTCATCACTGAATGAGTTAATTTTGTCATATAAACATTGGCTGCATTGATTGAATGGCTATGTCTGTTTGGTAATTTAATTATAAGTTAATGTTTTCTTTCTGGACACAAGTCAGTTCAGTGGCTCTTAAAGAAAACATTTTGGGCTACATTATTTATACACAATTACACAATCCAGGAAATGCCCAAGACCCCTGCTCATGCATTTTATCATTAAAGTGTGTGTGTCAACACACACTTCTCTGTTTTTCTAGGAATTATGTCTGTGTGCCAACAGAGACATACTGTTATTTCTTTCTTTCTTTCTTTCTTTCTTTCTTTCTTTTTTTCTTTCTTTCTTTCTTTCTTTCTTTCTTTCTTTCTTTTTTTCCTTCTTTCTTTCTTTCCAGGCAAATTTGTCCAACATTTCATTTGAAAAGTATAATATGTAAAAACTCCAAACTTGGCACAATAATACTTCTATTGATCAAGTCTGGCGTTTTTATAATGAGAGGTCATGCTTTTCAAAATTATGCAAATGAGGGCTAATTAAAGTTTTAAATCTACAATATCTTATATACTATAGTAGATGTAGTTCCGAGTGTTAAGGAGTTCGATCATAGCAAGGTAAAGGTCATCTCAAATGTCAAGGTCATGTCAAGGTCAAAGGTCAATTTTAAGCCAAAATGTCATTTTTGAGGTCAAGGTTCACTTCAGGTAGAGATCATTTCAAGGCAAAGGTCATTCCATGGTCAAAGGCCACTTTCGATGGTGGCTTTCTTCTAGCCATAATGTGGTTAATTTGTATCCAATTTCCATCATGTTGGGCTCAAATTGTAGCTATTGTAACTCTGCATATTTTTTAAATTACATTTGACCTCTAAAGGTCAAAGGTCAAGGTCATTTGGACCTTTGAAAGTTTCATCCAGTCATAACTTGGCAAATTTCCATCCAATTTTAATCATGTTGGACACAAATTGTAGGTATTGCAACACTGCACATTTTTATAAGAAGATGTAACCTCAAAAGGGCAAAGGTCAAGGTCATTTCGCCCTTTGGAAGTTTCATATTTCCATAACTTGGTCACTTTTCATCCAATTTGTTGGGCTTAAATCGTGGGTAATGTCACACTGCGCAATTTACATCTGACCTGTAAAAGTTTAAGGTCAAGGGCATTTGTACTTTGATATTTGCATGCAGGCAAAAGCTTAATGTAATATGAAGTACCAAAGGATAAAAGTTGTAGCATTTAATATTTGCAACTATTGAAGGCACACAGACAGATTTGCTTTGAAGCAAATCTTCTTTTCTAGTTTGTTTTGTTCTTATTGTTTTGGAACATGTAGAATTAACATTTCTCAGTATGTAAAAGTTGTCAATTATTAACTTTGTAATGAAAGTCCGCCCTCAACATAGACTTTGTAATTTCATTGGGTAACAGATGTGGAGGCGGGACTTTCTTATTTTTGTTGCGTAGAAGAGCAGTGTGCTCCAGGACACCCTACCTATAGACTTCAAATAGATGAACTGGTGTATGGAACCATGTGGAATAGAAGGACAAGTATACATTGAAGGCAGAAAACTTGATTCATCGTTATATAACTAACCCAATCCCATCACAACATACCCCCATCGCCCCATAAATTAAAACAAAAACAAAAAGAAAGATACTTTATTGACATGAATCTTATTACTATACAAAAACAAAGATATTTTAAAACAGAGAGAGAGAGAGAGACAGAGAGAGAGAGAGAGAGAGAGAGAGAGAGAGAGAGAGAGAGAGAGAGAGAGAGAGAGAGAATAACAATCAACCTAATCAGGTGTGCAATCAGACTAGGCATACTTATGTACACAGGATATATTATCTTGTTCTTGAGTATCAATACAAGGAATGGGCACCCGGGCATCCGACCAGATTTTAAACATCAAGTTCAGAATAGAGGCCAGGAGGCCTTTTTGTCAACGCAACAGGAGGCAAATTAATAATATTAATAAAAACTCTCAAACAAAACAAAACAAACTCTGTTTTGCGTTGTTTGAGATGTGAGCAAGGTTTAGACCATTAACAATTTAAGATTCTAATACATAATGATGAGACGTGCTTATAAACAGTCAGAAGAGAACGCGTTAAAAACTTGTGACTCAAATCATCCCCAATATATGGCCCGTCGCTGTTGTTGCTTGCAAACTTAGGTATACCCCAATAGTTTATTGATATAAGAACCAGCCAACAGGGACTTCTATGATCATGTATGCATCAGACAGGGAGTATATAGAGTTACATAATCCTTGACCAACCGCAGTGAACGCATTATCTATCCTCAGTCAGTATGCACTAAATTATGGTGCATACTGACCGAGGGTAGATAAAGCGTTCACTGTGGTTGGTCAAGGATATAAAATTATATATGTGATTGTAGCCAGCATGATTAAGTACTAATTGTCAGTCCCAAATGTGGACCTTGTCAGCTGTGGTGGTGGTTGTGGTTGTGGGGGGGGGGGGTTGCGTGCGCACCCTTCGCACTCCCCCCACCCCACCCCCGGGTACGGGCCTGCAACGCCTTGTGTCGCACGACGATAGATGCAGGGGAACGCCGGGGTGAGTGGGGGGGGGGGGGGGGAGCAAGGGTGTTCCCGGGAACTGTCGTAATGCGACATAAACCGGAGGCGGCCGCAGGATCTGTCGCAATGCGACATTCCGACATAAAGCACACTAAAATACAGTCTCTTGTGGGACGAAAATTAGTGAATATGTGCACAGCTTATCTCGTGGTCTTCATTTATGAAGATCAATTGCCGGAAAAACAAAACAGATGGTCGCAGTTGGCAACCTCTTTCCGATTTTCCCAAATTTAAAAAAACAAAAACAAAAACAAAAACAAAAACAAACAAAAAACAAAACATTGTCATGATTGCATTGCAAAAGGCACCAATTTCCCTTCATCATCAGGGAGTTTCATAAGATTTTATTTTCAGAAATTTGGCTTCAGCGTCTTTCAACTTTATCCAGGGAAACAGCATAAGAAATCCTAAACCAACATCTATGTCACTGTGAAAACGAGAGAGGCCGTTATGGTGCCATCAAGTACAGTCACTTTAATTAGTGTTCTCACTCACCTGGTATGATTTTAATGAGTACCGACGGTTGAAACCTTGTGCGCCTTTTTGGTCAAATACAGTTGTGTCTATAGGAATAAGATTTAATACTAGTAGTTCACTTCGCCCACATTGAGCAATATATAGTAGCCTTTCCGCTTTTAATTAAGTTTGTTTGTAAATACACACATCCTTTCTTTTCTTCCTTCTTTCCTTCCAATAGTCACTCGAGGTTTCTTGAAATTTGTAACTTCCAGAGCCAGGATCTCTATATTTGGTATGGACATAGCCCTACCGTTAAAGTTTTTCCTCCAATATATTATGAGCTGTGAAGTTCAAATCATGGTCATTAAAATATGTAAAACTCCGGTGGCTGAGTCTTCATTTTGAATGTAAAGCTGCCAAACATGCTTTGATGGTTTCCCGTCGTATTCGTAAATTCATTTGACCGTTGAAGCCTTGATTTTTCAATATTGAATTTTGAAAGTTTTGCACCGAACGCGATAATGATGATTGATAAAGGTATTAGCCTAGGCACAGACAGCGACTGTGTCATTGCTTTGCCCAGACTAGATGTTCATTTTGTTTGTTGCTTGGCAGATGACGTGTGAGAGCTTAACGAGAAAAGCCATAACATTGATATTTTTCATTGCCGTTAGATGGCGTCAGAGGTATGGGGCATTAGTTTTTAAAATAAGGCAGCGTAATTCATGCTTAGCTGAGCCGACAATGAACCAAAAAGATAGAGATGTAGAAAATTTAAAAACACTGAGGAGCCACTCATGAATCTAAATCAAACACCCATAAAAGGGGAGAATGAATGAATAATACAGCATGACACTAAGTGATATATAATCATGTATTGCGAGCCTTACATTACACAGATTTTTTTCCACTACAAAGTCTGAGACCGGCCGCTTGAGCAACCAGCCATCTCGGCATTTATACCCGCAGTACTACGTCAAGTGACAATCTATATCCAGTTTTTAAATACAGGATTTTAACACTAAAAAAATTACTATGATTTCATTTCTGAACATGAGCCATGCACAAATAGGAACTTGGTAGGCGTATTTCATTAAATATACATGATATCTGAATATATTTTGAATTGACCGCTACGTGCAGTACGTTTGTTACAAATGACTTTTCTAGATATGTTTAGGACGTGAACTTGTTTTTGTTTTACATGCACAACTTTTGTTTCTTTGGAATGGAAGTGAAAGAAAATATATCTGTCTGCAAACTAGACACTGATTGCACCCCTGGTGTACAATATTTTGTGGTGAAAATATCAAATTTGATTCTATATGCAATTCTGAATTACTTTTAATCATGACAACCGGATAGGTTATGGAACTTAAAGTGGGGCTTTTGTTGTTGTTGTTGTTGTTGTTGTTGTTTGCTTTTTGTTTTTGTTTTGTTCTGATTTGTTTTGGTTTTTTTTTTACTAAAAATGTTGCAGTATTGTTCATGTTTGTGTAACAGTTCATAATGGAAATAATGTTAGCTTTGTTTGTTTGTTGTTTTTTATGTCTGTCTTCTGCGTTGTTGCACGGTGAGAAACTGGTTGGGGCCCTGATCTAGTATTTATGTGTCACCATGTCCTAGAGTATTATTTTTATTGAACTATCTTAATAAGGCCAGAAGGACATTTAGCTCTTAATATAAGCATACATGGATATATGCATGATGGTTTACACGTTTGTTATCACACATTGGTCAGAGGTGCTGTTTCTTTTAAGTTGCTCATGGTGCATTGCATAGGTTGGACTTGAACTTTTCTTTGTCTCTCCATGAGCGATCCTATCTCTATTTTCGCCCGTGCATGTTTCGGTATTTAGTGGACAGTATATTTCATTTTCCTCGATGTGTCACCCCTTGCATATTCTACTTTTACTGTCAAGAAATATCTGTCTGTCTATCTGTTTGTTTTTTCCTGAAAATGTACCGTTGCTCTTGTTTGTATAATAGCTCATAATGGAAATGTCAGGTTTCTTTGTAACACCAGAAGGCGCGGCCATGTGGAGACTGTGTTTATATAATGTGTGCAACTGTTTGCCCTTTCTACTGTGGTTCTTTTTAGGAACTTTGACTTCGGGAGCACAGAGACATATTTGTTGTGAAGCAACACTTGTTCTCAAGTCTTACAATTAAATTCCTCCAGAGGTTCGTCACGTTTAATATGATACGGATTTGAGCTCTTTCAAGGCAAAACGGCCTTTGTCCATAAATTTTGGTGTTAAAAATCGGACCTTCAAAGAAAGATTCAGCCATTTAACATTATGTGTGACGAAGGTCTCATAACAGAGGAGAGCAGAGTTTATTTAAATTTCGAAAACTTCAGAGCCTTGGCTACAAGCCGGAGAACGCGGACAGTGCAATTTTGAACCATCTTGAGCAATTCTTCAATGAAATATTTACAGGTCGAAATAATTTAAGCGTTTGATCCAACAGCATACAAGATTTTATTGTTATCAAAGAAAATAGCAAAATGTAAGTGATTTTATATAAAGAAAAAATTCGGTCTGTCGGCAAGTTGCCCAGATTAAGAAGTGTACACTTGAAAGCAGTGGCTCAATCTTATGTAACGCATTGGTGAAAACATAAACGCATAAAATATCTGTAGACAGCCTACTTGCAGACAGCATCTAATTTGTAAGCATATAAAATTTTATGTAGGAGGAAATTTTTTTTTTAGTAGAAAATGCAAATAATTGTTTTTTTTTTGCAAAATGCCTCAAATCTATAAGTACGCTAAATCAATAATTATTCGTGCTATTTCTTCCAGAATCAAACCTCTAATATAAAGACAACACAAATGGGTCATATTTTGTTAAATTTGTTTTTCCTTTTTGCTCAGCTTTTCGACTCGTCAAATAATAAATTGCCGCATTTATATTTGGTAGAGAAAGCTTCCGTGCAGCATAATGATGCCCGTAGATTATGTGAAGCATCTTATTTCCTGTGCAAAATTCAACATTCTGAAAGAATTATTGGAACGAGGACATACAGCAGGTGTGTTGTAGGATGCACTTGACCGCTGCCATGGGCATCTGAGTATCTGTCACGTGTTGCCGACTTTATCGGGTAACCTTGTGCCTTATAATTTCTGTGATGAAATCTCAACCACTTTATGTGTGGTGCGAGTTGGTTTTTAATATGTTTTTTCCGGTTGGCAGCTTATGATACTTTGTTGTGGATCTGTTGAAAGTGGTCGAAAATTTCAATTACTGAAATTCTGGAATTTTATTACCATTAGTCACTCATAGCATGAGCTTAATCGACAATAGGGTTTAATGGAATATGTTGCATTCTACCCTCCGAAACGTTTTCTGACATGATAGACATATGCGGAGGACCTTTATCTTTCAGACTGATAGTCATTTTAAAATTGTCTGTTGAATGCGATTTGGATAGCACATGATTAAGAAGAGATGAAACAGAAATAGTTAAATGTTTTCGTAGTTAAATTTTGGAAATATATTGAGGTGTTAAAATTTCATTTCAGTGAAAATGTAATAATGAGGAAGATCAAGTGACTTGTATGTGACTTAACGTGCGAAAATAAGAGGTCACCGTGAAACTATGGTGCTGCCCCTCGGAACAATTTGGTACCATAGATTTTATTTAATATATCATTGACAAAGCATGTTCATGCCTCAACATTCATAAAAGTCATTTGATCAAGAAAGAAAGAGAAAGAAGAAAACGAAAGAAACAAAAAGAAAGAAAGAAAGAAAGAATTAATGAAAGAAAGAAAGGCAATGTGTTTTCGTATGCATATTCGAAAAGTGTGTAACGTTGCATACCGGTAAGGTGATTAGGAAATAAAGAACATAGTTGATATTTCATGCTGTTTATTTTCATGCACATTCGGCGTCTTTGAAACAATTATAGGTTGATCTGTGGTAAGTGACCAATTGCATGGCCGGCACCGTAAAGTCATCAACGCACCAACTATGGAAAAAAGTGTTTTCTTTAATACCAGAAACTTCTCAATCAACTATTTATTAAAACACTGTTTGTTTGTTTTTTTCAAAGTGCTCAAAGTGTTTACCTCTGGTGACAGTTCTTTCTCGTTTGCTTATTTTTCGCAACGCTGATACGCTCATGAACCCGTTACTTTTGTCGACTTCGACATCTCATTAAGTTTGTCTTCTATGCCGCACAATTTCCTCAAAAATTTCTTGCAAAGTGCCCTGTTGCTTTCGTTGGCCAAAATATAAACAAAGACAGAACTTATCAATTCGGGCAGTGTTAACAGGCCTGACACATGATAAATCAAATCATGGGTTGGATCGAAAAATCGGAGTTGAACCATATCAGCGTAATGGGTGAAGATGGAGTAGATTGAAATGGGGAGGTCACAAATAATATGAATGAAGGACAAGATTATCACTATGATGGTAATCTGCCTGGTTTGGGAGCTCATGCTTTTTGTGGCGACAGCATCTGATTCAAATCCCTTGTGTCTTTTTGCAAGTTGAATTACCATTGCTAGACTTAGTGCCGTCATTACCACGCAAGGAAATCCAGTGAATACCAGGTGGACGACTGGAGAAATGTAGAGATTGTAATATTGGAAGTTAGGATGTGCGCCACAGTAAAAACCGTCGTAGACCAGAGTCATTGAATCCAAAATCATGATAATTAGTATGGTCAAAGTAGCTGTCAAAAAGAGAATTTTTGCTTTTTTTCTTGTATTTATTTCTGCCACTTTTAAAGGCACAGAAACAGCTATCAGTCTATCTATAGCGCTGAATATGAAGCATACATTGCGAACGCCAGCCGGAAAAATTATCAAAATGATGAAGAATTTACAGTAGATGTCATTTACTGCCATGGCCTTAACTTCGGGCATCGCAAGGAGATCAAAGAGAATGTACGCAATAACAGCTAAAATATTTGCTGCCGATAAACCCACAAAATAGAGGTAAATGCTGCTCCTTTGAAACTGCTTCTGGCTGAAGAAAATTATGGACAGGGTATTATTAATTATAGCCCACACCGAGAGAATCATGCCTAGGATGAAGACAACTCTGTGCTGCAGTGCTATTTGTGGGTGTATCCTTGAACCGAAGCCACCCGAACCGGCGTCTCTGGTCCCGTTGGGCATATTCTGTGATGTCATGTTCGTGGTCATCTTCAACGTGAAGTTTTTGAATAAGCTGATAAAGCTTGGAGTCATGACGTTGTGACGGCTATCTCTTAAAGCCCTGAAGAAAATGTGAAGAATAAATCAAGATTTAGCCAAGTCATATGATCTGTTGTTAAAATGGAACAAAGCCATGTACGAGTCCCGGAGTACGTGTTTCCAGATTTTGAATTGTTGATTTAACGACTGGTATCGCTGAACACAAACAATTGTGCTCATTTACTCAAACTAATTTTACACATATTGCTCTGTGTCACACGTTACCTTCCACATAAAAAGGGCGTGTACATCCTGGAAGAACGAATCGCAAGAAAGGGCAATATTCTGCAACATAAAAAGCTGGAAAGTATTCACGTAATCTGGTCTGCTGTCTGTCGCGCTCACTTTGTACTTGAAATCACGGTATGGATGTTGAATGTTTCCATGACAGCACTGTTTTGATGCAAGTAATAGTAAAAAAAAAGGGAGGGAGCAAATATGTTGGAAGAGTAGAGGCCGGATGTGCATAAGTAATATTGGCACCATATTTGGAAAAGTAACAGCTCCACTAGTGGCTTAAAGGTACGATCTCAGACATAAGAAATGTTGCAAGCTCAAGACATCATCTTGTCCCACTTTGAAAAGAAAGGATGGATCTTAAATGTCCCTTCTAATGCTCATAATAGATGATACCATGCAATACAATTCGATAAAACTACTCCTTTACAATGGAGTTTCAGTGGGCCAGGGTACACTGGCTATGCGCTCAAGATAAAAATGATACAATTATAAATGAAATAAAATACTGCATATATATATATATACACACAAATTCATTTCATGCAATACACATGTTATACATCAAAATTACTTTGTCACCTAGTGCAGATATCTTAGCTTTATCTGAAAATAGCTGCCTGTGGAGCGTCAGATACAGTGAAGATTCCTAATTGTTTTGAAGATGTCCGCACAAATCAAAGAAATGTGTACAATTAGGCAGCAAACTAGCTATGTAGGGGCTAGATCCCTTACCTGTAATTGTTTCAGTTATGTATGTCATGCACATGAAATTCCAAGAAAAAATGTTAAATTTCTAGATATTTTGATATTGTCAGCTCAATTCAAAGTGTTACTTTTCATTCCGTGTGTGAAGAAGGCATTATTTATAGCCAAATTCCTGGAACTAATTGATTCAAAAGATCGAAGAAACTTTACAGTTTTCTCCTTCCAAGGAAACACAAGATATACTAGAAAGAAATATTTTCTTCAAAACAAATCTGTGTGTGCTTAGAAAGGAAAGTTGTTGTCTTGTACATTCAAATTGAAATTGGAAAACCTGCAAGAGAGAAAACATCCAATTTAAGAAGAAAAAAGACACACCCGTAGCACGGAAAAAAGCTACAAGTAAAAGAGAAATGCCAGACAGAAAGAAAAAAAAACCAAGTACACTTCTTACTGTAACCTTGATTTATTTATGGGCCACTGTTGACACTGAAGCATGGACTGATGAAAAAATGGTCACCATATGATAGCATAAAAGTACTAGTATTACTTTAAACATGAGTGTAAACAACGAGTCCTAGTGATGTGCACGTAATTTGATGCTGGTGACAGAGAGTAGCCTGCTGTATGTCAGGTCTATCACAAATATGTACTAGTCTGCTATTGGTGCTGCTAATTTGCGTCGTTTCAGCTTCACTGACACGGCCATACACTGTTCTAGCTACAATAGCGTCTGCAAGTGTTTGGCTCTGGACAAAATTGATGATGGACAAACATGGGATGTGAAGTTGGAACGGCACATCTACACATAATAGATTTGTAGATAGATATTCAACAACTGAATCCCCCCTCCCACACCCACACACACAAATCCAAATTCTACAACTTTTGTTCGTGGTTTACTGGATCCGCCTACAACAAAAACCTATAAATTGAAGTTGGAATGACTTTTCTACGTATATTAATTTTGAAGGTATTTAACATCTAAACTTTTCAAGTGCCCCTAATTAGCATAAATTAAAATTCTACAACTTTTGTGTGTGGTTCATTGGATAGGCTTACAGCACAAACCTATTTAGTAAAGTTTGAATGGCACCTCTACTTGTAATAGTTTTGAAGATATTCCAGGTATAAATTTTCAAATGACCCTTACTTGTATAATTTTCAAAACTGTCACCCCTCTTCATAAAAGCCAGATTTTATGTATGGAAGTATAATCATGCGAAGTCTGGAGTTTCTACGTATAATGGTCTTCAACTAAAATGTCCGACAAATTTGCTGGTAAAAACAGAAAGATCCATTATTGACCAATATTGAATGGCGGCGGTGAGGTCAAGGTCACCACATTAGGGAAAACAGAAATAGACAATAAAAGGGCAACACTTGTGCTTCACTTTTCGTCGATGTTGCCGTCGGCAGCCTAGCTTGAATTATAGGCTAGTGTCTCTGGGTATGGTGCCGGTCTGTGGCGATGGGAAATGGGCTCCCACCGGGTTTTTACAACACTGATTTATTTTTAAAGTGTGTGTGTCGACACACACTTTTCTGTTTTTCTAGGAATTCTTTCTTTTTTCTTTCTTTCTTTCTTTTTTTCTTTCTTTCTTTCTTTCTGTCTTTCTTTACCGGCAAATTTGTCCGACATTTCATTTGAAAAGTATTACATGTAGAAACTCCAAACTTGGCACAATTATACTTCTACAGATAAAGTCTGGCCTTTTTATAATGAGAGGTCATGCTTTTTAAAATCATGCAAATGAGGGCTAATTAAAGTTTTAAATCTTCAATATCTTATATACTATAGTAGATGTAGCTCCGATTGTATAGGAATTTGATCTTAGCAAGGTAAAGGTCATCTCAAATGTCAAGGTCATGTCAAGGTCAAAGGTCATGTCAAGGTCAAAGGTCAATTTTCAGCCAAATTGTCATTTTTGAGGTCAAGGTTTGCCTCAGGTAGACATCATCTCAAGGTCAAAGGTCATTTCAAGGTCAAAGCCCACTTTCCATGGTAACTTTCTTCTAGCCATAATTTGGTCAATTTTTATCTAATTTTGATCATGTTGGGCTCAAATGGTAGCTATGGTAACACTACATATTTTGAATTTTACATGTGACCTCTAAAGGTCAAAGGTTAAGGTCATTTGTACCTTGGAAAGTTTCATCCATCCAAGTCTAATCAAGTTGGACTCAAATTGTAGGTATTGCAACACTGCACACTTTTGTAAGAACATGTTACCTTGAAAGGGCAAAGGTCAAGGTCATTTGGCGCTTTGAAAGTTTCATCTTGCCATAACTTGGTCAATTTCCATCCGATTTGGTTCATGTTGGGTTTAAATTTTGGGTATTGTAACACTGCGCAATCTACATTTGACCAACTTCTACTAGGGGGTTGTTGACCGTTGCGCACCTAATGAATTAAAACTAAAAGTTGTAGCGATTTAAATTATGCTAAATAGCACCGTTAAAAATTTTAAATCTTGAATAACTTCAAAGCTATAATAGATAGAGATGCCATTACAACTTGTACTCCTGTGTTATGGAATAGTTGTACATTGCCACACCAATACAGTAGTCCCTCTTTTGAGAGAACTCTCCTTTGGGAGACCACCTCCTTTGAGAGACCACAATTGTCAGGTCTCTCTGTAGTACTTTTCATGTTATTTATACCTCTTTTGAGAGACCACCTGCTTTATGTGACCACTTTTGGGGTGGCACTAGGGGTGGTGTCTCAAAGGAGGGACTACTGTATGTTTTGAAGACACACACTGATTTGCTATGCAGCAAATCATCTTTTCTAGTTCTTTCTTTCTTTCTTCTTTCTTTCTTTCTTTCTTTCTTTCTTTCTGTCTTTCTTTCTTTAACGGCAAATTTGTCCAACATTTCATTTGAAAAGTATTACATGTAGAAACTCCAAACTTGGTACAATTATACTTCTATAGATAAAGTCTGGCCTTTTTATAATGAGAGGTCATGCTTTTTAAAATTATGCAAATGAGGGCAAATTAAAGTTTTAAATCTTCAATATCTTATATACTATAGTAGATGTGATTCCGAGTGTAAAGGAGTTCGCTCATAGCAAGGTAAAGGTCATTTCAAATGTCAAGGTCATGTCAAGTGTCAAAGTCAAAGGTCAACTTCAAGCCAAAATGTCATTTTTGAGGTTAAGGTTCACTTCAGCTGATGGTCATGTCAAGGTCAAAGGTCATTTCAAGGTGAAAGGCCACTTTCCATGGTGGCTTTCTTGTAGCCATAACTTGGTCAGTTTTTGTCCAATTTTGATCATGTTGGGCTCAAATTGTAGCTATTGTAACCCTGCATATTTTAAAATTCATCTGTGACCTCTAAGGTCATTTGGACCTTTGAAAGTTTCATCCAGTCATAACTTGGCCATTTTCCACCCAATTCTAATCATGTTGGACTCAAGTCGTAGGTATTGCAACACTCCACATTTTTATAGGAACATGTAACCTCGAAGGGGCAAAGGTCAAGGTCATTTGGCCCTTTGAAAGTTTCATCTTGCCATAACTTGGTCAATTTTCATCCAATTTGGGTGCATGATTGTACCTCCATACAAGGACCTTGACCGTTTTATACAGAGGAATGGAGATATTTAAAATTATGCAAATTAGGGCATATGAAATTTTAAAACTTGACTATCTCCAAAACTATTACAGATAGAGATGTCATTTCAACTTCTATTAGGGGGTTATTGACCATTGCGCATCTATTGAATCTAAAACAAATGCTGTCGCAATTTAAATTATGCTAAATAGCACCATTAGAAATTTTAAATCTTGAATAACTTCAAAGCTATAATAGATAGAGATACCATTCCAACCTGTACTCCTGTGTTATGGAAGAGTTGTGCATTGCCACACCAATATGCTTTAAAGACACACACACTGATTTGCTATGCAGCAAATCATCTTTTCCAGTTATTTATTTATTTTCTGTCTCCCTGTATGTGTGTATGTATGTATGTATGTATGTATGTTTGTATGTATGTATGTATGTATGTATGTATATATGTATGTATCTAATTATCTGTCTGTCTGTCTATCTTCGTACACTTGGGGACACATGTCTCTGAATTTCATATTTCAAATTGTGAAATAACATACATATAGACCAAGCTAATGTTACATTTTCCACATGATGCCAGAAAAATGCTTCCGTGAACAATTGCCATATACCACAATATCACAAAATTTATACAGTAAGGAAATTTGCATGGAATGAAATTTGGGTGAACTGACACTTACTCGAAGCGAGTTTGTGGACTGTAATGGTCATCTGCATCATACACAGGTTGCCTGTTTTCCATTGGAATTGCCCTCTCCCTGGTATCGTCCTGCACTCGATTGTGACAATATGATCTGAATGATTCATCGTGACTATGATATGACTTTCCATGTCGGTCTTTTCCAGGAAAAGTGTTCACTTCCCTATGCAGACCAAATAATAAAACGGATGTGAAGAAACTTGATAGTTGTATTTACGAGTAGATCTTGTCAACAATCTAATTGTTATAATGGTGTTTAGAGCATGTCAACAATTGCAATAGTTATATTGGTGTGTAGATCTTGTCAGCAATCGTCATGGTTATATTGATGGGTAGGCCTTGTCAGCAATCGTTACGGTTATGTTGATGGGTAGACTTTGTCAGCAATTGTCATGGTTATATTGATGGGAAGACCTTGTCAGCAATTTTCATGGTTATATTGATCGCTAGATCTTGTCAGCAATCGTCAAGGTTATATTGATGGGCAGACTTTGTCAGCAGACAGCAATCGTCATGGTTATATTGATGGGTTGATCTTACCAGCAATCAGAACTGAACCTCGTTGGGTCTGTATTTCCACCCAGATGCATTCACAGTTTAGATATTCAAGATGATAGCGTCTTATGTAATACAAAGAGAAACTTAACAAACCTAATTCTGTAAGCCGATGTACCGTTTGAGCACTATCAAGTCCGATATTCTAAGAGCAAAGTCCTATTCCGTACCATTCACTGAAAAACTGTATTGTTCTAAATCATAATAGCAAATTAATTTATGAAAGGAACAAATCATATTCATAAAATTTGAAATTTAGAAGAAAGTTTTAGGCATTATTAGCCTTAAAAAAAACCTTGAAACCTTGAACTGAAATTACCGTCATGAGGCACGTTAACTCTCAATCTCGAATCGTCTAAGATGCATTACGGGTTAGGGGTGGGGTGGGGTTGGGCGGGGGGGGGAGTACTGTACCTTTTGGAGTAACTATTCATGTATTCATGTACCTTGTTTCTTTCATATTTTAACTAAAACCTTACTAATTATATCTGAAATCTAAACAAATGAGCAGTTCTATGTAGATATCTAAATTGCTAAGTAAAGCTAGGAAATAATGATAATGATAATGATAATGATAATGATGATGATAATGATAATGATAATGATGATGATGATAATGATAATGATAATGATAATAATAATAATAATAATAATAATAATAATAATAATAATAATAATAATAATAATAATAATAATAATAATAATAATAATAATAATACACATGTCTGATACCCTCTGCGGCTGTGACACAGCTCGAGGCATGGCAGACATGTGTGGATGTAGGTTTAGAGACCTCCTCCTCTACCTGTCGAACGGTCTTTTCTGAAGGGGGGTTGAAAGTTATTAATATGTAGAAGTTTGTCTGGATAACGCTCATCTAGCCAAGTTTCGGAGATAGTTACAATGTTAAAATTTTCATTCTCAGCGAGTAGGTTAATTTCATCAAGTTTACCATCACCTTTGATAATTACTGCGGGCATTGCAGTGGCAAATCTTTAATTGGTTCACATTGGGTGTCACTATGTGATTTTATCAAGTAGTTTTGATTATGAAGAACCGGTACTATTTAAAGTGTGTGTGTCAACGCACACTGTTCTGTTTTTCTAGGAATTCTTTATTATGTCTGTGTGCCAACACAGACATACTGTTTTTCTAGGAATTCTTTCTTTCTTTCTTTCTTCTTTCTTTCTTTCTTTACCGGCAAATTTGTCCGACATTTCATTTGAAAAGTATTATACGTAGAAACTCCAAACTTGGCACAATTATACTTCTACAGATGAAGTCAGGTCTTTTTATAATGACAGGTCATGCTTTTCAAAATTATGCAAATGAGGGCTAATTAAAGTTTTAAATCTTCAATATGTTATATAGTATACAGTCCATTCCACCTAACTTGAGCTCTCGGGGCCGTCTCATTTGTTGTGACCACAGTGCCGATGGGCCAAACAGCCTATCACTGACCTCTTTGGCCTGCCACTCAACCCGGCTGCTATAATTAGTGGTGTTTGTAAACAGGTTCACATGGGTGCTGCTGATAGACATTTATATGGGTTTTATTTTCACTTTTGTAGCGTCAAATAATTGAATTTTTAACAAAATTATCCGGCCAAAGGGACATCGTTTTACTGTGGAGCTGGCCCTGCTATGTGTCTGCCACCCCACCGAACACACATGACCAGTGACAGTGAATGATTGGTATCAAATGGGCAGCTTATTCCAAAGTCCTGGCAAGGGTAACCACATCAAAATAAACCCTACCCTTTCCTCTTAAGTTTATGTGTATTTTATTACCCCCAACAGATTTCACTCATAATCTAGAGCCTTTATCAACATTGTAAGACCTGTGGGACATTTTTACATGGGTGTCACATCTCAATTAAACTGCAAACAAGCCATAATCCTGGTATATATTTTACAAGATGCGACATCAAAATGACCCTTTGAAAATGAGGCATCCCTTGACTCATTCAGGACAGAAGTCTTCATTTACTGTCAGTAAAATTTGTATCAAAGGGATATACTGAGTATTCTTATCTTTTAAATGAGGGGGTTCTGATTTAAAATTTCTGACAATCATAATAGAATATAATATCTGTTCATGATTTGTGATATTCTGACCTTTTTTATTTGTTTCACACATTGTATTAGCAAATTGAATGCAAATTTGAAAGAATTAGCAAAGAGCATATCCTTTGGGTTCATCACTGAATGAGTTAATTTTGTCATATACACATTGGCTGCATTGATTGAATGGCTATGTATGTTTGGTAATTTAATTATAAGTTAATGTTTTTTTCTTTCTGGACACCAGTCAGTTCAGTGGCTCTTAGAAAAAACATTTTGGGCTACATTATTTATATACAATTACACAGTCCAGGAAATGCTCAAGATCCCTGCATATGCATTCTATCATGTCTGTGTGCCAAGACAGACTTACTGTTCTTTCTTTCTTTCTTTCTTTCTTTTTTTCTTTCTTTCTTTCTTTCTTTCTTTCTTTCTTTCTTTCTTCCTTCCTTCTTTCCTTCCTTCCTTCCTTCCTTCCTTTTTTTCTTCTATACCAGCAAATTTGTCGGACACTTTTCTCGGACACTATTACACATAGAAAGTCCAAACTTGGCATGATTGTACCTCCATAAGAGGAGTTTGACTGTTTTATACAGAGAAATGAAGATGTTTAAAATTATGCAAATTAGGGGCATTTGAAATTTTCAATCTTGAATATCTTCAACAGTATAATAGAGATGTCATTGCAACTTCTAATGGGGGGTTGTTGACCATTGGCACCTAATCACCTAATGAATTAAAAACAAAAGTTGTAGCAATTTAAATTGCTAAATAGCACCATTAGAAATTTTAAATCTTGAATAACTTCATAGCTATAATAGAACTTCTACTCCTGTTTTATGGAATAGTTGTACTTTGCCATACCAATATGCTTTGAAGACACACACACTGATTTGCTATGCAGCAAATCATCTTTCCTAGTTCTTTCTTTCTTTCTTTCTTTCTTTCTTTCTTCTTTCTTTCTCTCTTTCTTTCTTTCCAGGCAAATTTGTCCGACATTTCATTCTAAAAGTATTATATGTAGAAACTCCAAACTTGGCACAATTATACTTCTATGGATAAAGTCTGGCCTTTTTATAATGAGAGGTCAAGCTTTTCAAAATTATGCAAATGAGGGCTAATTAAAGTTTTAAATCTTCAATATCTTATATACTATAGTAGATGTGGTTCCGAGTGTATAGGAGTTCGATCATAGCAAGGTGAAGGTCATCTCAAATGTCAAGGTCATGTCAAGGTCAAAGGTCATGTCAAGGTCAAAGGTCAATTTTAATCCAAAATGTCATTTTTGAGGTCAAGGTTCACTTCAGGTAGAGGTCATCTGAGGGTCAAAGGTCATTTCAAGGTCAAAGGCTACTTTCGGTGCTGGCTTTCTTCTGGCCATAACTTGGTCAATTTTTATCCAATTTTGATCATGTTGGGCTCAAACTGTAGCTTTTGTAACCTTGCACATTTTGAAACTTAAATGTGACCTTTAAAGTTCCAAGGTCAAGGTCATTTGGACCTTTAAAAGTTTCATCCAATCATAACGTGGCCAATCTCCATCCAGTTTTCATCATGTTGGACTCACATTGTAGGTATTGCTACACTGGACATTTTTATAAAAACATGTAACCTCAAAAAGGCAAAGGTCAAGGTCATTTGGCCCTTTGAAAGTTTCATCTTGCCATAACTTGGTCAATTTTACTCCCATTTGGTTCATGTCCAGCTCAAGTTGTGGGTATTGTAACACTATGCAATTTACACATGACCTGTAAAGGTTAAAGGTCAAGGTTATTTGGACTTTAAAATTTACATGCAGCCATAAGCTTAATGGAATGTGAAGTACCAAAGGACAAAAGTTGTAGCATATGATATTTACAACCTTTGAAGGCACACAGGCAGATTAAAAAAAAATCTTCTTTTCCAGTTTCTTTCTTTCTTTCTTTCTTTCTTCTTTACCAGCAAATTTGTCCGACACTTTTCTCGGACACTACTATACATAGAAACTCTAAACTTGGCATGATTGTACCTCCATACAAGGAGTTTGGCCGTTTTATACACAGAAATGATGATGTTTAAAATAATGCAAGTTAAGCGCATTTGAAATTTTAAATCTTGAATAACTTCAAAGCTATAATAGATAGAGATGCCATTCCAACTTCCACTCCTGTGTTATGGAATAGTTGTACATTGCCATACTAATATGCTTTGAAGACACACACACTGATTTGCTATGCAGCAAATCATCTTTCCTAGTTTGATATATGTATTGTAACATCCTCTAATTATTATGTCTGTGTGCCAACACAGACATACTGTTTTTCTAGTAATTCTTTCTTTCTTTGTTTTTATGTCTGTGTGCCAACACAGACGTACTGTTTTTCCAGGAATTCTTTCTTTCTTTATTCTTT
Organism: Hermodice carunculata; assembly: GCA_964020975.1. Classification (NCBI taxonomy): domain Eukaryota; kingdom Metazoa; phylum Annelida; class Polychaeta; order Eunicida; family Amphinomidae; genus Hermodice; species Hermodice carunculata. The sequence continues at coordinate 93,334,546 of OZ026619.1, forward strand.
CTTTCTTTCTTTCTTTCTTTCTTTCTATCTTTCTTTCTTTCTTTCTTCATTTCTTTATTTAAAGTGTGTGTGTCAGCACACACTTTTCTGTTTTTCTAGGAATTCTTTATTTCTTTCTTTCTTTCTTCTTTCTTTCTTTCTTTCTTTCTTTCTTTACCGGCAAATTTGTCCGACATTTCATTTGAAAAGTATTATATGTAGAAACTCCAAACTTGGCACCATTATACTTCTATGGATAAAGTCTGGCCTTTTTATAATGAGAGGTCAAGCTTTTCAAAATTATGCAAATGAGGGCTAATTAAAGTTTTAAATCTTCAATATCTTATATACTATAGTAGATGTGGTTCCGAGTGTATAGGAGTTCGATCATAGCAAGGTAAAGGTCATCTCAAATGTCAAGGTCATGTCAAGGTCAAAGGTCATGTCAAGGTCAAAGGTCAATTTTAAGCCAAAATGTCATTTTTGAGGTCAAGGTTCACTTCAGGTAGAGATCATCTGAAGGTCAAAGGTGATTTCAAGGTCAAAGGCCACTTTTGGTGCAGGCTCTCTTCTGGCCATAACTTGGTCAATTTTTATCCAATTTTGATCATGTTGGGCTCAAATTGTAGTTTTTGTAACCTTGCACATTTTTTAAATGTACATGTGACCTCTAAAGTTCAAAGGTCAAGGTCATTTGGACCTTTGAAAGTTTCATCCAATCATAACGTGGCCAATCTCCATCCAGTTTTCATCATGTTAGACTCAAATTGTAGGTATTGCTACACTGGACATTTTTATAAGAACATGTAACCTCAAAAAGGCAAAGGTCAATGTCACTTGACCCTTTGAAAGTTTCATCTTGGCATAACTTGGTCAATTTTACTCCGATTTGGTTCATGTCCAGCTCAAATTGTGGATATTGTAACACTGTGCAATTTACATATGACCTGTAAAGGTCAAAGGTCAAGGTCATTTGGACTTTGAAATTTGCATGCAGCCATAAGCTTAATGGAATGTGAAGTACCAAAGGACAAAAGTTGTAGCATATAATATTTACAACCTTTGAAGGCACACAGACAGATTAAAAAAAATCTTCTTTTCCAGTTTCTTTCTTTCTTTCTTTCTTTCTTTCTTTCTTCTTTACCAGCAAATTTGTACGACACTTTTCTCGGACACTACTATACGTAGAAACTCCAAACTTGGCATGATTGTACCTCCATACAAGGAGTTTGGCCATTTTATACACAGAAATGAAGATGTTTAAAATTATGCAAATTAAGGGCATTTGAAATTTCAAATCTTGAATAACTTCAAAGCTATAATAGATAGAGATGCCATTCCAACTTCCACTCCTGTGTTATGGAATAGTTGTACATTGCCATACTAATGTGCTTTGAAGACACACACACTGATTTGCTATGCAGCAAATCATCTTTCCTAGTTCTTTCTTTCTTTCTTTACAGGCAAATTTGTCCGACATTTCATTTGAAAAGTATTATACATGGAAACTACAAACTTGGCATGATTATACTTCCATACATGAAGCCTGGACTTTTTTTAAAGAGGTTAAACGGTTTTGAAAATTATGCAAATTAGGGCCATTTCAAAATTTAAATCTTGAATATCTCCAAAAATATTATAGGTACTGGTGATTAATCCAACTTCGATTAATATGTTGGTAACACTGCACATTTTTGTAATTTACATGTGACCTCTAAAGGTCAAAGGTCAATGTCATTTTCACATTTGAAATTTTCATCTGGCCATAACTCGGTCAATTTTCATCCAATTTTCACCATGTTGGACCCAACCTGTAGGTATTGCAACACTGCATATTTTTGTAATTTACATGCAATGCCTAAAGATCAAAGGTCAAGCTCATTCAGGCCTTTTTTAAATCTAGCCATAAGCGTAATGGAATGTGAAGTACCAAAGGCTTTGAAGATTGTAACAGTCAAGATTCTGGGGCCCGCTTTGGTAATTGATACTTTTAGCCCAGATAAGAGAGACTGGGTTTTATATCAGGCTACGGGCAGCATGCTTGTCTGTATGTGTGCCCCTGAGTAGCACATAGAATGCCGTGTGTGACTGCTTTTGTCATGTTTACACCAGACAGACAAGACGTAACTTAGAAAATTGGAACAACACATAATTAATTAATAGGGTAAGACATAACAGATTCAAATGAAAGCCACAGGAAGCTGTAGTTTTCCTTGCAGTGAGGTTGCAAGGTGAGAAACCGTACAAGCCACAGGCAGGCAGGTCAGTGTTCAATGTAAACAAAGCATGCACAAATATGAATAGACTGACGTCTACAAGTTGTATCATGCTTAGAAGACTACTTGGTTCATGAGAATGAAATGGAAAAGAATGATGACATAGTCTGTGGTAGTTTATATATCATTCCATACTATCAAAAATATTGTCTGTCTTTCTTTCTTTCTTTCCTTTTTTTCTTTTTTTATGTCTGTGTGCCAACACAGACATATTGTTTTTCTAGTCTTTCTTTCTTTCTTTCCAGACAAATTTGTCCGACATTTTATAAAAAAAGTATTACATGTCGAAACTCCAAACTTGGCAAAAATTATACTTCTATAGATGAAGTCTGGCCTGTTTGTGAAGAGAGGTCATGCTTTTCAAAATTATGCAAATGAGGGCTAATTAAAGTTTTAAATCTTCAATATCTTATATACTATAGTAGAAGTGGTTCCGAGTGTATAGGAGTTTGATCATAGCAAGGTAAAGGCCATCTCAAATGTCATGTCACGGTCAAAGGTCAGTTTTAGGCCAAGATGTCATTTTTGAGGTTAAGGTTCACTTCAGGTAGAGATCTGCTCAAGGTCAAAAGCCACTTTGATGGTGGTTTTCTTTTAGCCATAACTTAGTCAATTTTTATCCAATTTTGATCATGTTTCACTCAAATTGTAGCTATTGCAACACTGCACATTTTGAAAATTACATGTGACCCCAAAAGGTCAAAGGTCAATGTCATCTGGACCTTTGAAAGTTTCACCCAGCCATAACTCGGCCAATTTTTATTCAATTCTAATCATGTACGACTTGAATCATGGGTATTGTAATACTGTACATTTTTGCAATTTACAAGTGACCTGATAAAGAAAAAAGGTCAAAGTTTAAGGTTACTTGGATTTGGAAATAGCCAGCTACAAGCTTAATGGAATGTGAAGTACCTAAGCACAAAAGTTGTACCATTTAATATTTACAGCTTTTGAAGGCACACAGACAGATTTGCTTTAAAGCAAATTTTCCTTTCTAGTTTCTTTCCTTTCTTTCTTTCTTTCTTTCTTTCTTTCTTTCTTTCTTTCTTTCTTTCTTTCTTTACAGGCAGATTTGTCCGACATTTCATTTGAAAAGTATTACCAAAGAAACTACAAACTTGGCACAATTATACTTCTATGGATGAAGTCTGGCCTTTTTTATAATGAGAGGTCATGCTTTTCAAAATTATGCAAATGAGGGCTAATTAAAGTTTTAAATCTTCAATATCTTATATACTATACAGTCCATTCCACCTAACTTGAGCTCTGGGGGCCGTCTCATTTGTTGTGACCACAGTGCCGATGGGCCAAACAGCCTATCACTGACCTCTTTGGCCTGCCACTCAACCCGGCTGCTATAATTAGTGGTGTTTGTAAACAGGTTCACATGGGTGCTGCTGTAGACATTTACATGGGTTTTATTTTCACCTTTGTAGCGTCAAATAATTGGATTGTTTAGAAAATAATCCTGCTTAAGGGACACCATTTTACTGTGGAGCTGGCCCTGCTATGTGTCTGCCACCCCACCAAACACACATGACCAGTGACAGTGAATGATTGGTACCAAATGGGCAGCTTATTCCAAAGTCCTGGCAAGGGTAACCACATCAAAATAAACCCTTCCCTTTCCTCCATAAGTTTATGTGTATTTCATTACCCCCAATAGATTTCACTCATAATCTAGAGCCTTTATCAACATCGTAAGACCTGTGGGACATTTTTACATGGTTGTCACATCTCAATTAAACTGCAAACTAGCCATAATCCTGGTATATATTTTACGAGATGTGACATCAAAATGACCCTTTGAAAATGAGGCATCCCTTGACTCATTCAGGACAGAAGTCTTCATTTACTGTCAGTAAGATTTGTATTAAAGGGATATACTGAGTATTCTTATCTTTTAAATGAGGGGGTTCTGATTTAAAATTTCTGACAATCATAATAGAATATAATATCTGCTCATGATTTGTGATATTCTGACCTTTTTTATTTGTTTCACATATTGTATTAGCCATGCAAATTTGGAAGAATTAGCAAAGAGCATATCCTTTGGGTTCATCACTGAATGAGTTAATTTTGTCATATACACATTGGCTGCATTGATTGAATGGCTATGTATGTTTGGTAATTTAATTATAAGTTAATGTTTTTTTCTTTCTGGACACAAGTCAGTTCAGTGGCTCTTAAAGAAAACATTTTGGGCTACATTATTTATACACAATTACACAATCCAGGAAATGCTCAAGATCCCTGCTCATGCATTTTATCATTAAAGTGTGTGTGTCAACACACACTTCTCTGTTTTTCTAGGAATTATGTCTGTGTGCCAACAGAGACATACTGTTTTTTCTTTCTTTCTTTCTTTCTTTCTTTCTTTCTTTCTTTCTTTCTTTCTTTCTTTCTTTCTTTCTTTCTTTCCAGGCAAATTTGTCCAACATTTCATTTGAAAAGTATAATATGTAAAAACTCCAAACTTGGCACAATAATACTTCTATTGATCAAGTCTGGCGTTTTTATAATGAGAGGTCATGCTTTTGCAAATTATGCAAATGAGGGCTAATTAAAGTTTTAAATCTATAATATCTTAGATACTTAAGTAGATGTAGTTCCGAGTGTATAGGAGTTCGATCATAGCAAGGTAAAGGTCATCTCAAATGTCAAAGTCATGTCAAGGTCAAAGGTCAATTTTAAGCCAAAATGTCATTTTTGAGGTCAAGGTTCACTTCAGGTAGAGGTCATTTCAAGGCAAAGGTCATTCCACGGTCAAAGGCCACTTTCGATGGTGGCTTTCTTCTACGCATAACGTGGTTAATTTGTATCCAATTTCCATCATGTTGGGCTCAAATTGTAGCTATTGTAACTTTGCATATTTTTTAAATTACATTTGACCTCTAAAGTTCAAAGGTCAAGGTCATTTGGACCTTTGAAAGTTTCATCCAGTCATAACTTTGCAAATTTCCATCCAATTTTAATCATGTTGGACACAAATTGTAGCCCTTATAATGGCTAATGTTTTTTGTAAAACACCCGACGGAAAATAAAGTTTTATCTTATCTTTATCTTATCTTAGGTATTACAACACTGCACATTTTTATAAGAAGATGTAACCTCAAAAGGGCAAAGGTCAAGGTCATTTGGCCCTTTGGAAGTTTCATCTTTCCATAACTTGGTCACTTTTCATCCGATTTGTTGGGCTTAAATCGTGGGTAATGTCACACTGCGCAATTTACATCTGACCTGTAAAAGTTTAAGGTCAAGGGCTTTTGTATTTTGAAATTTGCATGCAGCCAAAAGCTTAATGTAATATGAAGTACCAAAGGATAAAAGTTGTAGCATTTAATATTTGCAACTATTTATGGCACACAGAATTTGCTTTGAAGCAAATCTTCTTTTCTAGTTTGTTCTGTTCTTATTAGTTTGGAACATGTAGAATAAACATTTCTCAGTATGTAAAAGTTGTCAATTATTAACTTTGTAATGAAAGTCCGCCCTCAACATAGACTTTGTAATTTCATTGAGTAAAAGATGTGGAGGCAGGACTTTCTTATTTTTGTTGTGTAGAAGAGCAGTGTGCTCCAGGACACCCTACCTATAGACTTCAAATAGGTGAACTGGTGTATGGAACCATGTGGAATAGAAGGACAAGTATACATTGAAGGCAGAAAACTTGATTCATCGTTATATAACTAACCCAATCCCATCACAACATACCCCCATCGCCCCATAAATTAAAACAAAAACAAAAAGAAAGATACTTTATTGACATGAATCTTATTACTGTACAAAAACAAAGACATGTTAAAACACAGAGAGAGAGAGAGAGAGAGAGAGAGAGAGAGAGAGAGAGAGAGAGAGAGAGAGAGAGAGAGAGAGAGAGAGAGAGAGAGAGAGAGAGAGAGAGAGAGAGAGAGTAACAATCAACCTAATCAGGTGTACAACCAGACTAGGCATACTTATGTACACAGGATATATTATCTTGTTCTTGAGTATCAATACAAGGAATGGGCACCCGGGCATCCGACCAGATTTTAAACATAAAGTTCAGAATAGAGGCCAGGAGGCCTTTTTGTCAACGCAACAGGAGGCAAATTAATAATATTAATAAAAACTCTCAAACAAAACAAAACAAACTCTGTTTTGCGTTGTTTGAGATGTGAGCAAGGTTTAGACCATTAACAATTTAAGATTCTAATACATCATGATGAGACGTGCATATAAACAGTCAGAAGAGAACGCGTTAAAAACTTGTGACTCAAATCATCCCCAATATATGGCCCGTCGCTGTTGTTGCTTGCAAACTTAGGTATACCCCAATAGTTTATTGATATAAGAACCAGCCAACAGGGACTTCTATAATCATGTATGCATCAGACAGGGAGTATATAGAGTTACATAATCCTTGACCAACCACAGTGAACGCATTATCTATCCTCAGTCAGTATGCATTAAATTATGGTGCATACTGACCGAGGGTAGATAAAGCTTTCACTGTGGTTGGTCAAGGATATAAAGTTATATATGTGATTGTAGCCAGCATGATTAAGTACTAATTGCAAGTCCCAAATTTGGACCTTGTCAGCTGTGGTGGTTGTTGTGGTTGGGGGGGGGGGGGTTGCGTGCGCACCCTTCGCACTCCCCCCAGCCCACCCCCGGGTACGGGCCTGCAACGCCTTGTGTCGCACGACGACAGATGCAGGGGAACGCCGGGGTGGGTGGGGGGGGGGGAGCAAGGGTGTTCCCGGGATCTGTCGTAGTGCGACATAAACCGGAGGCGGCCGCAGGATCTGTCGCAATGCGACATTCCGACATAAAGCACACTAAAATAGGGTCTCTTGTGGGACGAAAATTACTGAATATGTGCACAGCTTATCTCGTGGTCTTCATTTATGAAGATCGATTGCTGGAAAAACAAAACAGATGGTCGCAGTTGGCAACCTCTTTCCGATTTTCCCAAATTAAAAAAACAAAAACAAAAACAAAAACAAACAAAAAACAAAACATTGTCATGATTGCATTGCAAAAGGCACCAATTTCCCTTCATCATCAGGGAGTTTCATAAGATTTTATTTTCAGAAATTTGGCTTCAGCGTCTTTCAACTTTATCCAGGGAAACAGCATAAGAAATGCTAAACCAACATCTATGTCACTGTGAAAACGAGAGAGGCCGTTATGGTGCCATCAAGTACAGTAACTTTAATTAGTGTTCTCACTCACTTGGTATAATGTGTCAAACTCCGGTGGCTGAGTCTTCATTTTGAATGTAAAGCTGCCAAACACGCTTTGATGGTTTCCCGTCGTATTCGTAAATTCATTTGACCGTTGAAGCCTTGATTTTTCAAGATTGAATTTTGAAAGTTTTGCACCGAACACGATAATGATGATTGATAAAGGTATAAGTCTAGGCACAGACAGCGACTGTGTCATTGCTTTGCCCAGACTAGATGTTCATTTTGTTTGTTGCTTGGCAGATGACGTGTGAGAGCTGAACGAGAAAAGCCCTAACTTTGATATTTTTCATTGCCGTTAGATGGCGTCAGAGGTATGGGGCATTAGTTTTTAAAATAAGGTAGCGTAATTCATGCTTAGCTGAGCCGACAATACACCAAAAAGATAGAGATGTAGAAAATTGAAAAACACTGAGGAGCCACTCATGAATCTAAATCAAACACCCATAAAAGGGGAGAATGAATGAATGATACACTAAGTGATATATAATCATGTATTGCGAGCCTTACATTACACAGATTTTTTTTCCACTACAAAGTCTGAGACCGACCGCTTGAGCAACCAGCCATCTCGGCATTTACACCCGCAGTTCTACGTCACGTGACAATCTGTATCCAGTTTTTAATACAGGATTTGAACACTAAAAAATTACTATGATTTCATTTCTGAACATGAACCATGCACAAATAGGAACTTGGTAGGCGTATTTCATTAAATATACATGATATCTGAATATATTTTGAATTGACCGCTACGTGCAGTACGTTTGTTACAAATGACTTTTCTAGATATGTTTAGGACGTGAACTTGTTTTTGTTTTACATGCACAACTTTTGTTTCTTTGGAATGGAAGTGAAAGAAAATATATCTGTCTGCAAACTAGACACTGATTGCACCCCTGGTGTACAATATTTTGTAGTGAAAATATATAATTTGATTCTATATGCAATTCTGAATTACTTTTAATCATGACAACCGGATAGGTTATGGAACTTAAAGTGGGGCTTTTTGTTGTTGTTGATTTTGTTGTTTGCTTTCTGTTTTTGTTTTGTTTTTGTTCTGTTTTGTTCTTTGTATGTTTGTTTGTTTTTTTTTTTTTACTAAAAATGTTGCAGTATTGTTCATGTTTGTGTAACAGTTCATAATGGAAATAATGTTAGCTTTGTTTGTTTGTTGTTTTTTATGTCTGTCTTCTGCGTTGTTGCACGGTGAGAAACTGGTTGGGGCCCTGATCTAGTATTTATGTGTCACCATGTCCTAGAGTATTATTTTTATTGAACTATCTAAATAAGGCCGGAAGGACATTTAGCTCTTAATATAAGCATACATGGATATATGCATGATGGTTTACACGTTTGTTATCACACATTGGTCAGAGATGCTGTTTCTTTTAAGTTGCTCATGGTGCACTGCATAGGTTGGACTTGAACTTTTCTTTGTCTCTCCATGAGCGATCCTATCTCTATTTTCGCCCGTGCATGTTTCGGTATTTAGTGGACAGTATATTTAATTTTCCTCGATGTGTCACCCCTTGCATATTCTACTTTTACTGTCAAGAAATATCTGTCTGTCTATCTGTTTGTTTTTTCCTGAAAATGTACCGTTGCTCTTGTTTGTATAATAGCTCATAATGGAAATGTCAGGTTTCTTTGTAACACCAGAAGGCGCGGCCATGTGGAGACTGCGTTTATATAATGTGTGCAACTGTTTGCCCTTTCTACTGTGGTTCTTTTTAGGAACTTTGACTTCGGGAGCACAGAGACATATTTGTTGTGAAGCAACACTTGTTCTCAAGTCTTACAATTAAATTCCTCCAGAGGTTCGTCACGTTTAATATGATATGGATTTGAGCCCTTTCAAGGCAAAACGGCTTTTGTCCATAAATTTTGGTGTTAAAAATCGGACCTTCAAAGAAAGATTCAGCCATTTAACATTACGTGTGACGGAGGTCTCATAACAGAGGAGAGCAAAGTTTATTTAAATTTCGAAAACTTCAGAGCCTTGGCTACAAGCCGGAGAACGCGGACAGTGCAATTTTGAACCATCTTGAGCAATTCTTCAATGAAATATTTACAGGTCGAAATAATTTAGGCGTTTGATCCAACAGCATACAAGTTTTTATTGTTATCAAAGAAAATAGCAAAATGTAAGTGATTTTATATAAAGAAAAAATTCGGTCTGTCGGCAAGTTGCCCAGATTAAGAAGTGTACACTTGAAAGCAGTGGCTCAATCTTATGTAACGCATTGGTGAAAACATAAACGCATAAAAGAATCTGAAAATAACATTTTTGTAGACAGCCTACTTGCAGACAGCATCTAATTTGTAAGCATATAAAATTTTATGTAGGAGCAAATTTTTTTTAGTAGAAAATGCAAATAATTGTATTTTTCGCAAAATGCCTCAAATCTATAACTACGCTATATCAATAGTTATTCATGCTGTTTCTTCCAGAATCAAACCTCTAATATAAAGACAACACAAATGGGTCATATTTTGTTAAATTTGTTTTTCCTTTTTGCTCAGCTTTTCGCCTCGTCAAATAATAAATTGCCGCATTTATATTTGGCAAAGAAAGCTTCCGTGCAGCATAATGATGCCCGTAGATTATGTGAAGCATCTTATTTCCTGTGCAAAATTCAACATTCTGAAAGAATTATTGCAACGAGGACATACAGCAGGTGTGTTATAGGATGCACTTGACCGCTGCCATGGGCATCTGAGTATCTGACACGTGTTGCCTACTTTATCGGGTAACCTTGTGCCTTATAATTTCTGTGATGAATGACTTTATTACTGCACCATAAATACAATAAATGGTAATCTGTAACTCAATACACTAAACAATACACTATACCACAACAGTACAAGACAACACAGTACATTACAACAGTCGCTGATATGTATGCCTTAGGGGCAGCTCCCCCCCCCCCCAAAACAGCTCAAAGTATTGTAGGTTTTAAATGACTTTAGAGTACTATAGTGTACCCCTGATTTTCACTGTTTCCGACATAAATTTTGTAAATTGCCATATAATTTCAATTTCGTCACATTTCATAAGTTTCGTGAATTTGTTTTCGGACGATAAATGGTCAAAATCTACGATAAATTTACTCAGAGTATCATATAATCTATTTCTGGCTTCTCTAAACTTTTGGCAATTTACAACGTAATGAATTTCATCTTTGACTTCCAAACACGAATCAGAAATTCTCTCATCAATGGGAACCTTTACTGGCCTTCTATGTCTACCTTTTTCAATGTTCAAATTATGTGCGCTTATTCGTAATCTGGTCAAGTTTTTCCTTTCGTTCAAATTCTTTAATACAATTAGGTACTTTTCTATTTTGAAATCTGATTTAAATTTCGAATAGGTTCTCAACTTTTTATCTGGATAGGCTTGTTTAAGGAAGTCATTCTGCCATTGAAGTATAAATTTCTCTTTTAATAATTTCTCTATTAAATTGTGTGAAAATTCCCCGTGTTCATCAGCGTCATCGTTCCAAATATCATTACAGCTAATTAGCGACATTGTAGTTTTGATATTGTTCAACCAGGTCGAGTTATCCTGTGATGAAATCTCAACCACTTTATGTGTGGTGCGAGTTGGTTTTCAATATGTTTTTCCGGTTGCCAGCTTATGATACTTTGTTGGGGATCTGTTGAAAGTGGTCGAAAATTTCAATTACTGAAATTCTGGAATTTTATTACCATTAGTCACTCATAACATGAGCTTAATCGACAATAGGGTTTAATGGAATATGTTGCATTCTACCCTCCGAAATGTTTTCTCACATGATAGACATATGCGGAGGACCTTTATCTTTCAGACTGATACAGTCATTTTAAAATTGTCTGTTGAATGCGATTTGGATAGCACATGATTAAGAAGAGATGAAACAGAAATAGTTAAATGTTTTCGTATTTATATTTTGGAAATATATTGAGGTGTTAAAATTTCATTTCAGTGAAAATGTAATAATGAGGAATATCAAGTGACTTTTATGTGACTTAACATGAGAAAATAAGAGGTCACCGTGAAACTATGGTGCTGCCCCTTGGAACAATTTGGTACCATAGATTTGATTTAATATATCATTGACAAAGCATGTTCATGCCTCAACATTCATAAAAGTAATGTTGATCAAGAAAGAAAGAGAAAGAAGAAAACGAAAGAAAGAAAGAAAGAAAGAAAGAAAGAAAGAAAGAAAGAAAGAAAGAAAGAAAGAAAGAAAGAAAGAAAGAAAGAAAGAAAGGCAATGTGTTTTCGTATGCATATTCGAAAAGTGTGTAACGTTGCATACCGGTAAGGAGATTAGGAAATAAAGAACACAGTTGATATTTCATGCTGTTTATTTTCATTCACAATCGGCGTCTTTGAAACAATTATAGGTTGATCTGTGGTTAGTGACCAATTGCATGGCCGGCACCGTAAAGTCATCAACGCACCAGCCATGGAAAAAAGTGTTTTCTTTAATACCAGAAACTTCTCAATCAACTACTTATTAAAACACTGTTTGTTTGTTTGTTTGTTTTTTTCAAAGTGCTCAAAGTGTTTACCTCTGGTGACAGTTCTCTCTCGTTTGCTTATTTTTCGCAACGCTGATACTCTTAAGAACCCGTTACTTTTGTCGACTTCGACATCTCATCAAGTTTGTCTTCTATGCCGCACAATTTCCTCAAAAATTTCTTGCAAAGTGCCCTGTTGCTTTCGTTGGCCAAAATATAAACATAGACAGAACTTATGAATTCGGGCAGTGTTAACAGGCCTAACACATGATAAATCAAATCATGGGTTGGATCGAAAAATCGGAGTTGAACCATATCAGCGTAATGGGTGAAGATGGAGTAGATTGAAATGGGGAGGTCAGAAATAATATGAATGAAGGACAAGATTATCACCATGATGGTAATCTGCCTGGTTTGGGAGCTCATGCTTTTTGTGGCGACAGCATCTGATTCAAATCCCTTGTGTCTTTTTGCAAGTTGAATTACCATTGCTAGACTTAGTGCCGTCATTACCACGGAAGGAAATCCAGAGAATACCAGGTGGACGACTGGAGAAATGTTGAGATTGTAATATCGGAAGTTAGGATGTGCGCCACAGTAAAATCCGTCGTAGACCAGAGTCATTGAGTCCAAAATCATGATAATTAGTATGGTCAAAGTAGCTGTCAAAAAGAGAATTTTTGCTTTTTTTCTTGTATTTATTTCTGCCGCTTTTAAAGGCACAGAAACAGCTATCAGTCTATCTATAGCGCTGAATATGAAGCATACATTGCGAACGCCAGCCGGAAAAATTATCAAAATGATGAAAAATTTACAGTAGATGTCATTTACTGCCATGGCCTTAACTTCGGGCATCGCAAGGAGATCAAAGAGAATGTACGCAATAACAGCTAAAATATTTGCTGCCGATAAACCCACAAAATAGAGGTAAATGCTGCTCCTTTGAAACTGCTTCTGGCTGAAGAAAATTATGGACAGGGTATTATTAATTATAGCCCACACCGAGAGAATCATGCCTAAGATGAAGAAAACTCTGTTCTGCAGTGCTATTTGTGGGTGTATCCTTGAACCAAAGCCACCCGAACCGGCGTCTCTGGTCCCGTTGGGCATATTCTGTGATGTCATGTTCGTGGTCATCTTCAACGTGAAGTTTTCGAATAAGCTGATAAAGCTCGGAGTCATGACGTTGTGACGGCTATCTCTTAAAGCCCTGAAGAAAATGTGAAGAATAAATCAAGATTCAGCCAAGTCATATGATCTGTTGTTAAAATGGAACAAAGCCATGTACGAGTCCCGGAGTATGTGTTTCCAGATTTTGAATTGTTGATTTAACGACTGGTATCGCTGAACACAAACAATTGTGCTCATTTACTCAAACTAATTTTACACATATTGCTCTGTGTCACACGTTACCTTCCACATTAAAAGGGCGTGTACATCTTGGAAAACGAATCGCAAGAAAGGGCAATATTCTGCAACATGAAAAGCTGGAAAGTATTCATGTAATCTGGTCTGCTGTCTGTCGCGCTCACTTTGTACTTGAAATCACGGTATGGATGTTGAATGTTTCCATGACAGCACTGTCTTGATGCAAGTACTAGTAAAAAAAACGGAGGGAGCAAATATGTTGGAAGAGGTAGAGGCCGGATGTGCATAGGTAATATTGGCACCATATTTGGAAAAGTAACAGCGCCACTAGTGGCTTAAAGGTACGATCTCAGACATAAGAAATGTTGCAAGCTCAAGATATCATTTTGTCCCACTTTGAAAAGAAAGGATGGATCTTAAATGTCCCTTCTAATGCTCAAAATAGATAATACCATGCTATACAATTCGATAAAACTACCCCTTTACAATGGAGTTTCAGTGGGCCAGGGTATACCGGCGATGCGCTCAAGATAAAAATGATACAATTATAAATGAAATAAAATACTGCATATATATATATATATATATATATATATATATATATATATATATATATATATATATATATATATATATATATATATATATATACAAATTCATTTCATGCAATACACATGTTATACATCGAAATTACTTTGTCACCTAGTGCAGATATCTTAGCTTTATACGAAAGTAGCTGCCTGTGGAGCGTCAGATACATTCAAGATTCCTAATTGTTTTGAAGATGTCCGCACAAATCAAAGAAATGTGTACAATTAGGCAGTAAACTAGCTATGCAGGGGCTAGATCCCTTGCCTGTAATTGTTTCAGTTATGTATGTCATGCACATGAAATTCCAAGAGAAAATGTTGAATTTCTAGATATTTTGATATTGTCAGCTCAATTCAAAGTGTTACTTTTCATTCCGTGTGTGAAGAAGGCATTATTTATAGCCACATTCCTCGAACTAATTGATTCAAAAGATCGAAGAAACTTTACATTTTTCTCCTTCCAAGGAAACACAAGATATACTAGAAAGAAATATTTTCTTCAAAACAAACCTGTGTGTGCTTAGAAAGGAAAGTTGTTGTCTTGTACATTCAAATTGAAATTGGAAAACCTGCAAGAGAGAAAACATCAAATTTAAGAAGAAAAAAAGACACACCCGTAGCACGGAAAAAAGCTGCAAGTAAAAGAGAAATGCGAGACAGAAAGAAAAAAAAACAAGTACACTTTTTACTGCAACCTTGATTTATTTGTGGGCCACTGTTGATACTGAAGCATAGACTGATGAAAAAATGGTCACCATATGATAGCATAAAAGTACTAGTATTACTTTAAACATGAGTGTAAACAACGAGTCCTAGTGATGTGCACGTAATTTGATGCTGGTGACAGAGAGTAGCCTGCTGTATGTCAGGTCTATCACAAATATGTACTAGTCTGCTATTGGTGCTGCTAATTTGCGTCGTTTCAGCTTCACTGACACTGCCATACGCTGTTCTAGCTTCAATAGCGTCTGCAAGAGTTTGGCTCCAGACAAAATTGATGATGGACAAACATGGGATGTGAAGTTGGAACGGCACATCTACACATAATACATTTGTAGATAGATATTCAACAACTGAATCCCCCCTCCCACACCCACACACACAAATCCAAATTCTACAACTTTTGTTCGTGGTTTACTGGATCCGCCTACAACAAAAACCTATAAATTGAAGTTGGAATGACTTTTCTACGTATATTAATTTTGAAGGTATTTAACATCTAAACTTTTCAAGTGCCCCTAATTAGCATAAATTAAAATTCTACAACTTTCGTGTGTGGCTCATTGGATGCGCTTACAGCACAAACCTATTTAGTAAAGTTGGAATGGCACCTCTACTTGTAATAGTTTTGAAGATATTCCAGGTATAAATTTTCAAATGACCCTTACTTGTATAATTTTCAAAACTGTCACCCCTCTTCATAAAAGCCAGACTCTATGTATGGAAGTATAATCATGCGAAGTCTGGAGTTTCTACTTATAATAGTCTTCAAATAAAATGTCCGACAAATTTGCTGGTAAAAACAGAAAGATCTATTGTTGACTAACATTGAATGGCGGCGGTTAGGTCAAGGTCACCACATTATCTGGGATTCTTTTTTCTTTGTTTTGTTTTTCGCGCAAATTTAGTTGTTTTCACTTTCATATAATTTTTAACAGCGTACAGCATTGGAGTATACGTGCGTCAATCTCCTGGGAGCCAAATGTATAATAACAAGGGTCCTCGCCTTCGCTTCGGAGTCTATTTTTCGATCTCTTGGCACCATGTAGATTTACTCTCACCTCGTCACCAGGATTGCACAACCACGCTTGCACAAGAAATCGTGACCTTTGAAATAGCAACTTGTGCTATAGTATACATTGGATAAAAAGATACCTTAATGCGTCAATTGGGGAGACCACTGCAAAAAATAATAATAAATAAATAGATAGATAGATAGATAAATAGATAGATAGATAGATAGATAGATAGATAGATAGATAAATAAATAAATAAATAAACAAATAAACAAATAAAAAGAAATAAAATTTAACTTCTGATTGGGGGTGTTTTTGTTTTTATTTTTGTTTTGTTTGCTTGTATGTTTGGTTGTTTTTTTTTTTCTTCGCTTATCTTTGAGTTTGGATGGCTGGATTTTTGTAGGCCGTATGGCAGTGGGAAATATGTTACAAAATGTATCACCTCTGACCTAATTAAAATTTACCACCATGGAAAAATGGGGTTTCAGAAAAAATAGGTTTTTCAATATGCTCCAAAAGTGCATTAAAGTTTGGCTTTCAATGCAAATTGACACCAATCGTTTTCTGACTTTAAAAAGCTATAGAATTTGTTTGATGTGCGATTGAAAGCTGGAATTTGGTATGCATGTTGTTAATGCACCCTGAAAGTCGTTTTCTGACTTTAAAAAGCTATAAAATTTGTTTGATATGCGATTGAAAGCTGAAATTTGGTATGCATTTTGTTAATGAACCCTGAGATTTTCGTGAAGTTATCTTACCAAGGTTTCACGAAATCGATATTTGTTGGAGTACAAGTCAAGCAAACTGTGGTATTTCTCACGTTTTGAGAAGGTAACTACCCGGGTGTTCACTCTGTCTTGCCGAAATTTGGAGGTTAATGTAATTCGATGCGCTCTTTCTGAAAATGTATACCTATAAACGTTACCTCAAAGATACGGAGAAAAGTCAAATAAGCAATTTTGTCCTCTTATGAAGGCTTTTACATGTTGTAATTGCGTTCTAGGTCTGTGCTGTCAATTCATCCAGCTATGAACGTCTGATTTTTTTTATAAACGTTGTTATTCATTATATTTCTAAAAAAAACCAGGAGCATCGTGGTAACTTAAAACAAACATTTTGACGATAAAAGATATTTTCAAAATTTCCCATGCAGGCTTTTCACACAACCAAGAAGTTGAAACACAATTTTCCAACTTCGATTACGTTTTATTCTTCAATAATTTTCAACCTATATAACGTACATTTTCTTTCCTGGTCCATATCATTTTGAAAATAAAATGTGCAAAAAATCATACAATAATTTTTAGATATACCCTTGAAAAAATACCTTACGCAGAATTCCACATTACCACGCAATATTGAAGCTTAATTTTAGCAAGAATTTCATATTCAATTTTTTGAAGATTTCAACTATTTTTTTATTTACTTTGTTCCGTGTTCAATATAATATAAAAAACAGAAATGGTAAAAAAAACCACATAATATTTGAAGGGGTTCGTCTTATTGAAAATGTCGTGTGCAGATTTTTACACTGTCATACGTGTTTCAGCTGGAGGGAGATGTTTTGTCTACGAATATAACAATTATGTTCATACATGTTTACTTTTTCGGTCAGTGTGGAATTAAAAATAGCAAACGGCAGAAAACGTCGGACTTTTAATGATAATTCTCGTTAAAAGGCCTTTATGCAGATTTGTAGGCACTTTTGATAATGTGTCAGTGTGAAAATCTTCAGGCTTTAATGAACGAGAAGATTTTTGATGATAGGCGGCAGTAAACTTCTCTGACGGGTGAAGGGGCACCCTTACTCCCCTATGAAAAAGTATGGTGCGATTTGCAAACACTACCACGAGGGGGAAAATTTTCACTGATGGGCAGCCGTGCACCGTTTAAGGGTGGCAGGACAACCTACTCCCGTCAGAAACAAATTATGGTTGAAGGTATTGTTTCCCCTGCAAATCTTTGTCCAGCACTACACTGTATTTTCAATATCAAAAAGTTCAAAATTTTGAAGAACCACATATTGTTTTCTTCTTATATTTCCCCAAAGAGTCAATAGATATAGGAGCATCAACACGCTTGCAAAAAAATTTAGTATCACAATCCCCGGCCTTTTTGCCTTCCAGGAAACGGTCAGCTGCTGAAGACCACCCAACTATCAAAGAAAGATTCCGGTCTTGGATGGAAGAATCTCTGAGTCCAAAAATTTTCACACCAATGCTTTACAAAGAAAACTAGCCTCACATGAAAATCTTTACTCGGCTCCCTGAAATCTTCACACTGCTTCATGTTAGCCTGAAACCATGTTGTCATCTTTGATAGATGAAACCCTTCTCTAGCTATTGGAAACCACTTGGCCATAACACTCGTGTATAGCTTGGAAGCAGGGAGGCAATTTTTTTTTTATCTCCATCTAGGTGGTTGTTGCTAACTTTAGCGGAACGGTTTTTGTATAGGTTTTGTTTGTTTTTGTTTTGTTTTTTTGTTTTTGTTTTGCGTTTTTGTGTTTTTTATTTATTTTTTTTATCCCATTATGGAGTTCACCACAACGAAGAAGGTTGTAGCATAAAATCCCTTTGTTTTAGGGACTGGTCTTACCATCCTAGCTGTATTTCTTCAGTGCTCAGGAGTGAAGTGTGCTGAATTTTTTCCAGTATACTTCACAATTGAGCATATTAACCGTACAGTGAAAGCATATGAAATGAAAAAAAAAAAAACATATTCAATTTTAACAGTGGCTTTACTCCTGTGCAAATTTTCTACTGTTTATATGTAGCTTAAGCAAGTTTTTTCGCGGTAGTGTACACTTTGCAGGTTAACAACCGGGAATTTTTTTCACAATCGTGCAAGCGCCTGTGAAAAACCTTATGTGAACTTTCGACATCATGCAAGCATTTCCAGCTCTGCACAAGCTTTCACAGTTACAAAGCCTGCATAAAGGCTATTTTTTGCGCAAAATATATTCATGTTCACCTTCCAACATTGAACACCACCATGGCACCGCAAAGCACAAGAAAATTTTTGCCGTTTTAGAATATAGGGTAAGTCACTTTTCCCACAAATTTTGAGCAAAATTGATGCAGTATTTTATAATTTATTTTACGAATTTAAAAAAAAAAATCTCAATTTAATTTCTTAATCACCAGTCAAAGCCTAAATTCATAGAACAATTTTAATAAACATTTTAATATTACAATATTTCAATAAACCTGAGTCAAGAGGATTCAAATATGATGTACTTTTGATCAAATATTTCTGCAGATTTTGCTGTAAATATCCAGAGATTGTTAGAAAGTTTGGCTTCAATAATTTTAGATTTGCCTGTGTTGCTACTTAATTTTATGTTTTGGCATCATTCTGTTTTAATGTTCACCCTTCGGACATTTTAGGCTAGCTTGTTTTTTTTGTCAGGTTACCCCCCCCCCCCACCTCCAGGGGCTAGCGGCAGCAAGCAGCGGCCTACGACAGTTACAAGCTTGCGTAATTGAACTTAATGTCTTGGGAAGAAAAATTATATTCTGATTACATTTTCTTGACTTAAAAGCTAATGACTTTCGTTCTTTTCTGACATGCCCCACAACTTTTGCTGTTAATATCCAGAGATTGTTAGAAAGTTTGGCTGGCATAATTACCATATAATTTTATCTTTTGGCACCATTCTGTTTTAATATTCATCTTTCAGACATTTTAGGCTTACATGTTTTCTGTTAGGCCGAGGGACTATCGGTAGCAAGTAGCGCCCGAAGACACTTACAAGTTTGCCTACTTGTACTTAAATTCTGGTTGAGAAAATTATGTTTTGATAACATGTTTTTGACTTAAATGCTAATGGCTTTCATTCTTTTCTGACATGTCTAAGTACACATCTATTCAATGTCGAGAAAGTATTAAAATTTGACAGTATTGACTCAAATGTCACAAACTTGACCGATTATGTTGAAACTTGGACTCATGGTTTGCAGGGAAATCGAACTTTATGGTTTGGAAACTTTCAAAGTGAGGAGTAGGTGTCATCATGGGATTTGTTTTACATTTCTGGTGCAGGACGTCGATTGTAGCAGTACCTTGGATTACCGATTTGTACAGGTAGTCCAGCTCCAACTGCTTGTTTAACAGTCACTGGGACTGAATATAATGCCTCAGTTGGTTTCTACTCCAGTTATACAATGGTAGAGGTGGTTAAATTAGGTAAGTTATCCAGCTAGAAGGGGTACATAATGGGTCAAGGGTAAATAAAATCGTTCTTATCTGAACTTGTACCATACGAATTTAGTAATTATGTTTGGTTTGACCAAGAAGGCCACACGAAGCCTCCTTGGTTTGACAAGTATTCTTTATTCATAATAAAGCTCTGCATTTATTAGCAAAAGTCCCCTTACTTAGCTAATTCATCATTTGCCACGTTTATTTATTATGATGTGGGTTGTATTTGCTGAATATTTAGCTTGGACAAGGAGCCGCTACTCAGAGAGACCGGTACACGCTCCGAAACATGTTCTGAGCAGTTACTCGCTGAAGACCCTTTAGTTTATTTAAACTAATGCAGCCTGTGTCAAAATTCTACAAAAGAACGTGTGCAATATATGGACAATAGTACTTCCCTATATAGCTTAGACAGTGACAGGTTAGCTTTAATGTGGAGAGTAAAAATTTCGGACAGCGAAATAGGGTAATGACTACCAGGAAGTGATTCTGGACAAAAAGATACAAACACAATTAAAGCATGTCTATCGCATATATAAAAAAATGGGCTTCAACGACTGAACGAACCGTACGTAAGAACTGAAATTGGTGAATGGAAATCATTTATTCGGATACAGTATGAAATAATGGAACCGTGAGACGAGCAGCTGAATCACAAGACAAAGAAGTTGATGAACTAGACACCGTGACGCCCACAGTACTCTTATATCAAATGTCATATCATGCAGAGCACTGATTTAATCTCATTGTTACAACTGTGCCAAGAACTTTTTCACTGCACTAATTAATATTGCCAGTTGTGTCCCTACCCCCCTACCCCCGAAAAAGACAGAGAGTTAAATTTGATTTGCAAGTATAAAACTACAAAGGAAACGTGAACTGCTGTAATTATCAGGTGAATGATTGGCTTCATATATTTAATAAGTCAGTGTCACTCACCTGCCTCAGTTTCTGTGGACATAAAAAAATCCTTGAATGCGGTGAACAGTTAGAATATCAATTAATTAGTCGTGTTTTTTGTCACATGAATATGACCAGACTATTCTTCTTGAAGTGTTTGACTGGATCACATTCCAGTCAAGTGATTTACTCGTAGCATTATTCATTCAATCTGCACCTTCAAAATGTGCCGATTGTCGCTGACTGGCTAGCCAGTTTTCGTATTTTGAACTGATCCACATGCATCGCAAATCTATTATTTTTCTCATATGTTGAGTCCGAGATGTATGATACTTAAATGGGTCCCCCGAGTCAGTAAGTGGAAAGAAATCAATAGAAAACAAGTACTTCACTATCGAAGTAAATTTCTTTGGGACCTGGTGTATAACATGGCATCAAAGCTGAAAAAATGAAAAAAGTAAAAGAAAGAAAACCGCATGCAATACACAGATCTAAAAAAATATCTCCAGTTTGAATTGAGCATCCTATGCATTATGAATATATGTATGTTTCAAAATATATGAAACGAAACATGGTACTGTATAATATCACAAGCACACTAAATGAAATTACTTAATTTGCAGTCCAATAGACTACGTACTAATAGAATATCTTTGAATTGCATCATGTTCCCAAATCTAGACATTCGATGTTAAAAATTTTTCATAATGAAGTGGGCATTGTTGTGCATAATTTTTGGCCAGTATTTCTAAGGAGTTAACACGACAGTATCATACCCGTACGGGCTAAATATAAATTTGAGCAAATTATTTTTTGAATCAACTGCTGTAAATATGCAATGACATGGAACTTTACTGCCATGCAAACACAGCGGTAGTTACATACTCTCGGACGAAAATTGAAGAGACATGCAGGTTCAACTAATATACCTAATAAAGTGAGGTATTAATAACGAGCAGTGTGACACAGAGAAATACATTTTTTACACGAAGAATAGTGGTGCTTCAATACGTTGCTGAAGAGACTAGTCAATATGAAAAGGTTTGCCTGGAGCCATGCCAGTGATTACACAGACAATTTGACACGCAAGCACTCACACACACACACACACACACACACACACACACACTCACACACACAGACACACGCATGCACACACGCACGCACACACACACACACGCGCGCGCACTCACGCACACACACACACACACACGTGTTGCTTTGGCAGCTCATGTTTTCCTTTTTACCTGTTAAGGACCTAGCAAACAGAATGCTGATGAAACTGTAGCAGCCGGAATCGACATTTGCGAAATATGTATGCCGTGCATTTAGAGCAAGTTCTTGGCATTGCTTTCCGCTGAAAACTACTCACTGCTGAAAAACGTAATGTGATCTTTACATAAACTTCAACACACATAATAAACGCTGGCACGTTTAACATGTTCTTTGATACACATACATCTTCAACTGTGCCTGTTCACAGTAAAGAAATAGAGTTGTACAGTTCCCTGTAAGGTGCAGATTCCATAGATTTTAAATGGAGCTCTTATATTGTATATAAGTTTTATCTATCTTGAAGTGTACTTTAATTTTATACATTGTAAATATGACGATGATAAACATTTATTTTCTACATTTTAAACCAAAAGTGCACGATGTACTTGTCCTTACGCTTTCTAGAGTTTTCTCCCATTGAGTGGTTTATCTCTAGTTTTAGCGCGGGGGACAAAAATTGTGATATTGATGATTGTTTACACTGGTTGAAAGCAAACTTTAAATGGGTAAGATACTTGGACGCATCATGGATATAAACCCTGTTCCATCGATGCCCCCGTTGTAAAGGGGTAGTTTTCCTAATAAAATTATTTATTTATTCATTTATTATTTACAAACCATTGGCATTGGGTGCAGAATTCGCGATTTGGTATTTTGAAGAGGTAGCATCCAAAATGTATGTGTGATTGGTGTTAAGGGAAGGTTAATTTCTCAAAAGAATGTAATGGACAATATATATGTATATATACATGGAGCTATGGGAAGCCTATTGATGGTTGCATGCGCATGTAAAAAGTAAATTTCAAATAGTAAATGGATGCTGTTCCACGTACGGCTCAATGCTGAACGTAGATACAGCCCTACCACACACAAATCTTTACTTTGTAATATAGACGGCTTATTGTAATATACTTGGACGCATCATGGAATAAACCCCGTTCCATTGATGCCCCCGCTGTAAAGGGGTAGTTTTCCGAATAAAATTCTTCTTCTTCTTCTTCTTCTTCTTCTTCTTCTTCTTCTTCTTCTTCTTCTTCTTCTTCTTCTTCTTCTTCTTCTTCTTCTTCTTCTTCTTCTTCTTATTATTATTATTATTATTACATGATATTCTGTTGTAATAATAGATATGTAGATTATACGCACTGAGATGAATTGATCGCTTGTGATATTTTCCAGTACTTCAATATTTATACAACGTTTACGTGCTGATTGAATTCAATCTTATTGTTAAACGTAATAAAACTTCATGATTCACAGTCAGTAGCATTTTTTTTTGTGTGTGTATTATTTCGACTGATCACTGTAGCTGCAAATGATGTAATTCTACAGCAGTTCTGCTCAAAATTCATGTGTGCCTCTATGGGGGGGGGGGGTACTCCCCGGAATTTTTGGTGGGTAGGCTCCACCGAGGGTACAAAACCCGGACCCAACGGGAGCGGAACCAATGTGAAAATGCGGGGTCTTTTGGAGCTTGTATTGAAAAAAAAAATGAAATTTTACATAAAGTTTGGTGTATTTTGGGGCAATTTGGTGACAGGAATTGAAAAACACAGGGGTCTTTGGGTGAGACAAGCGAAAAAGGGGGGTCTTTTAGAGCTACAAGCAGGAAAAAGGGGGGTCTTAGAGAGCGACAAGTACCGAAAATAGGGGGTCTTTTCCGCGGCGCCTACCCGTATAGCAAGGTATAGGAAGTACCCCCCCCCCGGGGCCTCTATACATTTGTAACTTAAACAAGAGGGCGTTGTGAACAGCCCGTGTTCAGGTGACCTTGACAATCAACCCATCAAAAGTCCTGCTCTGGTCAAGGAATGAGGATTTTGGAGAATAAAGATGTGAGTTTTCATTGCAATCCCCATTGACTTACTTGGTAATCAATGGGAATGCATGTACCCAAATAGAAAAATTCGTTCAAAGTCACGGATCCAGAGTATCACCACCTAGTGTATAGTATAAACATATTTATTTTCTCTGGATTGCCTAATAGTACACAAAGACTAACCTGGAGGCTCTCCAGTACATAAAAGGACGCACAGGAATATATACAATACACACTGGACGAGAACAGAAGACTAAATTCACGGCTTGTACACGAATAACACGATTGATGCCAGATGGTGGAGACTTATAATTAGATCATATACTAAATTAGTAGATGAAACGTCTAGATTCTGATAAGAATGTCTGAACAGCCTCAAAGATGAATACATTATCAGTGTCTGGCAAGTCCTCACTACCTTTCAAGAGAATATTTAATAAAATGTCACAAGAGCACTGAACTATTAAAGTCGGATTTACACCTGGAGCGAGTAAGTGACACGCAGTGTTCAGAAGACGGACCCTTTGCACAGTGAACTTGGGGCAGAAGAAAAGGTAATGTTTCGTATCTCCAGTGGTATGAGAGCATGCACACGTTGAGGCTGGAAGGATATTGACATGATGTAGATGGGCATTTAAAGCAGAGAAGTTAAGACGTAGCTGCGTGTGGCATATGTTCAGAAAACGACTTCCATGTTTAAAGTATGTGGGCTTTTTGTCAACACTTAAGAGTAGTAGATTTAATTTAGATTTAAACTGCAGCAAGGAATTGGTGAGACGAGCATCAACCGGCAGGTTATTCCATAATTTGATAGCAGACAGGAGAAATGAATCGCCGAAGCGATTGGTGGTGAACCTAATTTGGCGTAATTCAGTACGATTTCTCAAAAGGCGCCCAGTAGTGAATGCAACGTCACGAGGAACGAGATCATGTAGGTATTGTGGAGTTAACCTATTGTACATTTTGAAGAAAAGATCCTGGCTGCCTCATAGTGAACAGCTTCTATAGATTGTGACAGGTTTTCAGTGCAATTGTCAAACATGACACACCCATATTCGAGGATAGGACGAATCATTGTACTGTACAGCCGCATGAGTGTTTGGCGGGAGAGTTTATATTTGAGTCTGCGTAAAAGAGCAAGCCGTTGGCTGGCTTTATTAACAATACGTGTTATATGCTGGTGCCATGACAAGTTACTTGAGAGTGTAACTCCAAGGTGAGTATGTAGAGTGGCCTCAGGTATCGGTGTGTTTCCAAGAAGTAGGGGAGGATGATCTGGCTCATGTCGTTTAGCTGAGAAGGTCATTGAGATGGATTTTATGGCATTAAATGTCATACGCCAGAGCTTGCCCCAACAATGAATTTGTGTAAGATTATACCCAAATGTTTCACCTAGTGACCACTTTGTTTGACTGTCCAAGAAGCGACATTTCTACCAAGCATCAGAACATTCTGAGTGACGGTTTTTTAGAAGTTACGAAATGGGAAAAACATATAAAATTCTTAAACAAATAGCAAAATTGCGTCTCCATCTGTTGAACAATTCAGGTCTGGGGGTTTCCAAAAGTGTCTTGTCTGAGAACATTTTTTACGATTTTGCCAAAAAATGGAACAATTAATGGTATGTTACTAAGAATGCATGCATTAAGTGACCGGCACCTGAATTGGAAAAAAAAGTCATTAAAAATGAGGGATCCAGAGTATGCCCACTTAGTGAAGACTTTGTTTAACCCTTCCACAAGCTGCACTTCCACCTAGTTTCAGAATAATCTGAGTGACGGTTTTTTGGAAGTCGAAAATAGGGAAAATACAAAAGTTGCAGCGTCACCTGTTGAACAAGTTGAAGTCTGGGGGCCCCAAGAAATGTCCCTATGCAATTTTAAAGCAATTTGAGCATCCCCCTCCCCCCCCCCGCCGAATATTTTTGCAAAAAGTAAGTAGAATGCTGAATTCTGATGTATATCAAGGGTCAAATAAAGGGAAAATACAAAAACATTTCTCGCACATAATTCGTCCACATATGTATAATTATGCTAACTTACATATACAAGATTGGTGTTACAGGGTAGTGGTACCTGGTGTGGCGTCGCGTGATGCCTAATTCTGAGCTATACTGTACGTCTACATATGCAAGCAGTGTGGTTAACCCCCAAACCCCAATCTAAAGCCGCATCTGAAATGACCACATTGTATATAACTATTAACATTTCCCTGTCTTTGACGAGATTTTCCGAGACCTAAACGCTACAAATGCAAGCAGTGTGGTTAACCCTCAAACTCCCATCTAAATCCGCATCTGAAATGACCACATTATATAACTATTTACATTTCCCTGCCTTTGACGAGATTTTTCGAGACCTACACGCTACAAATGCAAGCAGTGTGGTTAACCCCCAAACCCCCATCTTGACTTTTATGATTTAAATGAGTTGTCTTTGCCAAATATTAGACAAGCAGCTGTCATTGAAGAAATAGCATGTCTGGGGAATTCAAGGTTATGAAACATGATTGATGGCTTTCCGAATTTTTAAAATTATGAATCCAGCGTGACAATATTAATTAAAGTTAGGTAAATGTATAGACAGTGACTGGAATGAAAATGGATAGTACAGAGATTAAACGATGGTATTGTTTTGTGATTAGAACCACGCGCAAGGTTCTTCTTTGTAAAGTTGACACAATGACCATTAAGTCGAATTACAGAAAACGAACTGCTCTGAATTGAGAAAAAAGGATGCCAGATCCATACCCGATGTTTATGAAGCGACATTTTCTATCAAGTACCAGCATGCCTATGGTAAGGTAAGAATAGTCCTGGTCAACAGCGTTTCTCGGTGTGCTTTGAGTGCAATATAACCACGGACCTCTCGTTTTTAGGTCCACGATATATCCAACAAAGGGCAGTTGAATTACTACTTATTATTTACTTCGTCGGGCATATTTCGCTCCTCGAAGCAACAGAAAACTGCAATTTTAACTTTCAGGACACTGTTAGGTCCTTTCGGAAATTTATTTGGCCAACATGAGATATTAATATACCTTATTACGGCATACAGATCCAGGTCTATTTACTTTTGCTCATGTATATTGCTGTATTGAGGCCCAGATGAAACTAAAACCCCCGCTGTTATCGCCATGCGCCGCTACAGAAGTTTCCAATGGTGGTCGATTTGCTTGCTTGTATGTATGCTCCAAATCAAACCTAAAGAACTTTCGGGGTCAAGACAAAAGTTTGATTGACAGTCTCATACTTTGAACATCAATGTTGCAGTATTTTCTCAAATCAAGCCATATGGAAATAGTGTATCCGTAATTCAGGAATAAACAGAGCTTCAAACCCTGTAATGCTTATTTGCACTTAGAACGACCGGCTCAAGTTCAGAGTCATCCTTGGCTACGTCCAGTATGGGAGTCGGACAATTATGGTCTTGAAATTTTGAAGCACCCACATTAACCAGGTATTTATAACATATTGATAAAAAATGATAACTCTTGATTTTCCAATTTTATTTCATTTTTTTATCTATCTATTTATTATTTATCATTTTTTATGTCGAATGGGTCGGGGGACCCACCCTTTGGCTATGCTGAATACGCCAATTAATAATTCTGATTCTATCTATCTATCCATCTGTCTGTCTGTCTGTCTGTCTGCCTGCCTGTCTGTCTGTCTATGCTTCATTATTATTATTATTATTATCATCATCATCACCACCACCACCACCACCACCACCACCACCACCACCACCATCATCATCATCATCATCATCATCATCATCATCATCATCATCATCATCATCATCATCATCATCATCATCATCATCATCATCATCATCATCATCATCATCATCATCACAATTATATTTTTGATGGACGAAAAGCTACATGAAATCCTTCAGATTTGCAAAGCCGAGTAAAAAAGGCTGGATATAAAACTAGATGTCTGTAAAAAAAAAAAAAAAAAAAAAAAAAAAAAAAAAAAAAAAAAAAAAAAAAAAAGATCTCGCATCTTAAAAGAAATTGGGATTCTTCTTAATTGAAAATGCCAGCGTTTTTCTTTCAGCAATTTGCTGCTTGTGTAGAGTCCAGAACGGTGAGTTGATCTTGCACAATTGTGCAAACTGTCCACCAATCATAAGTCGCTGATCTTGATGTCGACGGTCCAAACGGTTAGTTAATTAATTTATTATTTGTTTCTTTACTTTTATTGTTATTTATTTCATGAGCCACACTCTTCGGACATTGACCTGTTCTGAATTCGAAAAAAAATGTTAAGAAAGACGGATCTGGAGTAATCCGATGGTAGACCTTGGGACTAACCTCTGATACGAAATACAGTAAAACGGAACAAAGGCAAGAGCTGTAAATGGACTTGTGGAAATTAATAACAGGAAAGAAGCCGCCTTAAGAAAAATTCACTTCTTTGAAGAAAAAAGTTTTTAAAAGGGCTTGTAAACGTGTTATCTCAAAAGTATACAATTTTTACAACGTTAATGCACGAAAGGATTTTTTCTCGGAAATCGTTTTTTGTACATTCCACTCAGTTAGGAACACGAGGCAAAAAGGTCTGGGTATAATTGGAAGCAATATGAAAGAAACCCAATTGGCACATTAACATAAAGAGTTACACATGGTACAGGTACAAAGAGTGTATGCGAAATCATGTAGTTGTATGTCATTTTGTGGGTGTATGCCCCTAGAGAAATTCACATTTAAAATTCATATTTACTTCATAATGTGCTTTATCTTAGCCTTTAAAGTGGTCACCATATTTGCGCGAGTGCAATCATCTGAGGTCTGTGTCATCCATTGGATTATAATCACACGAAACTTCGTCACACTGCGTCCTCTCATTTGATGTTAGTTAACGCTCAAAGGCCTTGGCGAATATCTTTTTTCGGCGGACATTTAGGCTCTAGCGACCCCGAGTGGGCCGAGACAACCGTCCATATCATTCTTTATGACAATCGCCAGGAGAAACTTGACAATGTCTGGTAATTATGATGGGGAAAAATTGAATGTGGATATACCGGCGTTAGAATTCTGAGGATTTACTTTGGACAACAAATTGAATGTAGAATTGGCCGTTTATACTCCTCTTTTCTCCCTTCAAGCATTAGGTCATGGAATGACCTGCCGCCGGCTGCAAGAAATTCACCCTATCTCTCTACCTTCAAATTGAAATTAAAAAAGCCACTTTTCTTTCAACACGAAATTCCTACTTATTTTTCACACGGCGAACGTTATGCCAATATTGTACAGACCCAGCTGCGCCTGGGTAAGTCAAAATTAAACTCACATTTGGTTGACATAAATATTGTCCCATCTGCAGCCTGTTCATGTAGTCACCCAGTCGAGGATTCTTTCCACTTCTTTTTTCACTGCCCGCTTTACAATGCTCAAAGGAGTAAACTTATGAAAGCTGTTGTTAACGTGCTTGCTCCAGGTGTTAAGCCAGGTCTATTGATTCAGCTTGTGCCAGATAGACTATTAGAAATTATGTTACATGGCAGTACAGATCTTGCGAATGAACTGAATGTTATTATTTTTTTCTGCAGTGCAGTTATATATAACGGAATCAAGACGCTTCATTTACTGATTATAGTTACACTTTCTGTAAAGTATCCTATTATTTTGTTAACAAACAGGATCTTGTGATGTCCTGTGCGTCGTGTACATATCAAGCGCGTCATTTATGTACTAGAGATCCTCTCGATTAGTTGCTATGTAACTATTAGGTTATCCAGTTTTCGAAATAAATACAATACAATACAATACAATACAATACAATACAATACAATACAATACAATACAATACAATACAATACAATACAATACAATACAATACAATACAATACAATACAATACAATACAATACAATACAATACAATACAATACAATACAATACAATACAATACAATACAATACAATACAATACAATACAATACAATACAATACAATACAATACAATACAATACAATACAATACAATACAATACAATACAATACAATACAATACAATACAATACAATACAATACAATACAATACAATCCAATCCAATCTGGCCCTGAGAGGCGGTGCAGTAATTTCGAAAGCGTTAACCCATTTATTGAACAAAAAACTTCTCGGTAATCAAATGTTATAATGAAAGACATTGTTGCCTATGTCGCGTTTAACCGTTGCTCTTGTGTATCCTTGTTCAACAAGTACACTAACACTAAGGACATCACACAGTCACTCGTAAGAAGTATACTGGGCATGAGGACATCAGTCACTGGTAACAAATGTACCAAGTATAAGGACATCAAAGAGTCACTAGTAACAAGTATACAAAGAGGACATCAAAAAAATCACTCGTTACAAGTATAGTTTGTATGAGGACACTAAACAGTCACTGCGTAACAAGAATACTGAGTTAGAGGACATTAAACAGACACTCGTAACAAATATAAGTATGAGGACACCAGTCACTCATAACAAGTGTACTAAGTATGAGGACACCAGTCACTCGTAGCAAGTATACTCAGTATGAGACATCAAACAGTCATTCGTAACAAGTATGCTAAAATGTGGACATCAAGCAGTCACTCGTAACAAGTATGTTAAAAATGAGGACATCAAGCAGTCACTCGTAACAAGTATGTTAAAAATGAGGACATCAAGCAGTCACTCGTAACAAGTATGCTACAAATGAGGACATCAAACAGTCACTCGTAACAAGTATGCTAAAAATGAGGGCATCAAACAGTCACTCATAACAAGTATGCGCAGAATGAGGACATCAAACAGTCACTCGTAACAAGTATGCGCAGAATGAGGACATCAAACAGCCACTCGCTTTCATTGTGAAGAATGAAGGTAAGATTCAGAAACAGATCACGTAAAACTTCAATGTCGAAGTTAGCACATGATGATATAGACCATCATGGGTCTACAAAAACTCTATATACTGTGTAGACAATGAATACCACAAATTTCTAGATGTGCACTTTTGGACGAGGTTTCATCACGTTTTAGTCTCAAAACGTAACAAACAAATTCACAGTCCGAAACTACTTTTGAAGGCGACGGGTATGACTCTGAAGAAGCATTCGTTGCGTGGTGTTCCCGTCACATGATTATAATTTGAATTAGAATCTAAAAATAAAAAGACTTCAAACAAAGTATCTAACACGACAGAAAGAAAGAACTTTGTTTTAAACATATCTATTCAGGAAAAAAAAAACGATTGGGAAACAGGCTTTGCCTATATAAATCCGTCTCGCGAAAAAAAAAGAAAAGAAATAAAAGAACCATACAAATTCTGTACAACAGGTAAAGACGGGCCACAGAACACCACATTGACGCAACATTGACAAGGATGCACATAAAAGAAGATAAGACATCGCAGTTACAATTACAAGTATGCATTAACATTATATCAAATCTGACGTGGCCAGACAACTCAAGTACTGCATGCAGAAAGATGTTTTGTACCGGCCCGGACGTCACCCTCCGCGCCCCGCCCCATCCCCACCCCACCCCACCCCCGTCTCAAGCAGGGCTTGTGCACCAACCTGCGTGAAAAGGGACGGACCTTACTCGAATTTGCCAGTATTTAAAATATATGTGTGGGTACTCTCAAAAATAATTTGGTTTACTGCCTTCCTACACTTGGGACTTCCAAGCATAATAGATTGTAGCGTGAAAGGAGGCAATAGTTTGATTTTTGGTGCAATAAATTCCGCTCAGTCGTGTGTTTGATACACTCAAAGAAGTAATGAAACTATTTTCTACCTGGGCACCACAGGCGCAAGCAGGATAATTTGCTATAACAATTTTATGCATATCATGGTTCAACTGGGCGCGGCACATCCTAATTTTTGTATGTAAAATGTTAGCTTTCCCATTACCAATGTAAAACAACCCATTAGGCTTCGGTTTTCCTTTATCCAATTTACGTTTAAATGTATCTATATCTTCCGAACTCCGGACCCTGCATGGGATTAAATTCCATTGGCAAATCGTTGCGGGAATAAAGGAGCTATAATAAGTATTAGTTTTTGCACGGACCTGGTTTATGTTCTGTCTGGATCTGACGTGATATGCGTTTCTGTGAGACACATTTTCTGGAATCAAATCGTGTAAACACGCAGGTGTATATCCATTAATTATTTTATAAAGAACTATGAGTCGGTGTTTTTCTCTGCGCTTAGAGACAGTCTCCCATCCGTTTCATTATACAGGGATGCATACTTGTTCGACAAGACGCGCCCGTCACTGCGCGGACTGCAGCCAGTTAACCATCTTCTAGAAGGTCTGCATCAGACTTGGTGCACCCCGCCCACACAACATCACCATACTCTAAAATAGGCCTAACGTGTGTAAAATATATCAATTCTAATGTGCATCTGCTGAGCCCATGTCGCCATTACTCCAATTAATTTGCTTGCTTTGCAGAAAGCATAATTTACATGTATGTGAGGCGAACATGACAAATCTGCACTAAGAATAAAACCTAAATGTTTGTGTTGTTGTACCAGTTGTTGTACAGCATGGGGGTGCTGTGGCGGCCGTCGCTTCTTACTAATTATCACTGATTTAGTTTTGGAGCAGTTGAACGTAACTGGACATTGCTCAGACGAATTTGAAAACTCACCATGTGTCACCACCCTCTGGTGACGATCGCTTAGGTAATTATTAAAGCAATCAAGTAGAGCTCCAGAGATACCTAACTTCCTTAGTTTGTGTCGTAATGCAGGATGATACACTTTATCAAATGCCTTGGTGACGTCACAAAAAACAACTCTTACTTCTTTTTGCATGTCGACAACTTTGGCAAATTCATTATACAAGAAAATAAGCTGGTTGATTGTACCATCTCCAGGCATATAAGCCGATTGCTTATCATTTAAAACAAAATTATCCCTCAGAAAATTGAATACATGCTTGAAAACCACAAGCTCAAAAACCTTTCCTACTCAACTTAATAAGGATATTGGTCGATAGTTACCACAGAAATTGACATCACCACCTTTTAAAATCGGGGTTACATTTGCCGTTTTCCAGTTGGAAGGGAGCACACTTTTGTTGAGGGATGATTTGAATAGTCTCGTAAGAGAAGGAGCAATTGCCGAAACAGCTTCCCCAGTAAGACTTGGCTAACACTATCATGACCGGTATCCTTGCTACCATCAAGTGAAGAAAGTATAGAATAGACTTCTTCATCCTTAAAAGATATTTTCAGCAGAGTGTTATTATTATCAGAAATAAGCGTTGCGGATAATGCCTGGAAAGAAGCGTCATCAACCTGACTTTCTTTCAAGAAAAAGGAGTTCATAGTCTCAGCTTCAGACCTGTTGTTAGATACAACAACGTTATCCACCAACAAATAATTATAATCAACTTGCTTTCCCTTTATAAAATGATAAATTGTCTTCCACCAGCCTTAACTTTTCTTTTTAGAGCAGTTAATCGGGTCAAACTGACGTTTAAAATAATCTTCGGCAGCTTTCAAGTCACTAATGTATGGATGTCTTCATTGTCGGAAGTAGTGCCAAATATTAGTTTTATTAGAAGTTTTACATGTTTTTGCTTTTTTTGTGAATTCTATCGACCTTTCGTTACATAGCACGGAGACTACCCGTGTACCAAGGTGCATCATCCCGCCTTACAGTTATAGTTCTATTTGGGATACACTGTCTAGCAATGTTCAAAAAAGTGCTGGTCCATAACTTATACATTTCATCAATGTCGTCCGTATCGAAATCAGGGGTCCCAGTTAACAGCATTTAATGTATTCCTGAATTCGTCGAAATCTGCCTTAGAATAAATCCAAATAAACCTTTCAAAAGAATCATCTCTTTTATGCCTAAATAATAAATGGGCTGCAATTGCTCAATGGTCATTGTCTGCGACAGGCGGGAGAACCGGTGTGTGATGAACAAAATTTGGAATATTAGAAAAGATCTAATCCAAGCAAGTAGCTGTTTGTTCAGTTATCGTTGTTGGATCATGAATATTCAAAGTAAAAAGATTATAACCTCAAAGAATTAAGTTTCCTGCCGTGATTTGTTGATGGGTCAGCATTGAGATCACCCATCATTACGATCTTGCCACTGGAGTTGCCACTGGCAAGATCGTAACTTGCCTGCAGATCATTCCAGAGGGACACTGCTGCACTTGGTGGTCTGCATACAACACCAAGTAGAAATGTATTGTAATGCAAGCGAATTTCGACCCACAAAAGTTCTGGACCCTGAATTTCAAGGTCCATGCGTCTTTCAACATACAGAGCACGTGAAACATATACCGCAACTCCACCTCTGATCCCACTGGCTCTATCTCACCGCTGAATAGAGTGAAAACCAGACAAAATATAATCGTCATCTTCATGCTGATTGGACAAAAAAGTTTCCGTTACAATATCGTAAGACCGTGCCAATGACGTTTTTACGGACCGAAGCTTATCCTGCGAAAGACGGCGTATATTTAAATGACACAAGGAGGGATCGTTATATTAAAGTATTGAAATTGGGCCCTGGGTTGGGGTGTACGTCACCTGAGAGCAACAGAAGCAAACGTGCCATCAATGTCAGTGTATCATCAGCAGTTTTCATCATATTGTTCATTTTGAAAATCAAAACAATATGAGATAATTCAACCTGGCGCTGATAATGAAACAAAATAACATTTGTAAATACATTAGACATAGAAATCAACATCGTAAGATGAAAACATATCAGGATACAGTATAATACATAGTACAGTTAGATGTGTCTCGCAGACATACGTGTGACTACTTTAAATCCATAACATGTCAATTTTACACGACATGTGAATGCTAGTAGAAAATATACATTGACATACGGGCACAAAATATTTTGTACAATTTTTACAGCCGCAAAACAAACTCTTTCCGTCAGCCTCTTATGCATGAGCAGTCCAAAGATGCACAATCTCACATGACCCATTACTCTATTGTACAGAAATGGCGAAAAATGATATGACCACTGAATGCATGAAGTAGAGAACATACAAGTTTGTTCCTTGAAAGATAGTATCAAGTTGTCCCCGTACTCAAGGCCTAACGCACTGTATAGTTCGTATATAAGCGAGACAATATACCATTTACTGGGCATCGTTATAACAAGGAACATAACAAATGCGCACACATATCTGTGCAGTTTTTGATTGACCAAAAGGATATATATATATATATATATATATATACATATATATATATATATATATATATATATATATATATATATATATATATATATATATATATATATATATATATATATATATATATACATACATGTATATGTCAGACGTGTCTTTAACATTAAGCATATTGCGAGAACACAATGGCCAGTTGGTCGGAGAAGTGCAACATTCACTGTAATCATCTAGTTGTACACGACCGCGTAATGAAACATAATTGTTTGTATTAGATGCTCTGCGCGTTTCATGACAAAACACAACATCTGTAAAAGAAAAGTTAGTATAGAAAAACTCATAAGTACAAAGATCAGGTTGCTGATTAGGATAATTTAAAAGAAAGAAAGTTGATTTTACAAAGTGGGGCACATAAGAAAAAGAAGAAAACAGACACGTACCTGCAACCTAATTGCCAGTAGAAGGAGAGCTGATTTTTTTATGTGATATCTGTTTACGAAAGATTCTCAAAATTTCGCATAAATCCCTGATTAGCTGGAGCATGTACTGCCACCTTTTACCATGAATGCGGGGATCAGGGTGTTACACATTTATAAACCTGTTCTCCACTTCACGTCACGCCCTCCTGGAAAAATGTCATTTTCATCATTTATCGCTTGAGTTACGATAGACTATTTTTCTCTGTGTTGGTACCTATTCTTTTTCAAACATCCATTATTATGTGCGGTTTAATCATAATAATTGATGTGATTGTGTGCAGCATAAATACGGCAGCAGACTACAATGATAATGTGCTGCTTCAGGGAAAAGCACATGTGCTGATTAAAAAAGTACCCGAGGAAAGTACCGATTAACAACACAGCTTCCAAAAAGGAAAAAACCCAAACCACTGAACTATGTTGAAGTTGCATATTATTATTATTATTATTATTATTATTATTATTATTATTATTATTATTATTATTATTATTATTATTATTATTATCGTTAT
Organism: Hermodice carunculata; assembly: GCA_964020975.1. Taxonomy (NCBI): domain Eukaryota; kingdom Metazoa; phylum Annelida; class Polychaeta; order Eunicida; family Amphinomidae; genus Hermodice; species Hermodice carunculata. Next base: position 93,370,586 of record OZ026619.1, read on the forward strand.
CGATATCATTATCATCATTAACAGTAGTAGTAGAAGTAGTAGTAGTAGTAGAAATAGTAGTAGTAGTAGTAGTAGTAGTAGTAGTAGAAGTAGTAGTAGTAGTAGTAGTTGTAGTGTCGTTGCATGAAAAATTGTCACGAAGTTTTGGTATTATGAGTATCAGACCCAAGTATATCATATTATTGACTGCTTTCAAAATAGGGAATGTTGTGTTCATTTTTTCTTTTAGTTTTTTTTTTTTTTCAAATCGTACCTCTTTATCAATTTACAAATAATAGGTTCAATAGTATTTTGCAGGGACGATCGGGCCTCTTCTTGACACGGTAGGGTTTTTCTCTGACACAAAAATATTTGCTTGACAGTTGCCCGTATATATTTCTCATCTACTTCTTCATGACGAATTTCACGGTGTACACAACATGTTGGGCAAGCGCGAAAACCTTCTGTGTTTAACGGTGAATTGGATACCAGGTTGAAAAGCCACCCGATGTCGATATAGAATTACTTGAATGAAAAATATATATTTGAAAGATCGACAAGTGTGAATGAATGACTTCATTCGACTACACCATGCACATAAAACATGGTAATATTTTTGTCAACACAAGACTACAAGATGTAATGCTACACACACAGCACAATCCAACACAATTCAGTACAATACAAAACACATCAATACAACACATCCCAAGCTGGAGAGTAAAGTGTAACCTGCTTCGGGAGACGGGGATTCAGAGAGGGGAACCTCCAGCAAAGTGACGGCGGGTGGAGAGGGCGAATCTGGTTTATCTTCACGAAGAGGGGACACCAATTTCAATATAGGGCCAAGTGACCAGTTTTTGTTTACTTAAGAATACATTTGGCATTATTTTCTAAAGTAAAGGTAAATCTTCATGCAACCTGGCAGACAGCGAGATAGTTTAGTTTAAACATATTTGTTCATGCTGGATTACCCTATAATACAAATAAATATTAATATAATGGGTTCTCCAGACATGGAGATACACACAACATATACAGCACGTACAAGACAATTAATTACAAACTATGTTATCATACGAATTGTATACATTGGAAATATTGTTATCACCATATACAAATATCGATGGTCAAAATAGCATTAAAAAGTCAGATTGAGATAATATGGTAAAACATTCTAACACTGGGCATTCTATTCACTATTGACAATAGAATCTACGCGTAATTGTGACAATTTTGTCATTAAATATACATATACAATGTACTTAATTCTGATCAACTTAAAGCTGTACATCTTAAGACAGAGTGCATACAGTGTTTTACTTAATGTATAATTTAGCCAGTAGGTCACATTGACTTAAAAAAGAAGAGAGGATAACGTTGCATGATTAAGGAAATGATTAGATAACAAAACGTCTGCATTCATGTAGGTAATTTTGTACTGCATGAGATATCTGTATGTTGAAAATATCTGGTAGTTCTTGGCTGCCAAAGAGGAAAATATGAATCAGTCTTTCGCTAGTAATATGGATTATCAAGTCAGGGTAAATGCCCGGAGCTATGACAGGTATTCTATTGCCTAGAAGTTTCTTTTTAGGAAAGACATATTTAAGAGAAAAAAGAAAGAAATGAGTGATATCTTCAGTCGGGAAAGAACAGGAGCAAACAGGGCATGGAATTACATATACATATATAATTATACATACACGGGGGCATCGTCAACCACCAGCAAGGTTGTATCGAATTTTGATTTGAAGATTTGGATCGAGATAGAATCTCTAATATCAGTAGGTAGGTTACTCCAAAGTTTGATAGTACAAGGGAGGAAAGAGCTGTCAAATCGAAGAGTCCTGCACTGGATGGTGCGTATGGGTCTAGAATGACGTGTTCCTCGACCAAAGTTAGGAGGTGGCAGGAGACTGGATAGATAAAAAGGAGTAAGATCATGAGCCATTCTGTAAAAGAAAAATAAAAAAAGAAAGAAAGAAAGAAAGAAAGAAAGAAAGAAAGAAAGAAAGAAAGAAAAATGAAGTGTTTACGACTTTGAGCGTAGGTAGGCCATCCGAGTTCTTGTAAAAGTTTGATATGAGAAGTGTGCCTTACGGCACCAGTGCATTTTTTTCCCTCGTCATACTGAATAGATTCGAGAGAATCTGACCGTCCTTGACCACAATTACCGAAAAGGACACAACCGTATTCCAGAATTGGTCTAACCATGGAGAAATAAAGCCTGATCTGGGTTTTTCGGGAAAGTTTGAATTGAAACCTGCAAAGAAGAGCAATGCGCTGCATGGCTTTATTAACAATACAGGCCATGTGGGTATGCGAAGATAAATTACTGCTAAGAGTTGTGCCTAAATCGGTGTGAGAGGTGGCCTCACCTCTCACACCCATTGATATGCCATAGATATATAAAACTTGACCTTTATTTGACCTTGAAATGACCTTGAACACAAAAATTTAGCTATAAACAGATTTCTATGTCCATTTTCACTCAGATATTCGTACATATATTCAAAATGGCCATTTTATTTTTGGAAATAATGAAGTCTGAGGGTTATCATGATAAAAATATTTGGCATATAACCAAAACGTTACTGATTTTAAAAAAAAAGGTGTAAAAAGGTATTTTCCATAATATTAGAAAAGGTTCGAATTGCCTCATTAAAATATGTCCACCTTCCAATGCAGCTAAAATGATGATTTTGAAAAAATTCACATAAAGTAGTTTAATCTTAGTGAAATTATGTCAATTTTGAAATCAGAGCCTTTTTTTTTTTTTTTAGCTCAGCTGCCTTGTCAGTCAGCTGAGCTTTTGTGAGGGTCTATCGTCCGTCGTCCGTCCTTCCAGAATTCACATTTTCGACTTTTTCTCCAAAGCCGAGCCAAATTCACTTCAAACTTGGAGGCAATATGCCTTGGGTGGGTCTCTACCAAGTTTATTCAAATGGTCACGCTCCATTGATTTTTGGATTTTTATGAAATTTTTTGTTCTTTTTGGGGGGTAAATCTTAAAAAATCTTCTCCAAAACCCCTCACCCAATTGCTTTGATATCCCACAGGAACACGCCCGGGGACTCCTAGTTCTTAATTGGTTCACCAGGTGGCGCTTGCGACTTTTTTTTCATTATTTTTGGTGTGTTTTTGCTATTTTCGACTTCTTCTCCAGAACTGTCACTCAGATTAAGCTGAAACTTGGTGGATATGTTTCTTGTGGAAGGGTCAAACAAAGTTGTTCACTAGGTGACACTACTGTGGATTCCTGATTTTTCACTATTTTTTCAATTCGGGTACTTGTCGGTCAATGCAGCTTTCTTTAGACGTCTTGCGAGGTACGCCAAGACAATATTTCAAAAATCTTATGCACAGTTGCTCTTAATCTGTTTTAAAATATTCTGCAATGTTGAAAAAAAAAAAACTATACACCCATATCTTTTATTTGGTATGCGAAACAGGCTAAGCCTATATTGATCACTCTCCATGGCACAGATGGTGGCGTATACTTTCCTATCTACTGGTTCGGTGGAGGAAACTGAGGGACTGGGAGAAAACCACCGTGCACAGTCAGAGTGGTAGGAACTATTTCCACTTGATTCCACGGCCGTTAATCGAACCCTGGTGCAGAGGTGAATGGCGGGCGTGTTGCAGCTCCACCAACCGTGCACCCGCCCTGCAATGTTGTCTTGTGCCAGAGTTTTGGAGGGTATGACAGTGCAGGCTCCCCATATTTCCGACGAATACGGTAAAATTGACATTATAACTTTATCAAATAAAGATAGGTAAAATTTCAGATTTGAATTTCCCAGTATGAATATTCGTGTCAGCCTCCTCTGGGTTTTATTGAATTTATTACATAATAACTTAATTGTGTGTAATTTATACCATGCTGGGATGATCTCGTTCATAAAACCAATAAACATGCCTCGATATCTATACAAGGGACCCTAACCTCACAACCCTGATCTCGTAACCTCTTGATCAGGAGTCGTATAGATTTTATATTGTAAGTTTAGTTTAAACATATTTATTTTCACTGGATTACCCAATAGTACATGAAATATGACTAATCTAGGGGTTCTCCAGACACGGAGACGCACAAAATGATATATACAAGACGCATAGGACAATACAATGTACAAACATGTGACTATGTACTCTGGTAGACATGCTGTAATACAATTAAACAACAAAAACAATATCTTACATTCCAATCCAATTAAGAAAACATGCATATATACACGAATATGCTTAGTAGCAAGCTAATTCGTCCTCAGCACAGGGAGCGACTGAAGGGGAGGTTATAGCTTGCTGGGCGCGGCCGAAGCACCCTGGCTGCAAACTCACACTGCCACTGTTGAGCCGCCAGTGCGCCCAGTAGCTCGGGTGTTCCTTCCCGCCTTGTCATTGTCGACCCTCCTGTGGAGACACGATAGAGAACATGTAGTACCTTTCTACATGGCTAACATAGCAATGGCATTGGTATATGTTGTTGAACAGATTGTTCCCAGGCAAGTTCTTTGCAAACAAGCAATGTTGGCGTCATCTTTTTTTTGTTTGGAACATGTGACCCATTTATAAGCACATTGAAAGGTCAAAATCAATTCTGGTCACAACATTCTAGCCCCGACACGTTATGGTTTTGTATGGAATTGGTTATGTATGACAAAAAACTTACGCTTACTACACTTTGGGTAATAAAGAATTAAAAAGGGCTTTACAATTTTTCGCATAAATATGATTGTAAAAAGCGTATCCCGGAATTTGAAACAGCGAAACATGCTTAATGGTTTTCCAATGATAAATTTCTTTGGCTTTAAATATTAAAAAAATTTGCATCAAACGTGATATGCCTGATGGTGATTATTTAAGGCTTAGTTTTAGGCATAGACAGTGACTGAATTGGATTTGGATATCGTACAGAAATTGGATTATTTTATCTTATTCATTCATTCATGCATTCCTTCCTTCATACCTTCATTCATATCTGTCTATCTTTTGGTTCAGAACTACGCAGAACTCAGAACTCAGAACTCAGAACATATTTATTTGACAGTCAGTAAATACGAGACATACACAATACAGAGTTAAAACAAGAAAGACTGGTACCAAGAAAAATACTGCTCTCATGCGAAACAAAAATCAAGACTGTCAGGATGACCCCAACTAAGAATTGCAAATCCGCTAACGCTGGGGCCACCTGAGGTAATTCACTTAGATATGTACAGCACTTCAAGCTAACAAAATGTGTATGGAGATACACTCAATTGTAAAACAAACGTTCATTAATTATTACATATGTAGCAATTTGGTATGGTACAGTGTTCTTGATAACTATTTATAAAAAAGGGTGTGTCACTGCTACTCCTGTGTGTATAATTCTTTAATAGGCTTCACATTTGGTACGGATATGTACTTTGTTGGATTTATAACAAGTTCACCTCTGTGATTTGTCTTGGATATTATCAAGGGGTATTCATATCGATACAGGACACTGGCCACATTCAAAACGGTGTTGGGAGATTAAACAATCCTCAAACTTGGGTACCACGTTAACATTTTGTCGGATCACCGGTATGGTTATTATTCAGATCGCTATAACTCACGTACATCCGGGTTAACATTTACAGCACCCCCAGTCGGTTTATATTGAATTTAACATAAACGTGATGGGAAATGTAGATTCAACGAATATACCAATATGAACTTTTCATGCGATCCTTAACTGCGGTAGACTGTAACGTTAACTTAAGCTGAACTTTCTTTTGACCATTCATATATATGTTTGCAGGCAGTCTGCTTTGTTTGACAGGTACCTGTCAGCACAATTTGTCGCTCATGTATTGATAGTAGGGCCTACCTCAAATAACACTGCAACTTTGACCTTTCAACGCCTAAGCGGGTCATCTGGCTCAAAGTGAAAACTGTTTTGCGATATTGATTTATAGATGGAAGGTGCAAACAGTGAAGCGCTCCAGACAACGTCAATCAACTATGTTTGGAATCCTGCCGGCAGTCATCTGACAAATCAATGACGCCGGGATCCAGATCACGCCCTTGAGGTACACACTGGACTTCCCAGAAAGCCGGCACATGACGAAGCATGCCCAGTCAGCAGGGACAGTGAAGCCATCATTCATGAAATTTTCCCTTCATCAGGGGGCTCCCATTATTTCCGGGGGGAGGTGGGGGGAGGGACACAATATTTTGTCGCCTCAAAACAGGGGGTGGATAAAAAAATTACACTACCTTCATTGGGTCATAACATGATGACTATGGGGAGGTCACAAAAATCTAAAATGGTTAAAAATAACACTACAGTATGCGCAATTCTATGATTTTGACTCTTATTGATAGCCAGCAGACCCTTTCATTGCCTCCTAAGCAGACTTTCTTGGGGCGATACACTATGTTGGCCCCCAGTTCGCCGGGGGGTAGTAGACCGCCAAGAACGGATGTTTAGCAGGCAAACCCTTTCAGAGAGTACTTACAATTCACTGTTGAGCATGGGACATTTTTGCTACCAAGATGTGACAATAGGGGAACCACATATGGTCATTAGCTTGATGCTAGTAAATTCCTCAGTGCCATCAAAGGAATTTGTAAATATCTAGATTGATATGTCTCCCCGTGCAATGGGGAGACATAACAATGTAAATCGAACGCGATAACTCTGTAAGTATTTGACTTAGGAGGTTGAAATTTTACATGATTATGCACCATAATACAAACTAGGTTCAGATGGTAGATGGTTGGTCTTGACCTATTTTCGGTCACGTGACCACTTTTTAAAAATCCTTGCTTTGACTTAGAAGGTAGAAATTGTGTATGATTATGTTTATATATAAGACTTTTATAAGACGTTCCTTGTGATTGCAGATGTTTGACCTTGACCTATTTTTCAAGGTCACAGGCACTCCTTTAAAGTTGCGGAAGCGATAAGGCAAGCAAGACTTAAGGCTACAGATTCAAATTGCGTGAGTATGTATCTGTATAAGAGCTAGGTTGAGATTAAATCAAAATTTTGGATGGATGACGTTGATCTATTTTTCAAGGTCATACTGCATTTCCTTGAAATGATTAGCAGATGCAATGACTACAGAAGGACTTTGTGGAATGACAACTGGTAAGGGCACACAGGGAGACATTTGATTTTCTGTTGGGAAATCAGCCTGTTCTAGTTTTATTATGAATTACACTTTAGTTATGGCCAAATCTCTTGTAATTTAAGTTGCTTATTTCCAATTTTATTTATTTTTATTTTTATTTTAGATACAGATTTATCTGGCCATGAAATTGTAGCTGAATCCCCATTATTTTCATGAAACCCCATGAAAAATACGATATTATTTGCTATTGGGCACATAATATTTAAGGGATTAATACCGCCAACGAGGGGTTTGTGCATGTACCCTGATCCAGCCACCAGTACAATTGTGTTCTGCTGGCGGCCGGGTCAGGGTACAGCTTTGCATATTTGGGTCTATTTGTGCCGTAACAAAAGAGCATGAGCCTGCAAACGTGTTGTGCTCTCATTGTTTTTAGCTTAACCCATCATTTAAGCTTCAACTTCTTACATCCAATACAGGTACAAATTATGTACTTGTACTTTTTTTCACTTTAGCAACACATGTATTTTATTATCGTAAAGAAGTGCAACTCTTTGTGTTCATAAGGTCTTGCATCCTCTATGTAGCGATGGCATTGCACAAGTCCACATTTACGCCGCCCTCCCCCATCTCTCTCTCTCTCTCTCTCTCTCTCTCTCTCTCTCTCTCTCTCTCTCTCTCTCTCTCTCTCGCTGTGTTTTGCCGAGCACTTTTGTTTTAAATCATCACTTATTTGTATGTAATATGACCAACATAAAAGAAAAATTATATTTAGATGAGACTTATACTCCACTGAACTGAGTTTTCTTTCCATTTGGGTCTAGAAGAGTATGAATAACGCAGCATGCTTAAGGCTACAACAAAAATGCTGCTAAGTTACTGCCAGTTTTGTTCCACACACGTTTTTGATAATCAGTTTTGTTTTAAGTATGAACTCAATAACGGTATATTTATACTTCAGTGAGACATATGCTTCACTATTAAAAAGAAATAAAACTGAGTGAATCTTTGATCTTGTCTTATCACTGGGTTTATTTGAGTATTAATAGCAGAGCATGAGCCTACAAACATGCCCCCTATCTCGATAAGCTAAGTTGAACGCATCTTTTAAGCTTCAAGTGTTAGTATTGGGTATGAGCATATAGTTTTTACTGTAATGTGACCTGCACTTCATTATTAAGAACAGAAGTAAAATTTAAAGTATTGTCTTATGCAGTCTTTACTTTTGTGCCATGCGGAATGAATGGACTGATACAAACGTAAAAAATAAAGTGAATTTTCGAGAGCTATTCCTTTTTATCATTTAGAATTATGGGGATTATACTTAGCTACACCTCGAACTATAAATTATCTAGATTGATCAAATTTGTGAGCTAAAATTTAATTTATTTAAAAAAGAAGTCTCCCTATCTTCCTCATTAAGGCAGGACTGTGGTGCACCAAATCCAGGATGCTGTAACATGATCCTTGGCCAAAAATAGCAGTGGTGGCTGGGGTGCTTTGGCTAACTGAGCAGCTCAACAGAAACTGTTGTGCACTGACCACGAGCAGCCGCCCCACTGAAGCAAGGCAACACAACTTTCGTTGCCAGGCTTGAGGTCAAGGAGCCCGAAGGGCCGCCTCCATGACGTCACGCTTTGAAGCCAAATTGTCGCTGTCGCCGCTCAGCAGATCGCTGATGAATGTTTTCCGTACTTCAAAGGCTCTTTTATTTATGTGATTGGCCAAAAATTGATTGACAACCGCACCAAATGTTAAGGGACGATGTTTTCTCCGTTTTGTACAAATATCAGCTCGACTTGAGCAAACGATATTGTTTCAGAGGCAAATGATCAACATCAAAGGCCTCTAAAGCTGGTTTTCTCAGAAAGGCAAATAGAGCGAGAACCCTACTCAGGATTGGTTATTCTAAAAAAAAAAAAAAAGGAGTGGGGTGGGGGTGGGGGCGGAATTTAATGCGGTTAATGGCTTTTGATTCTGTACTGTCTGAACTGGAAAAACGATTCAACGATTTTCAAAATTTAGCTTCGTTCTTTTTCTATGAAAAGAAGAACATGAACATCCTGGAAATCAAAGAGAAAATTAAATTGTCAAACTTTGAGGAAGGATAACAGAAAAACTAAGCGAAACATCAAAAATCGCAGGATTCTCTTTTAGCCAATATACCAGGATTAAGATGCAAGTGTAATTGTGATTTTCTCACAAATAATTTAAAGTTAAAGGGATTCAAAGACTCCTCGTTGCAAAACATGCAAGTTGGAAAGAAATGACTCTTATGTATTTCAATTCATTTGGTGAAAACCTGTCTGTTTTCAAAAATAATTTAGAAAGTGTCAAACAGTTGAGACACTTTTGAAAATTGCCATTTTTATGAACAACTTATAGATGCATGGATATCATGTGGAGGGGGACAAAATAGTCCACCTAAAACTCATGCACTAATAAAACAACAAGTTTGGGGAAACAAATTAAATTTATTGTTCACAAGAAAAAAAGTTTTGATATTTCAAAACTGAATTAATTCAAACATATTTTCTTCATTTCAGATTTATGGGATGATAATAAGTTGAATAAAATTTATATTTGTGAGAAATTAAAAGATAAAAGAAACTGGATATCTGAATATTCAAACCTTTTAAAAGCCATCCCACAAGAGTGGATGTATAAACATTTTCAAACAAGATGTGTCTCTAAGAACAAAGGTTAATATAACTCCTTATTTATGGATATTTCCTTTAAGTAGATCTAATAAGATATGCTTTCAAGGACAAGGGCGCATGCGTCGAACCAGCCAGACGTTTTCAACAGAGCTCCCACAAAATGTAATACTTTTCCCAATATACCTACCTTGAAAGCTTGCTGTCTGACATGTGCAATCGATGAGGTGATTTTTGGCGCCTTACAGAACATTATACCGGTTTAAGGTCAATTATGGGAGACTACATTCACAAAACCTTTTTGGCTTCGGTTGGACATACTTTTATTTAGAGTTCCCGCCAATGGAAGCATGGCTAACAAGAACAAGGACAGTATAAAAAAAAGGCTATGGCCGTGGCCGATTTTCGTTCATTGGAGACATCGAAGACATTGCCTCCCGATAGAGCGGAGAATGTTAAAAGTGGAAGTTATAAGACACCCTGGGAGATGTCTCCTTCTGGTGAAACCCCACCCGCTTATAGTTACAGAGGGGATGCTATGAGCCCGTTTGACTTTTTGGATACACTGAAAGATATTGGATTTATTGAAGCCTAACAGCTGATAATGAGACCCGTCGTGGTTGAGGCTGTTAAGCAGGAGGTAGAGCCCATCACTAAGCGGTTGGACCAGATAGAAATAGAGGTACGTGACTAAAGATGCATGTTATCTCAGACAACCAAAGATGTGAGTACCATTGAGACGAAATGTGATTTGTTGCAAAAAAAGTAGATGACTTTGTGCAAGCCACCGCAGAAGCAGACAAACAAATACATGATTTGTTTCTGTCCATTGATGCTCTTGAACAGTATGGCCCCAGGCACAGTTTGGGGTTTTTTTTGAAATACAGGTGCCTTCGGCTGTGCCCAGGTAACAAAATTTAAACTGACGTCAAAACAGGTAATGTGTAAAAGGGGAAAGAACATCCATTTTAAACATGTTTCAACAAATATCCAATTTACCAAAGATCACACTAAAAAGGCTCAACCCCAAAATTAATGTAAAAAGAAAGTACATGCACTTTCAAGCCGCCCTTCCCCGTTAAATATTGATCGACCCGGGCCAGTGCTTGAAACACAGAGATCCAAGTGGTCGAAAAAAGTACATATTTTTTTTCAGTGACCCACATGAGACATATGCGGCCCAAAGGGCCACAGCAAGCGCCAGAAGGCATGCTATGGGGTCTGGGGGCATCCCCCCTTCCCCGAAAAATTTCAAATTTAAGCATGCAAAATTGTGCATTCTGGGGAGTTTCGAGTGGAAAATCTGACCTTCACATGGTTGACGAAATCACAACATTTTAGTCATTATTGTACTGATTTGGCTATTTTCCCTCAGATTGTATAAAAATCTAATGGAAGTTAGCAAAAATTAGTAAAAAATAAATTGAAAAAAAACCCCAACTCGATGTTATCAATTAAGATAAGACAATTTTTGTATTTATACATGTAACGCTTAAGGGAATTTTTGCATACATATTATGTTTATTAATTCGTGGAAAATTATGAGATACATTATCCTGCAATTAGTAATTTGTATATTTTCTCTACAAAACCAAGAGGGAAAAAAACCATTAAGATAATCACTAGACCTAAATGTACTTAACTATTATCACTGAATGTTGATTGATTGAATGATTGATTGATAATATTTTATTCACACATATGCCAGCATTGTGCAATATAATTGCTGAAAGCACACCAAACTATGAGGCATGAAATGGGAGCACCAAATGCCTAGGGAATCTTGCTTTTGCTTATTTCCATGGTGGACCACAACATGAAAACAGCAAGTATGAAATCAGAAAAATATGAAGTTGCTTTGCACAGCTTTGTAGCTGAAATTCTTTAATCATTTATAAATTAAAAGATAGATCTAAATTTTCAATAAATTAATATATAAATAAAGAAATAAACATAAGCACCAAAGGCATAATTTTTATAACACAGAGATACTGAAATTACAAATATATAAAGCGGTCTTTCTCCAGTACTCCCATCTCATGGCAGTCATGCATGTGATTGTGACATATGTGGTCTTTGTATGTTCCGATGGTGGGCACCTCCATCTTTTGTTATTTTTGTGTAACTGTTGGCCCCTTGGGGCGTAATTGGTCAATAAAGATTCTGATTCTTATTCTGCATCAAGAATGATTTTACCTCATTTTTGAAAATGTTCTCACATTCACTCTCTTTGATATACCCGGAAGTTTCTGTATGGTATAATAATGGCACAGTAGTACCTGCAATTACCTATCCCAGTCCCCACCTGGTCAGAACGATCAGTTTTTTTTGGGCACGGGCACTTTTGCAATGTTAAATGACCTGACACGAACGACCAGTGCTGTCCAAATTTAGATTCCCTGGAGCATTTTCTCAACTTCTTCACATACGAAAATTTTTTTGGATAAATTCTGTAACATTTTTCAAGAAATGTGATGCAAAATGTTGCTCCAATGCTCCTGTTGGAGAGCCCTAGACCAGCTGCAACAGGCGACCGACGACCAGCAGAATCGCCCCACAAACGACTACCTGTAAAAAAGCGGTCGTTCTAATCAACCGTAACCAAGTTGCAAGTTAATAGAAAAGCTACCCAACGTGTCGTTATTTTGCAGTAAAGTCAACTCAAACACAGTATTTTACTTCAACTTGTCTGGACGGTTAACTTGGGCTGGCGAAAAAGCATAGCCATAGCTGCTGTACATTGTATATAGCCGCGGTTGTGCGGTATCGGTATCTAGTATCGCTAGGTTCCAGGTGCCCGTTCTCCGAGTTACCAGGGGAAACGGTCATCAACGTATTTGTAAAAGATGACTTACTATCTTAACACTAATCTTCCCGCTCGGTTGTGTCTAGGCTGACGAAAAGATCTAGATTTACATTTGGCTGCGTCCCGCGTAGTTACAGGAGCTATGCTTACTGCCTTAATTACTTGCCCTCGATATGTTATTACACAGCAATCTTCATGCGTCTGTTAATTCAGTTCATGCATTCTTCTGTTTAAATACAATTTTGTTTGGTGATTGTCACCGCAGTCTCGAAGATAGTATTTTCATATTTCTCTCTTTGTAAGGGTTTAAACAAAAAAGTAAACATTTCGAAGTTGAATCACCGACACGGTACATATGTTGGTAGCTTCTACAAGCCATTCTGTCTGTGTTCCGTTCTGGTGAAGTCCATCTTCTCCTTGTTTTGCCCCTGCGTCACCACACTTGGAGTGCTTCTTGCGCTCGACGCATGGCGGCGCAGCTGGGGTACCTCACGTCTGTTCTGTGCTTGTGTCCTCTCTTGCAAAGAAGGATTCATATGGGGCTCTACCCTTCTTCCCAATTGTTTTCTCTTGTGAATAAAATATGTTTAAACCAAGATGTGCTTTGATGACAGTTTTATTACTAAACACCTGTAGAAGACGCTTGTAATGTTAAAATTTGAGAAACCACATGGACAAAAGTACTGGGAAAGAATTTTCAAGAATACAGAGGTAACTTGGTATCAAATTACAACACACAAAAGAATAAAATGTGAAAATTGTCTTGAGAAGTTTTGTGAAGATAGCAGAGAAATAATTGATGGTCTCTCATTAGGTGGGAAGGTTGCCCTTACAGCCCAACATCTTCAGTTGACTGCTCAGGGTTGCTTAGCCCACTGGGAGAGACCACATGTTTCATAAAGTATTCTTTACTTTAATACTGGTCATGGTTTTTTTTACAAACAAAAGTGAAGCTAAATGATCAAAAGAGTTGTAAATGATGAATACTGATTATTGAAATTATTCTTAAAAGTTATACATGTACCGATTATTGAAATTATTTGTGAATGATGGATATTGATTATTGAAATTATTTATGAATGATAAACACAATTGTATACTTATGATTGATGATTAAAAAAAGAATTCCCCCAAATAATTAGTTACTTATATTGACATTGATGAGTTGGATGCTTTGCGGTCAACTGTCAATTGTTTATTAACATCACAGACACCCAAATACTGGACATTTAAATTCTCCTGAGTATGACGATTATACACATATATGATTTGTTATCCTAACACAAAAATCATTTCCAGCTGGATCGGTCATAGTGGGATTTATTTTCGGTGTCTTAGCTGTCCTTAATTTGAATGCATCATTGATTTGATTTATTGATCAGGGCTCGGGATTATATGATAGTCATTGATTCACAACCCGGATACTCAGGACTGTATGCTTAAAAGCGGATCCCCCATCCAATTTTTAAGATTCAAGTATTTTCATAAAATATATGCTTAAGTGGGCCTAAAAATAAAAGACCTGTCTGTTTTGTTTCTTGACAAAGCACCCGTTTCCTTAAAAATTATAAACCGGGTGAGTAGAAACTTTAATCGAAAATATGCCATGCGAAAACTTATTGCACGACACATATTCATGCAATATGGAACTTCCAAATACACATTCCTCTAAATGGGTCTGTACGATCAAAGATATTTTTCTAGAATTACACAGTCAAGGAAACTATTTAGGTAAAATTCTTTCTAAATTATTCAAATTAGAAATCGAAACAAATCTCGCACAAAATTGTAACAAATTTTAAACTCTTAAAATGGCAAAGACAACAAATTGCGAACATACTCTCTTGTTAAATTGAATCTCAATGGAGAAATTATGTTCAACAAATAAAGATTTCGAGTTACGTTAAAATATCACTACGCATAAGTATTCATAATTTATGCATTGAAACCGGACGCCACAACAGTCTCAACAAAATACCTCCAATCAAAGACTTTGTAATATATGTAAGGAAGTTGAAAACGAAAAGCATTGTTTTACGAAATGTTCCAGATTAAAGTTCCCATAAAATTTTTTAGGAGCTATAACACAGCTTTTTAGCTTAAATTGTATTGACGAGGAAAACGTACAATCCTAAACGACTCGGGTTTAATCTAAACATTTACCATATGTATGAAAGAATGTATGGGAAATAATGAACAACTTCGGCTTAATTCTATCTTATTTTTATGTTTTTGTTTGTTTCGTTTTGCTTTTAAAAAATGTATACCTTTGTATGTAGAATTTTGTGCATGTGTTGGGTAGCGTGGCACACCTATACTATGTATGGTTTGGGAAAATGTCATTGTGTTTTATTTTAGTGGTTCAGCCAATAAACTTCCTTTCATTTGACATAACGTTCTTTGTTGTATTTGATCCTTATCTTTTAATCAGTTATTCGCCAATCTTATTGAAGAACGTTTACCAAATTACGATTCATTAAAACACGAATAGAGGAAAATTACATCTCACGAGGCCAACATATGTAACTTTCGTGTGCGTGTGCATGTGTGTGTGTGTGCGTGAGAGAGAGAGAGAGAGAGAGAGAGAGAGAGAGAGAGAGACAGACAGACAGACAGACAGAAGAGAGTGCTGTGATTGGACTGTCTAGAAGGCAATGCACTAAGTACAGTATTATGATACCATATGTTATCCATAGACGAGAATACAAATACAACATTAAATTGGTATAATGATGTAAACTCAACATATTTCCTGTGTACACAACTTGGATTTGCATTTATCGTGCAAGCCTTGCCGCAATCTCATTTTAGCTCAGCTGACTTGTCAGTCAGCTGAGCTATTGTGAGGGTCTGTCGTCCGTCGTCCGTCCGTCCGTACGTCCGTCGTCTGTTCACAATTCACATTTTCGCCTTCTCCAAAAGCGTCAGACAGATTCACTTCAAACTTGGTGGGGTTGTGCCTATGGTGAGTTTATGTTCAAATGATCACGCACCATTAAATTTTGGATTTTTAATGATTTTTGTTCTTTTTTTTGGGGGGGGGGGCAAATTTTAAAAAATCTTATCTGAAAGCGCTCACCCAATTGCTTTGATATCGCACAGGGACATTTCCGGGGACTCCTAGTTCAGAATATGTTCACCAGCTGGCGCTGCGATCTTTTGTTTTGTTTTGTTTTGTTTTTTTTTGTTGCTATTTTTGACTTCTTCTCAAGAACGATCACTGAGATTAAGCTGAAACTTGGTGGATATGTTCCATGTGGAAGGGTCAAAACAAAGTCCCTGTCTTGGTGGGAATGCTGCAGATTCCTTATTTTTAACGATTTTTTCAATTTTGGGTACTTATGGATCAATGCAGCTTTCCTATTGACTACTTTGTAAGTCAGTGGGCATTC
Organism: Hermodice carunculata; assembly: GCA_964020975.1. Classification (NCBI taxonomy): domain Eukaryota; kingdom Metazoa; phylum Annelida; class Polychaeta; order Eunicida; family Amphinomidae; genus Hermodice; species Hermodice carunculata. The sequence continues at coordinate 93,386,526 of OZ026619.1, forward strand.
TAATGCCAATTCGTAATTCGCATTTTCAACTTCTTCTCCAAAACCGTCATCCAGATTGACTTCAAACTGGATGGCAATGTATGTTGGGTAGGTTTCTACCAAGTTTGTTCAAATGGTCACGCTCTAGTGATTTTTGGATTTTTTATGAATTTTTAGGGTTTTTTTTGGGGGGGGGGGGCAAATCTTAAAAAATCTTGTTCTCTGAAAGCACTCACCCAATTGCTTTGATATCGCACAGGGACACTCCCGGGGACTCCTAGTTCTGAATATGTTCACCAGCTGGCGCTGCGATTTTTTTCTTTTTTTGTGCTTTTTTTTTTTTTTTTTTTTTTTTACTTTTTTTGACTTCTCCAGAACGGTCACTCAGATTGAGCTAAAATTTGGTGGATATGTTCCATGTGGAACGGTCAAACAAAGTTCTTCACTTGGTGGGAATGCTGCAGATTCCTTATTTTTAACGATTTTTTCAATTTGGGTACTTACGGGTCAATGCAGCTTTCCTATTGACCACTATGTAAGTCAATGGGCCTTCTAATGCTAATTTGCATTTTCAACTTCTTCTCCAAAACCGTCATCCAGATTGACTTCAAACTGGGTGGCAATGTACCTTGGGTGGATCTTTACCATGTTTGTTCAATTGGTCACACTCCAGTGATTTTTTTATGATTTGGGTTTTTTTTTTTTTGTTTTTTTGTTTTTTTTGTTTGTTCTTTTTGGGGGCAAATCTAAAAAAATATTGTTCTCTGAAACCGCTCATCGGATTGCTTTGATATCACATGGGAACACTCCTAGTGACCCTTAGTTCTTCATTTGTTCACCAGATGGCGCTGGGATTTTTTTCTATTTTTCATGATTTTTTGTGTGTTATTGCTATTTTCGACTTCTCCAGAACCGTCACCCAGATTAGGCTGAAACTTGCTTGGTTGACTTGTTCCATGTGGAAGGGTCAAAGAAAGTTGTCATCCATATTGACTTCAAACTTGGTGGCAATGTACCTTGGGTGTGTCTGTATCAGGTTTGTTTAACTGATCACACTCCAGTAATTTTTAGATTTAAAAATTTTTTCCCCCTGGGAAGGGGGGGGGGGTCTTTTTGGGGCAAATCTTAAAAAACCTTCTTCTCTGAAACCACTCACCCAATTGCTTTGATATCACAGAGGAACACTCCTAGGGACTCTTGGTTCTTAATTTGTTCACAAGGTGGGGCTGTGATTTTTTTAACTGAATTTCTTTGTGTGTTATTGCTATTTTTGACTTCTCTTCCAGAACCGTCACTCAGATTAAGCTGAAACTTGGTAGATATGTTCCTTGTGGAAGGGTCAAACAAAGTTGTTCACCATGTGGCACTGCTCTGGATTGCTGATTTTTAACAATTTTTTCAATTCGGGTACTTACTGGTAAATGCACCTTTCCTATTGATTACTAAGTAAGTCAATAGGCATTCCAATGCTAATTCATATTTTTGACTTCTGTGAAACCGTCAGTCAGATTGATTTCAATGTTGGGAGGAATGTATATTGGGTGGGTCTCTGCCAATCTTTTTTTTCAAATGGTCAGGCTCCATTGATTTTTGGATTTTTTTTATGAATTTCTTTGTTCTTTTGGGGGCAAATCTTAAAAAATCGCAAGTGTATATGTACATGTCAGCTGAGCACAGGACTGTAACAATCCTCTTGTTGGCTATTTTTCTCGTCTGTTACCTTTGCAAATATCTATATGTCATGGCTAAAAAGCGTTCTTGATTTGAAAAAAAAATATATAGTGTGAAACACAATATTACGGTTCCACAAACAAGGCCTGCTGACAGTGACAAACTAACGACTTGTTTCAGTAAGAGTACTAAACCAGTGATTAGTGGTTCTTACTTTAACAAGAACTGAAGTTTCTAAACGATAATCTTAGATGAGTTCAGATTTTTGGAAATATCCAAGGCAGACCGTGTAGTTTCATAATTTGTGTTTTAATTAGTGTCCAAATGTGTACTGGTTCTATTTGTAGACTATATAAAATCTGAGAAGTCGATAGAATTGTGTTTATTTAAAGTAACATTTGGTCGCCCGGTTTCCATTATTGTCCTATCATTTTGCTCTTACACGCGGTGAGTATGTAGGTATTATGCAATCGTATATATGCGTTATATAGGAACTCAATGTAGTTTATATTTTCATGCGTCTCTGTACACAATTCTCGTCGTGGTTTAATTTAACCCTTTCTGGTTAGATTAAAACACGCAGGATGTCTTTCCGCGACGCGCCTGGGTTTCTAAGGGTGTTGGGCAGCTGTTGATCATTTACGTGTAATTCTAACAAAACTGTTTGCAATTCTTATCCAAAAACATTCTAAAGAAATGCAAGAAAAAATTATCAGAAAGTCTTCAGCATACTGTATCTTATCTGATTGTTTTGTCAGATTGTTGCGGCAGCGAAGGGGTTAAATATTGCATAACCAAATTGTATAGACTCGAGACTCCGCCTCCGGGAGATGCTGTTATGCATCTTTTGCTTATTTATTTATCTTCTTGTACCTTGCATACCATTACTTAGGACCGCCGTGCGTGTTGAGTATCAAGCCTCGACAACTTGACAGGTATTTTACAGGTAATGTGATACTAAGTAAACATGCCACCTCATGGGACGCCAGACACGGTATTGAGCCATTGTATGTTATTATCAACTCCACTGTGACAAGACAGCAGCGACTTGAAAAATAAAGACAGAGAAGTCCTGAGACGTCATTTTTCAAACATTAACACAAAGAGGCGTCCTGGCGACAGGTGCGTCTCAAACATGGACGAGAAGCAACTGGAAGCGCTGCACAGTAAAATAAACCGCTGGCGCCAGAAGTTTAAGGATGAAGAAGAACATAGTCAGAACCTGCAGCAGCAGTTGGATGTGGCCATGGCAGACAGAAAAAAATTATCGTCAGAATTGAGGATTAAAACCATAATAATAGAAGAGGCAAACAAAGAACTGGACGAACTGAAGGCATACCTGAGAACATGTTCTTGCACCGACTGGCCAGACAGTATTTACGAAGATGAATTCGCTGATGCCACCTTAAAGTTAAACGGGCGTCCTGGGTTACGGCACAAGCAGCAGGACCCCGAGCTACTCATGCGTCTCCTGATCATAGAAAGACAACTTCAGTGGACATTGCATAAAGATATTACAGAATACGCAGAGAAACTGCAAGATAAAGACAGGAAAATTGATGAGTTAGAAGATAAATTGGCGTTGACTGAAGGCGGGGATGAGTTACCACACAGAGCTAAGGAAGAGACACGTCCACCTGAGGACAGTGCCAGGGACAGCGACAGCGAGGGAAACATGACCACACGGGTCATGGAGCTCAAGAAGTATATGCAAGAACAAGGGCAGGAATTGGAAGAAAAAACTAAATTATTAATGAAATCCACAGAGGAATATGTGCTACTAAAGGAAGAAAAACAAACTATTCAACATGAACTATCCGCCACTAACAGATCCCTTCAGACTCTCAATCAGACTGTCCAAAAACAAGAAGTCGATCTCAATAACAAGAAGACGGAAATAGAAGAACTGCAGACGAAATTGGAATATGCTGAGAGCTCCAGAGCATTTCACACTCAGCAGGTAAATGAGATGGAATGTAAAATACAAGAATTCCAGCAACAAATTTGTGAACTAACGACCAGACAGCAAGAATTGGAAAGTGACATCAAGAGGAAAGAAATGGAAGTGGAAAAACAAAAAGAACTTTTAGAAACAACCCTCATCGATGAAGATGTATTTGATGGTGAGATTCAGGTGAGATGTAACACTCTGACTAAAGAAGAAATGAAGGTCCATCTGGTAAAATTGGTCCGGGAGAAAGCTAAAGTCCATAAGGACATGGTACACATGGCAGCCGACATCAAGAGGGAATTTGACCGGGAATATGGAACGGACTGGCTGTGTCTCATCGGGCGTAATTTCACCGGACGTGGTCTGCAGAAAAAGAACTTTATCAGCTACATTGTGAATGGTCACAAGGTATTTTTATTTCAGGCATTTAATGGCAAGTGTACCTGTGGGAATTACTGAGTGACAACGGTATGACGAAAAATTTTGAGCTTCGCTGGAAATCAGCTAGGGATTGTTATGAAAGTGCAAGATGTGACTGGCGGTGAAGACGACTCAGACGGTATACACTCTAATTTACGTACAAAAAAGCAGCTATTTGACCCAAACTTGTCTTGAATATGCTGTTTTATATGCTTCAATTCAAGATAAAACAAAACATTTGGGATGAACGAAAATCCAGAAATTACCGAAGATGGACCATAGTGTTTATGGGCGGTAAAGCGTGACTGTGAATGTCCAACATATATTTGCTGTGAAGTGTGAATGCAAAACCTCGACACTGTGAACTTTGACCTCATGGCACGTAGATAGATATTTCAATTAACTTCCATCAGTGAAATCAGGAATATTAAAATTGCTGTCCAGAGACATGATCCTCACACCTCCCTGGTTAGACTGTCGCCATATAGCAATAAACCTTCAACGTGCAGACGTCGTAACCACACGCTGTCAAATATTTTTTTTAAAATAAAAGTTCGACGTCTGCACCACACGCTGTCAAATATTTTTTGAAAAATAAAAGTTCTTGACTGGCAACAATGCTATTAAAAGGTTAATTCCAGTACATAAGTACGCCGTAAGTTAATTGTTAGGGACAAGTTGTGCATATAGACATATATCACAGCAATTCATTGGTCTTGCTGGTGCTTTCACAACAATCATCATTGTAAAGTGTGGGCAGCAGCTTTTCTGCCAATTTGGTCCTTGTTGTGTCGTTAAGTTAACACAAATTTTTATATTGTATATGCTTCTTAAAGCCTTGTGTCACACACGCAAAAAACAACACACATTTGAAATACTAAAGACATATTTGGAAAAAAGCAGGTACCTCAGGTTGTGCTGTGACAAGCTCTGAATATATTTCTTTCTTTCATTCATATTTTCTCCTAAGCTCGTGTTAATAACTGAATAGCCGTTGCTGATTATACTTTGTAATAACCCATGAAACTTTCAATCATAGTGACTTTCGAATAAAGCAAAGAATTGTATTCATCCAAGCGGGGGTCACCTGGTCATTCATTGAATACATCCATTTCATGAACAAAATTGTCATGGAAACTATCCATTTCTGCGTTCAGTTGAAATATAATACTCCCGTAACTTTTAAGCAACGTAATATTAGTCATAGAAATAGACAACTGACTAAGCATAATTCGTGTCACAACATCATGGACAAATTTATCGACTTAATGTCTTTTCAACACACAGTATGCATCTCATTAGTAAACCAGATCAGTCTCAAACTATGACTGCTCAGACATGCTCACACTCTAGAAATCAAGTCAATATTTGTTCTTTCAAAGATGTATCAACCATGGTATGCAAATATTGTGACGTAATTTGACTATCAAGCAGTTCTATGATATGTTGGCAATATTTCACGGCTTTCTTTTCCTTTTTCAAAATTTCTCCATACAAATTTCCAACCAGATGTTTGATCGATATGAAATTAGTGTACCTTATTTCATATATTGTAGAAACTACCCTTTGCAACGGGGGTGGGGGTGGGGGGCACATACATACATACATACATACATACATACATACATATATACACACATACATACACACACATACACACATACATACATACATACATATATACTTACATAAAACAAACATATATACTCTTATCTTGAGTTACACAGTGTTACATCAGTCCGGAATAAATCCAACGGATGGTGTGCCGTTAGAGTTATTTAGAATCACTTCTAAGATTACCAGAGGCCTTTCGTTTTAATGCAGTTCCCACACAGTTACATATGTTTCATGTAGTTCATACATACTTGCATATGTTTTCATGTAGTGCATACGTATATTATCATGTAGTTCATACATACTTACATATATGTTTTCCTGTAGTTCATACATACTTCAATATGTGTTTTTCTGCCTTTCGTACATGCTTACATACATGTTTTTAATGTAGTTCATACACACATATTTCTTTCCCTGTAGTTCATACATACTTCCATATTTGTTTTTAAGAATTTCATAATAGTCATATATAAGACACTGATACTGATAAGATAGCTGACGCGGTCATCTTTTGCTTTTTCATCGCTGTATTTCCGGCCACGTGAGACATCGAGGAATCTCCAATTTTGACGGTGAAAATTGGCCCAGTAATGAGAAACCCATAACCGTATTCACACATGCGCCCCCGTGCTAAATTGCTCAGTACATTCTTGTCTTGGAGGTGCATGTTGGTATTTTTTATAAACCTGTTTATAACCTTGATATCTAGAAATTTATCAATTATCCTTCATTTATCATCTCTTTTGTGACAAAACAAGTTAATTTTGATGTAAATTATGACACATTTAATTATATGTGCAAAGTTATTGTTCTTTGTTCCCGGAAGCGAATATTTTTGTGGTTTTCCTATCTCTAGCACCAGAGAAGTAGCATACTATTTGACGCTAGGGGGCCCATGTGTGATTTGTGTAATATTGTGTTGAGTTCAGCACGGTGAGCACACCTGTCTGAACTCGTCAAGTACCTGGACAGAGAGATGAATAATGTATATACCCACAGATGAGTGTCTGTTTTCCTGCAGGGAACCCACAAAGACTATC
>OZ026619.1:93398203-93405703 GCA_964020975.1 Hermodice carunculata
ACCTGTTGGTTTAAACATATTTATTGCAAAAACAATTGGCCAGCAGGCGATGCCTATATGAAGGCCTCTTGTACATAAACAGACACACAACAAGTAAATGGATAACATCTAGATAACGAATAGATAACAAACAGGACATTACGGACTGTGGTAAGAAGGAAGGGGAGGGTAAGCCAGTCTATGAGTATTACATAAATTAGTAACAAGATCTTCCAGTTGCTTTTATGTAATAGTGGACAGCATTAAAAATTTCCATATTCTTTGAGTTCATTTTTGTTATGACCTGTTCAACATGAATTGAGTCAGCCAAAATCCTAGAAAGCAACACGCCAAGATATTTTTAATTGTGTGCTTCTTCTTACCCAGTCCCCATTTTTTCTGGGATACACAAGTTTTCCGATCTTTGGACTAAGGTGAATTGTACCTTGAGCCCCCATTTGGAAGCGAAAATGGTGAGCGATGGACAGCATTGCAAGAGCGGGGTCTCACTTTCTGCTAAAAGCACGGGGTCACTATAGTAATACTGGAATTCCCTGATTGAAACACTGCAGGTTACAGACCACAGTTGTGATTGGCTGGTTGCGCATCCCGACGGAGATAGTCCGTAATTGTGAAAATACTGTGTTTTCAGCATGCTGTAGCTTCTGTTTAAATAAAGTTAGCTAAGTCAGGTTTGCTGCATCGCAGAGTTGCTTCATTGGTGGTCATACAGGTGCACTGTCTTCCAGGCCAGGTGGGAACTTTGTGGTGGGGAAGGACAATGATGTGACCCTGGCAAGAGCACAGTTCATACACCTGTATAAAAGCTGTCATCCAGGTGTTGTTTCGTATTTCAATTATCACAAATTAACGAGCTGGGAATTGTATGACAAAAATCCATCCATATTTTTCTGACATTTTTATCTGTTAAATGCCGTTCACGGAATTTTAAAATACCAAAATGCTGATTTTTTAGACTGAAAAATGCTAATATGAAAAATAGAAGGATTTATAACTGTGGTCTGTGGCCTGTAAGTTGCACTTACCATCATCCAACGTACCAACTACATCAGGCATTACTGTTGTGAAGAGCGTAGGTGACAGGATGATGCCCCGTTTCACGCCATTACTTGAGTTGAACCAGGATGTTTCAATCAGACCAACCACCACCTTGAACTGACTTTTTCATATAGGTTGTTCAGCAGTCTCCGTGCTTTGCCCTGAACTCCAAGGTCCCACAAATAAAAAATAATGATTTTCTTGAGACCAGATCGAACGCCTTAGATGTATCTAAAGAGGTGAACAAAGTGCTTTTACGGTCGTCCTTTCTCAGGCTACAAATTCCTTTCAAAGAAAAGATGTGTTCCTGAAGACTGTGTCCTTTTTTGCATGCGCCTGATCACCCAATATCTCTTCTTCTTTTTTTCGAAAAAGCACCATGCATTTGTTTTTCTACTGTGGTAGAAAATAATTTGTACGCGTTAGATGGGATGGAAATACCCCTGTAACTGTCCGTTCATTAGCATTCCCACCATAAAACCAATCCTCGGGATACTTTTCAAATAATTGGAAGCTGTGAAATATATGCACACGATAGACTTGATCAGAGGATCACCGCCATTCCTTTGAAAACTCATGACACTGGGTATTTTATCCACTCCATATGCTTTACCAAAGGTGTGTGAGAGCATGAGGTATTCTGTACCAAATAACGCTTCATGTTATACCGATTTCTTTCTTCGCATTACTATACTTAGAAGTGAAACATTACGGATAGATGATTCAATTAAGCAATGAAATAGTGTTAAGTCAACATTCTGATTAATATTATGTGACGGTAAGAATATCTTATGGAAATGCTTTTGCTTGATTGCTTGCAGATACACCATTAAATGTTACATAACATTTGCAATACATTCTGTTTGTCTATCCAAAAACAAAGTAGGCCGACCTTAGATTATTATAATTTTTGACAAGTAACTCGAATATGGGGGTACAATTCATGAATTGTTCTTCGTTTTGTGAAACATGTTTGCCACCGGGTTGTCAAACAAAAGTTACCGCAATTTTACTGGATGTTGGCCACGTAAAAGTTAGCGCTGGACACTTTATGGTTGTCTCCCGATGGTGCATATTATACCATTGCACGGAAAAAAATTCATATTAATGACCCTGTGACTTTGAGAATTAGGCCAAGGAGACTCAGATACAATAAAACTCAGGTCTCACCTTGATTTATAATCTTACCAAGGGTGAAGTTTTCTTAAGTTGTTGCCTAAGGAAACTGATATCAGGTGCATGTAACCCTGTAATCTTTAGAATTAGGTCAAGGTGACCCAGATACAATCCCATCATAGGTCTCACCTAAATACATAATCCCAACTTAGGTCTGCAAAAGTACATAATCCTACAATATTTCATTAATTTTGTTAAGATACCAGATTTTATTGCAAAAAGGTAACCCGGTAACCAAATACAACCTCAACCTAGGTCTTACCCAGGAACAAAATCCTGTCGAGTTCCATCACAATCTGTGACTTAAGCTCTGTCAGTGGTTATCACACGGAAAGTGATTTTACATACTAGGTGACCCTGTGACATTGACAAGTAAGGCAAGGTGACCCAGTAACAATACCTCACCTGGATGCATAACTCGACCAAATTTTATAAAGTTTTGTTGAGATCTTCAGTTGCTGGAGCATAGAAACCAATTTCACATTAGTGAATGATGATAATAATGACGATCTTTATTTTTATGCTGGATGGTCTGTTCAGGCACAGGGTTCATCACACAGATTGTGGCCCAGTCATCCCGAAAGAATGAACTGGAGAACAAGGAAGAGACCCACCGAGCTCAACAGGTGTTTTGAGAATCTTTCATACGACCATGAACCCTGTTATGCAGCAATTTGTAATAATATTTTGCAGCAACATTTTATAAACTTAAAATGTAATAAAAAAAGTAATAATTGTATAGAAACATCTTTCAATACAATTTTATTTGAATTCTATTTCAAAAAGAAAGTTTCCTGGAAAAGTCTATCATATGTCCAATAAATAGCTATATATGCAAGCGTTCTGAGTTGAAAGAATTATGTCTGTGTGCCAACACAGACATATTGTTTTTCTAAGAATTATTTCTTTCTTTATTTCCTTCTTTCTTTCTTCTTTCTTTTCAGGCAAATTTATCCGACATTTCATTTGAAAACCATCATACGTAGACACTCCAAACTTGGCATGATTATTCTTCCATACATGAAGTGTCTTGAGTTTTTGTGAAGAGGTCGAACAGTTTTTGGAATTATGCAAACCATGGCCATTTAAAAATTTGAATCTTGAATAGGTCCAATTTTTTATAGGTACAGGTGACCAATCCAACTTCAATTCATATGTTTGTAACACTGCACATTTCTGTAATTTACATGCAACCTCTAAAGGTCTAAGGTCAAGGTCATTTTGCCATTTTCTTCTCGCCATAACTCGGTCAATATTTATCCAATTTTGACCATGTTGGTCAAAAATTGTAGATATTGTAACACTGCACATTTTTGTAATTTACACGTGACCTCTAAAGGTAAAGGTCATTTTACCATTTGACATTTTGTTCTAGCCATAACTTGGTCAATTTTTATCCAATTTTTACCCTATTGATCTCAAATTGTAGATATTGTAACACAGTGCATTTTTGTAATTTACATGTTACCTCTAAATGTCAAAAGTCACCGGCATTTGGACCTTTGAAATTTTCATCTAGTCATAACCCTGTCAATTTTCATCCAGTTTTAACCATGCTGGATCCAAATTGTAGGTATCACAACATTGCATATTTTTGTAATTTACATGTAACCTCTAAATGTCAAAAGTCACCGGCATTTGGACCTTTGAAATTTTCATCTAGTCATAACCCTGTCAATTTTCATCCAGTTTTAACCATGCTGGATCCAAATTGTAGGTATCACAACATTGCATATTTTTGTAATTTACATGTAACCTCTAAATGTCAAAAGTCACCGGCATTTGGACCTTTGAAATTTTCATCTAGTCATAACCCTGTCAATTTTCATCCAGTTTTAACCATGCTGGATCCAAATTGTAGGTATCACAACATTGCATATTTTTGTAATTTACATGTAACCTCTAAATGTCAAAAGTTAAGGTCATTTGGGTCTTTAAAATTTTCATCTAGCTATCAATTTTTTGTCAATTTTCATCCAATCTTAATCACGTTGTCTTATTCACATCTAATTTTGATCATGTTGGGCTAAAATTGTAAATATTGTAACACCGCACATTTCTGTAATTTACATATGACCTCCAAAGTCAAAGGTCAAGGTTATTTGGCCCTTTGAGATTTTCATATATCCATAACTTGCTTAGTTTTCATCTGATTTGGTTCAAGTTGGGCTTGAATTGAAGATTTTGTACCAGTGTCCATTTTGGTAATGTACACGTGACCTCTAAAGGTCAAAAGTCAAGGCCATTTGGGCCTTTGAATTATCATCTAGCCATAACTTGGTCAATTTTAGTAGTTAGTCCTGTTGGGCTCAAATCGTAGGTATTGCAACACTGAACATTTTTGTAATTTGCATGCGACCTCTAAAGGTTAAAGGTCAAAGTCATCGGGACTTTGAAATTTTCTTCTAGCCAAAAGCTTAATGAGATGTGAAATACCAAAGGACAAAAGTTGTAGCATTTAAAATCTAATTCAAAGATTTGCTTTGAAGCCAATTTTCTTTTCTTTTTTTATTTATTCTACAACAAGATAGAAGGAACTTTCCAGACGATCCCCCTTTTGGTGTGGGTCTTAAAAATGAACTGTCGCTATCGGCTGTAAGAATGATATTTAATTAAATGTATTTTAGTGAACAATCGGGAAAAGAGTTATAATCTATATTCATTAAATTCTGTACATCTAGTACAGCTGTACTGTTTCAAGTCTGTCTTTTGTTTACATAAGGAAGTTATGTCCTACATCACGTACAATATTAAACTTGAATTTTGTGTGAAGATGCCGTTTGTCCGAAGTCTTTTTTTTTTTTACCAAAGTAAAGTAACCTGTGTTTGTCGGTTCCTTGTTATATCCAATGAACTTGAGGGCATTTTTATTTGCATTCATGAATAACACCATACAGGTTGTATTATTTGCAGTATTTGCAATACGAGTTGCTCCAGTTATTCCTTTTGCCTGTACACACTCCCCATGAACATGAATTGAACTGTCGAAAACGTTTCTCATTGAAAACTATCTTACTCGAAAATTCATATTTGAAACGAAATTACAAAATTTTAGTTTCAATCGTACAATGTGTCGAAATGAGCATACCAGCAACAACATAATTAATACATATACCAAATCAACATTCATGAAAGGTTCGGTGTTTCTTCATGACATAGCAAATTATTTAAAGGCTTTTTTAATTTTTCCACATTGAGAAAAAAAAATCTGTTCAACCCAGAGCAATCACAAATTTGAGGTGAGGGTGGGTATGTATAATAAAACTAAATAATTGAAATGTCTCATTTTGATATGACAGCGAATGATATGACCTGTAGGATCCGATTCAAGAGTGTCACACCCAGACTGCTCTAGACAATAGTTCTCTCTCTCTCTCTCTCTCTCTCTCTCTCTCTCTCTCTCTCTCTCTCTCTCTCTCTCTCTCTCTCTCTCTCTCTCTCTCTTTCTGCAGACTTGCAATGCCATCGCTTCATGACAAGGTGTCAAATTGCTCACCTTTTCTGCCACTTCTGAATAAAGGAAACAGGGGTGGGAACACCTGTTTCACCTTGGAGGAATATGTTATTATTCCTCCAAGGTTTCACTTTAGTTGAATAAAGAGAAAAACTTTGCCGTGTTTTGCGATAAGGACAATTTTTTATCGTTCCTTGTTGAGCACAGTGAGCAAGGACACGACTTTTACACAGGCGAAAGATGGCTGCATATCTACATGCACAGAGGACAGGGTATGAAAGTGCTTGAATGGGCCTGTCGCTTTTCATATAATGATAATAATAATAATAATAATAATAATAATAATATATATATAATATATATATATATATATATATATATATATATATATATATATATATACTATATATGTATATGTATATAACACGTTTGGGTCGTTTTTAATGCTAAAAGGCATGGGTATAAATATCATATAGGCCAGATCACTATGGATCCTATAATAAAGTCATTAGAGAGTGCTATAACAGGCCTACTGTTCGGCAGAGTTCCTATAACCGGAAGAGTATCTATAAGCGGAAGTACTGATATACGATATACCAATATGGGCTAAGCTACTTCCCAGGTGACGCTGGCGTCGTCTGCTGTCAGGGAGACTGCTGAATCTCTGCTGGAACACTTGGCATCTGGTGCAGCATAACTTATTGAAGTAGGCCGACCCAAATATGAGATAAACGGATCATAGCATGGTTTGTTGTCGATATGAAGAATATCAAATCGCACTAGATACCTTACAGCAGAATCTGCATATATGGCACCCAGAACTCGTTGATATTCATCGTATCGACAACAAACCATTATATATATATATATATATATATATATATATATATATATATATACATATGTATATGTATACATATAAATATACATACATACATACATACATATGTATATGTATATATATATATGTATGTATGTATATTTATATAATAAGGCAGCAATGGGGGGTCCATATACATGTATATGTATACATACTATATAAGATCTAGGTAGACCACACACTAATGAGCCTTGAAGTCTTCCGCTTTTCGTACTTCTTTGTACAAAGTCTCCCTCTCTCCCGCTTTGTATAAAATGTCTCCCGCTTTTTGTAAAATTAAAAAAAGTAACACTATTCCATCGGTTGCTGTAAAGTTGTACTGTTTCGCCGTGTGGTTGTATTATACACGCGTGAAATATGTCTATGATGGTGCCTAAAATGGTTCAAAATGCAGGAAATTAAGGTGCAGGTGGGGGATCTTCCACTTTTAATACAAGCTGGCTTGGAGGCTCTGCAGACCCCCCCCCCCCCCTCCCAAAGTCTGGTAATCTTCATGCTTATATGTATTTATATATGGTCAGCCTAATCTGAAATAATATGCTTACTCATCATACTCAGTTAATAAGACACAAAAATGTATTTATTTGCGTTTATTGGTTAGGATTATGCCAATTATACTAGGTACCTGTGTGGTCCCCCTTATACTGAAATTTAGGCAATGGTCCATCTAATCCTTATTTTATATATATATATATATATATATATATATATATATATATATATATATATATATATATATATATATATGTATGTGTACATACATATACATGTATATATATACATATATATATATTTATATATACATGTATATGTATATGTATATATACATATATATATATATATATATATATATATATATATATATATATATATATATATATATATATACATAAACTGGGTATGCATGTTATTAACCGTATATGGTTCTTCAGGCCTACACTATATGGCGGCA
>OZ026619.1:93405903-93748403 GCA_964020975.1 Hermodice carunculata
ATCCTTTTCTCCCGAACAGCCGCATACTTACTAAAAAGGGAAAAGTATGCTCGTTCCATACTTAATAAAAGCAATCTTTTGACCTCATCTTTAGTGTGTGACGTCACCGGATTGAATTTGTGCAGCGAATAGTTAGATAGCATCTACCATATGTATGTATTGCTATTGAGGTTATTCAGTTCGCTGAAACTGATGTAAAAAGGATTAACTTTCTATGCTTGTATTGTGAGCATGGGTCTTTCTAATTGCACGTTATATAAAGTTCATACGAGTTCCAAGCAGCTTGTACAAAGGTTGTTTGGACTTCGATATTTTTTTCTAAGGGCAAATTAGCACATCGATATTTTGTTATTTCGGTGAACCTAAATTCTTGATTTTACTATAAGTAGCTCATTCTCGGTCGATACCAGGAAGCGCGTTCGTAAAATCTGAGAAAGGTGTCCGCAATATGACCATCTTTTTCCACATTACAAACATTAACTCCCATACAACCGTGAGACAAGGTTCCTCGAGAGTTATCCCGGGGATACCGGGTCCCTGGTAACACAGATGCTTATGAAACAAGTTACGCTCTCCACACACAATTGCCACCCTGCTCCGCTGAACACCATACAAAGCCATTTTCTCCCGGGGCAATTTCTGAAAAGTCACAGTCTTTATTTATTTTCAAACGCAATTGTATGAGAGCGACGAATGCATTTTTGGCCTATCACCCAGAAGACATTATAAAGCCCCAAAACACCATGCAGACAAGTATGCACACAGAAAGTCCTATGCACATGAAAGCGTCCATTTTAGGAATAAGAATGTCTTATCACTTGCCTCCATCATAAATATCACCAGGGAATATATATTATATATATATATACATATATATATATATATATATATATATATATATATATATATATATATATATATATATATATATATATATATATATATATATATATATATATATATGTAAACAGTGTGATCGTAACACTAACACTCCCCTAAAGAGCACAGCGCAGTTCAGCTGGTGGGCATTTCTTTGTACCATGTAGGTAGGTCTCTTACGCTTCTGCATACCGATAAACTGTTAGAAAAATAAAGCTAATCATAAAAGAAAATACATTAAAACATAGCCAGTTTAAAAGACTGCTACAAGTTTGTCGTTTTTCGGGGTTAGTCAGTATTACAGAGAGTTGCCGATTCAACGCCACGTTTAATTTCAAACACAAACCTAGTGCACTGGTCCAATCATGGGGACTTGCACATGGGCAACATGGAAAATATATTTTATGACGGTGGTTCAACAAGACCCAAGAAGTCATTCTAGACTCCTCAACAGATCTAAACAAAATTTGCAGCATCCCGGTCAGTCTGCGTCGCAGATAATTACGTTCATACATCCAATGCTTTGCGTAGACTATGCCCTTCAACTTTTGCACATGTTACGCAAATATTTGTAAAGAAACAGGTCAAGTGATATCATAGAATATGTAGTTCATCCCAGAGGGAAAACTCTATGCCTGCATGTATCGGGGTAACATACCCTGGTATCCATAAAAGTGAAAGTGGTCGTAAAATGTCACACATGCACATTTTTAACCAAACCTGAATACTTTGTTTTGAAGCTAACCAAGCAGGCGCAGCTTTCAGTCTTACCCGGTCACGTCACAAATTTGAGTAAACAGTCTCCTTTGTAAGTCCACCTGATCGGCATCATGAGTGCGTCGGAATAAAACTGTTGACCAGGAAATTTCATTAAACATTTCCACAGGAAACTCAATGTGGAAGAAATTTTATGAAACAGGATATAATTCAAATTACCGGTCGTTATCGACCGGTTTGCACGTAAAAGCATCAAGCATGAGCTGTGTGGTTAAAGTCGTTAGAGACAGTCATGCGGGAGCAAATATCTAAAACAACTGCAAGGTAAGTGAACACACATTTGTTTTTATCATGACCACCAGAGATGTGGACTGGACGAAAACGTCAGAGAAATTAAATAATATTTTTGTTATAACTGTAAAAAAAAATCATTTCTTGTTTGATACGGGAAAAACTAACTTCGTTCTCACGGGCCAACATACTTTTTAGAAGTCACAATTTTCTTACAGTTTTTAAAAGTGACACGCACGTGGCTTTGCTCTCTGTGCTCTTGTTATCTATGCTCGCAATTTACCATCAAAATGAAAACCCAATGCCCAAGATTTTTTTTTTTTTTTTGGTTTCATGTGCACAGTTTTACCAGAAAGTTCATTGTAATTATCATTTCATTTTTTTTCTTTTGCGTGCTTCGAAAAACACTGCTTCGATGCTTATCAAAGAAAGATCTAGTCTTCCATTGTATGGATTAGATTGTCTCTTTATACAACTGGCCAGGCTATGTGTTCATAATTTCCAAGTCGAGTTTAAACAGGAGGACTGTGTGATAATGCCCGTCTGACCTTGTTTGCAAACTTGTCAATAACCTCGGGGGGTAATGTCAAGGTCACTCATGTACAGTCTCAACCTGACTCTTACTGTGGACCACCATCTTGTGAAACAGAACATTTCAATTCCACATAGTTATTGAGTAATTAAATGGCCAGTTATGTATTACGCCCCTAGTAATGCAAACAGGCTCTTTGGCTTCGGCAACTAAATCAACATCAGCCATGTGAATATAGTCCTTAAACAGTTTGAGTACTTTGAATATTTTAACAGAACAGCCAAACTGTTCTTGAGTTGTCATCCTGGAATGAAATTCGCTGACGTCATCCTGAAAAATCTGGACATATTAGCAGCGCCACTTAGACTAAAGATAGGTAGATAATTTGAAAAGAATCCAGTCAGCGGTTTTGAAGACGTTGAAAATTGATTTAAACACATTTTACTCAAATGAAAACGATTGGGGAACAGGGAAACCCTATATTAACCCCTCTCGCAGAAGAAAGGGGACAACATATAGACAGGACGTAAAAGACAGCACAGAAACATACAGAAGAGACACATAAGACGACGTTGAAAATTACATTGACAAAAAAGTCTGCAAAAATGCTTAGAGAACCATATGGATTTCAGCACCATATCAAGGTCTAGAGGTTCCCAAATCTATTCCAACACAATGTCGAACCCTTTGGAATAAGTAATTTTGCAGAGTATGCATATTTAGCATTCTCCATGGCCAGTATGAAAAAAAAAAATCATATTTTGAGTGACAGAATCATGACTGCTTGGTCACATCTGGTTGAGACCCACACAATATACAAGCGCAGCAAGTTCCAATGACGGTTGATCTGTGGTTTTATAGAAAATTACACATAAATTTATCTATACTGTTATTCCTATACTGACAATGCTAGTGTATATATATATATATATATACATATGTTCGTTTCGTAATTTCAAAAATTCCTTTAAACTCATGACAGTAGCACTAATACGCCGGGAGGGTCAGCAGTCACAAACTAAATGAAGGTTTATTATCAGCGACTTCAAATAGAATCCAGCCAGTGATTTTGCAGCAGGGGTGAACAATTACAAAATCTCGCAATATATCAATTGAGGCTAAACAGGGGAGTAACAAACTGTTAATGTCCAATATTTGCATTGAGTCTGGTCGAAGTCGCGTCATCCTGTTAGTGACTGTCTGCACGCGACCAAATCGTCTGTCAAACTGAGATATCATTACCATTAATTCTAAAACGAAGTTTACTTCTGCAACAAATACAATTTTTAAGCGGTTTTTTTTTTTTTTTTGTTTTTTTGTTTTTTTTTTGTTTTTTTTGGCGGGGAGGGATTATAGCCTCTTTCCTCTGGAATTAATGCGAATAAAAATGTAAATATGAGTGTCGAACGTCTTGAATATATATTTCCCAGCTTGTATGGCTAGCCAAATCCGCAAATATTCATAAATTTTCTGCAGAGTTAATTCGCACTCCTCTGGACAGAGTTTTCAAATTCTGCGAAGAGAGTTTTCAATTTAATGCACAGGGCCTTAAATTACCTGCAAAAGGGGGGGCGGGTAATGGCGTGCGAGAGTTTTTAATTGCCTGCAGGGAATTTGGCACATAAACTCCATGTGGAAAATTAAAAATTAACTGCACAAAACAAAAACTGTTGGCAAAGAGTGTCGTGCATACGCCCCCTGTGCAGGTTTTAACTCTCTACAGGGAATTTAAAACTCTGTACGGAGAATTTAAATTCTCTGTACAGAACTTAAAACTGTGCACGCCATTTTGTCAGTAAAATCTCTGCAAAGAAGAAAAAATCCTCTTCGCAAAATATAAAACTCTGTGCACAGAATTAGAAATTTTTTGCAAAGAATTTCTAATTCTGTGCAGAGAGAGTTTAATTCCGAGCAGAGAGTATTTAATTCTGTGCAGGGAGTTTTTAATACTACGCACGGTTTTAAATTCCGCGCGGGGAGTTTGAGTACGAAACTCCTTGCAGGGAATTAGAAACGACCTGCAAAAAATCGACGATTATTTGCATATTTGGCATGCCATAGGCCTTCGTGAGGAACTTGACTATATTCTGTGCATATTGAGGAAGATCAGCAATTTTTACGCCCAAAATTGAGTAAAAACGAGTTAAGAGTGTCATCATATATAAACGTCTAAAATATGGAATGACACAAGCATGGAAGACTTATCAGAAGTTACCTGAGATTGCATGTATGGAATAAGCAGTGACAATAGGGTACAGGTAAAGAAAATGTTGAGTTTGGTGTACTTTGTGCAGAGATAATATGTGTTTAAAGTCGTGAGTTACCAGAAAAGCGCACGCACAAACATACAAATGGACATTTGTAGGTGTCGATCATTGGACTGGTGAGTGGCCAGTTACAGAAAACGTGCCAGCCAGTTTCTGTCAAACCTACGTTTCTTCGCCAGTATGTTACCTCAAGAAAATATGATTAGATATGTTACATTTCTCTTGCGCTGCCAAGCACAACAAATAACAGTCAATTGTTATAATGACTCCAAAAGTAACTGCAGGGACTTATCTAAATTGTTATAATGATTCTACATTCAAAATTCCTGTGTGAAAAGACTTTTTATTCAAGTGCGTTGCATTTGTACATTTCCAGAAGAAAAAAACACTGGTTCAGGTGAACAGCTTTCATTTTGCGCGTTTTGGGTGTATTGCACCCAGAGCGCACCAAGGAAAGACTGAGTCCTCAACTTATCAATGAAAGTGGTAAACGCCATGCCTTTCCCCCCTCGTGGCACTCTGTATGACCGATCCCTGTAATACAAGACTGTGTAGCCACTATTAAAAATTTCAGATATTTCAAACGAAAAGGACACAGGGTTGTGTGGCACCGGTATCAATGTTCCAAGTACGATAAGAATGATAGGATGTGTAGAGACCTCCAAAGGCATGTAGATAAGTAGGCCTGTGTCTTTTCAACCTTGACACCGATTAAAAAAAGAAAGTGCCCTCACCTCTGTCTTCTTCCGTATATTTCGCTGCAAGCCAGGGCACTACACTTCAGCTGCGTCTATTACGAAATGTACCACGACCATACACTGTTTCTTCCTGTTGCAATCATCCGGGGTAACTCAGTGGCTAGCTGTACCTTGTCGGCGTTGCTGGATACATTTCATGCATTTCTTCGGCCACCACTGTGTCGAGTTAACCCTGTTTGTTGTTCTGTCCATGTTTGTACGCTGTGCAGGCATGACGACTTGCACGATTTGCCAACCTTTCCCCGACGTGACTGCAGGTCCATCGCAAAGGTCACCCCGGGACAAAAATACCAGCATTTCTGCTCTGAATGTTACAGCACACATTGAGTTTACGCAAAACCCCACACAAACGTTTTTTCTCGGTCATCCCTATTGAGGACATCAAACCCAGTAAACTGGCCAGCAGGTCTGTAATGCACGTTAACACTGAAATACATCACTGAAAGAACAGTATGTCGGGAAACTACGAAATTCAAGATTGTTTCATCAATATAATATCTATATTTTGTCTGTACGGCCTTACAACTGAATTTTGGTGGTGGGTACGTAACACATTCCCAGACATTCACATAGACTTTCCTTGCTGTCTTCAAGGCGGAAATTTTCCAGGAAAAAATCAAACGATGTTTTGTTTTTTATTAAAAAAATCAAAAAAATTCCAAACACCCAGAGTTGTTGTTTTTTTACTCAGACGTATGTAATTGTGTTTCTTTTTATAATCTTCATTCCTCTATTGCGTGTGTATTCAGTATTTGATAGTTGTGTTGTTTAATGATGTATTTCGATGAAAAGTCTGTACATTGTGAATGGATTATGCATTCAGTAGCATTTCTCTCAACACGTATATTTTCATCAATATCGTTCACTTGGAAAGTGAAAATGGATACCATGCAAAATTCCCCACGCAATGAAGAAATCTGAATATCAAATTATCTATGGAATATTTTTACTTTTTCACTTATTTTCTATTCCAGCATATTCTGAATATTGTGAAGCCAATAAAGCCCGAAAAGCGCAGGTATAAGCAAAATTGCGCGTTTTTCTCGGTGAAATAACGTGTTGTAAATCGTATATTTTCTTCTTTCTAGAAAGAAAACACTCTTTATATAATACCGAGATATTATGATATTAATATTTTAACCCACTCTCACGGCATGAGCACTTCACGGCAACGAACAGTTGAGAGGTCAACGAACAGAGACAATCAAAGCAAACGTTTAACCAAAGCATTCTTTGCCTGTGGTCACCCACACTGGAGCACATTCAGCCTTTGTCAACCAATACAAACAAACAAAACCACGTGACATGGTGGTCACTACCGATAGTGAACCCTTGCGTGGTGGTTCAACAGTATAAACTGAATTTGCTATCTGGGATGAACACAGTCATTTTTTAATAATAATAATATTTGCAGAATTGGTCTTAGATCTTGCGCTGATAATTTTATGGGTCTTGCTTTCCTCTGAGTGTATGGCAAACAGTAAAATATACCTGTATACGTTTCAGGCTTCAAATATTTTATCTATTTAGAACAGACAGACTTTGCATTTTAACTTTGTTTCACGGGTGATTTGATCAAATGTTATTTGTATTATCATCATCATCATCATCATCATCATCATCATCCCTATGTGAGTCAGGTATAGTTCGCTTGAAAAAAGAAGCCTATGCTAAGCGGACATACCTATGGTAAAGTTCTCGCTCAGTTTGAAGATTATTTGTCTGGCCAACGATTAAAAACAAAAGTATGAGGGCATTAAAATGATATTATTTTTACTTCTGAGGGATTCTCACTAAAATTTAAATGTGGGACTTAGGCATTTTCCATAGAGTAAGACGTATCACCAGCCAGGCATAGTGTTGTGGGTTGGGTTGTTAGAGTAAGCCAGGCAAGCTAAGCTAGGAAGATTTGGAGTGGGTTGTCCCTTGTACTTCTTTGGGATCACACTGAAGCTTGCATGACAAGTTGACTTGGGTACCTGCCAGCAGCCCAGATGGCTTTGGGACGCAGAAGTTTGAGGCGTACAACTCAAGACGCAGGGCCCAGGAAGAAAAGCTTGAGGGCGCACGGCTTGGAACGCAGGCACGCAGATGGGTCTATAAGGGACATGTCCCAGTAGAAATAAAGCAGTTGATGTTAGTTGAGTGGAGGCAATTGTCGGATGAGGACTGAGAGGCGTTGTCAGACAACCACCCGAGTCTAAAGGAAGTATTCATATCAATTATGGGATCCTGTGCTGCCACCTATCTCACAGCAAGGAAATTGGCAGGAAGAAGAGCACGTTCATGAGGATGGGAAAGGGGTTTCCCGCACTGGCGTACTGGGGCTTTCTATTTACCGTACTGGCGTACTGGAAGCCCTCTTATTTTACGTACTTCGTACTATCCAAAATTTTGAAAGATTTTTATTTTCCTACTACGTATTCTAGAAAAATAATTACCTGTACCAGCGTACTAACCCCCCCCGTACCCCCCTTCGTTCATGTAGTAAGGCCAAATTAGCTTCTATGATGCAAGTAGCAAACAACCGGAGAAAGCAAAAAACGAAGAAAAGTCATTCACTGAGTCTTAAAACATACAAGATAATAAACGTATTTAGAAAATTTCGTTTGTTTGCTAGAAGAGAAAAAGTGTTATTCCATGATGGTTCAATAACATAACGTAACCCTTTTTTATCTCCTGTTTGTATATCTATCTGTGTGCTAATGCTTTGGAACTATATTGTTGTGTTGTCTTATACATACAAGAGACCTTTATTGGTGAGTCTGTCGGCCAATCGTTTTTTTTTTAAATAAAAATGCGTTTAAACCAACATAATTTGTAAAATTGCACTCATGATGGCAGATGCATAATTCCGTCGCCGGGCAACTGCAGGGATCAGAGCGGGTCTGCAGTTAATATAGCTCAATATGAATACTTTCTGCTGAGAATAGCACAGCGCTAACACTTCCAGTATCATTGTTGTCATGATAGCATATCATTATCCTCAATAAATGATCGAAAGGCCTGTAAACATTTTTATTCAATGAATAACTTAGCTGTTGAAAGCAAAAGTTGGGCGTACCTCATGACACCAATTTTCATTGGGTGCAAAAACCAAACACTACCATGGCATAACTTGTTTTATAATTATTTATTTTGAAATTTTAAAAACAATACAAAACTCAGGACACATACTTAACAGGCACCGACAAAACTTGTTACATATCAGGTAATGACTGCAACATCACCGATTGAACTTTTATGATAGCAACTAAGCAAGTTGTATTCTCACCAAATTTGAAAAGAATCCAGTACACAGTTTTAGAGACAAGTCCTATGTCAAAAAATTTCAAAATACCCGAAAACTTTTGAAGTATAGAAAACGTACAGTGCCTGTTGTAGAAAAAAAGGTCCAATGGAACCCGTAAGGTGTTCTGGTGCGTTTTGGAGGCTATTAGCTGAAAGATTGCAGAAAAGGAGCCTTTTAACATTTTCATGGAACCATCTTTCTTTTTAGGTCCGAAGATCAATGAAGTTTGATCTATCGAGAACACATCGTAGAGACCTGGTCAAGAAACAAGTGCCAACCAAACTCTGAAAAGACATTAGGCACCATTCTTGCCAGAGTCGGTTGAACTAAAATGCACATATGTTTAAAATATGTTCCGATCTATACAATATTGTATTTTTGCCTTTTCCTCCATCTAGGTACCACGCATATCCAGTCTGTTGACCGGCATTTATATAGAACTAAAATTTAGGTCTGCTTCGCCTTCAGAGTTAACTGGAAGCGTGACGTCATGAATCAATCAAGTCACCATCATTTGACGTGGTAGCAAAATTATATTGGGTATTGTTGTAGGGCTTTTTTTGTTTGTTTGTTTGTTTGTTTGTTTGTTTGTTTGTTTTGTTTTTTTTTTTTTTTTTTTTTTGGTTTTGGGTTTTTGGGAGATGTTTTTTTTTCAAATCTTATTGGTGGGTGTTATATACGGTTGACCATTGATTGACTGATTGATTACATTATGCTTAAAACGTGATAGCATCAGTTCGCATTGTCGCGGGAACTGTATTTTTCAACTGTGTTAATATTTTAAGATAATTCATTCTTTTCGATATTTACATGTTACAAATAAATAAAAAGACTGGCAGTAGAGTCCACTTTTGAACCTCTTCACTTCATCTTCATGTCAATGACGCAAATATCAAAGGCAAATGATTATGGGAAACCCATAAGTTTTGTAAGTCGAGTAACCCTTGCAAAGTTGCGCAAAGTATTTGGTACTTTAACTTCATGATTACTTGGTACGGGCTGAGATATAGTGAGGTAGAAATAGCAATGCATTGCCACTGTAGTAGCAATAGCAGTTATCGTAGTGATAGTTGCAGTAGTAATAATAGTAGTAAAATTTGTTTTTTCATTTTATTTTATCAGAATACCTATTTTTTAATTCTTTCACTCACCTGTTCAGTCACAGACGTTTCTTCCACTGGCCCTCTCATACAATGTATACGAATAAAAATTTGAATCCTAAGTACAATAAGGTAAAATAGTATGAATAAGCTAAAATAGATTGGAGAGTTTAATTGAAAAATACAAATAAAATCTTAAAGTATAAACACAATGAGGTAAGATAGTATGAATAAGCTTAAATAAAATGAAGAGTATAATTGAAAATTACAAATAAAGCTCAAAGCACAAAGGCAATAAGGTAAAATAGTACGAATATGCCAAAATAAATTGGACGGTCTAATTGAAAAATACAAATGAAAACGTAAAGCATGAAGACATTAAGGTAAAACAGTATGGATAAGCTAAAATAAATTGTAAAATATAATATTAAAGTGATCATGTAAAGAAAAAATTGTTTGTACTTTCTCTTCAACTCAGGCAAGCAATTAAATCCTTTTAAAAAGTGGGAAGGCAGTGAAAAACCATAGCAACATCATTCATAATTAATCGCTTAAAAGTTTGTTTTCTAGGGAAGGGTATATGTACATTTGCACTTGTTGAATACCTGGTGGGATAAGTAATGATATCCCTTTCTAAAATCACCTGATCACACAAGTAATCAGGTGCAAGACCCTGTGTACAATTGAACATAAGCGTTGCCGTGTGATAGTCTCTCTCTCTCTCTCTCTCTCTCTCTCTCCCTCTCTCTCTCTCTCTCTCTCTCCCTCTCTCTCTCAGCGTCTCCCATTTTAATCCCCTAACAATTTCAACTCCCTAATATTTACGTTAATCATAGATTCCAGTTGCGTGTTGCTGCATATTACACTCTCTGGGCCGTATCAATACCCTTTTAAATACATGCACCGCAAATAGTGTCTGAATTATAAATGGAACTCAGGACAGTTGAATTAAAAAATCGTCTATAAAATCTCTTTTGCTAAGAATCAATTTAACGCCTCAGAACCGCTAACTTGCCCATTACTTCCACATGCATTTTCTCTGCATGCTTGTTCCATGTTAAATCTTCATCCACATGTACTCTTGAATACTTCAGGTGCTCGATTTGTTGCAATGCATCACTATCCAAACTGACAATTAGATAATCTATTCCATTTCTTTTCCCATGTATTAACATTGATTTGGACGCACTGGCACTGGCATCCAGTCTGTTTCCATTATAGCTGCAGCTGTAGTAGTAGTAGTAGTAGTAGTAGTAGTAGTAGTAGTAGTAGTAGTAGTAGTAGTAGTAGTAGTAGTAGTAGTAGTAGTAGTAATGATTTTTCGACACAAGCTACGCACACTATTTACAAATAATTCTATAACGTGGAAAGCCACAGTGCCAATAAAACAAAGTATCTGTCACGCGGGTTCAACATCATTATCATTTTGAAATTAAAGGACAAAATATAACACAACGATTTTTTGTGTCTACAGGGCAAATCCTCAAATTGTCTGCATACGATAAGCGGTGTCATCTCTTATCTGTGATCCATGACCAATCAAGTTTTCTTTTCCTTGGTTATTATCAGCATCTCAAAGCCATCAAAACAGGGAATGGGAGCAAAACATTTTTTATCCTGTCTCTAGTTTTAAAAATGTCAAAATATTTTTGCAAGTGTATGTGAAGATTAGCACTTCAAAGAAAGAAAGAAGGAAAGAAAGAAAGAAAGAAAGAAAGAAAGAAAGAAAGAAAGAAAGAAAGAAAGAAAGAGTAATTCTTCACAACTCTCGACAAAAGTGAAAGCACCGTAATAATCTACGATCAAATGTTTCAAAGAGGACAAAAGCCTCGATGCGTCACAGCCAGGATTATCACTGGATCATGTCCAAGAACACAATACGCTGACACACCGACCATTCATAGCAAGAAAGAATCAACATATTTCCTCGGCAAGTCCATCACTGTGAGGGAAGTTGGTGACGCAATGCGTGACACTGCTTTTAATGAATGTTTGCAATAGGCGCATGGGGGGAGGGTCCTGTAAACGATCCAAGTTACATCTATATGACGCTTGTAACAACACAGAAAATTTTGTTGTTTAGAGTTCAAGAGGCACGCAAGTTTTAATATGTAAGAGTACAAAGATTGCACCATGACTGAACCAAGTGAACGTGTTGTACTAGCATAGAGGTATTATCCCTATAATACCTCTATGGTACTAGGGAAGTTTTTGGGCGCATTACAAGAACACGCCAAACAACGAAAAGCACATTGTTCGGCTTGGGTGCTCGGGACGGTCTCAAAATGATTTTTTTTGGGGGGGGGGCGGTGCACTGTACAGGCGAAGTTCAATGATCAGTGCGTGAAACCATAAACAAAGAGAGTGATAAGACAGTTTGTTGCATTTTTGAGTGATTCATAAGTAGTTGTAAATCGACCATTCAATTACTTTTCTGATCACCCAAATGGAATTGCAACAAGATTGCATTCAAGCCGAGGTAACTACCATCCACGAAACTGAATACGATGAATTGTTCATAAACTTCAGAATATATTCCATTTCGTTGCGTTCAAAATCGTTACTTCGTCATTAGCTGTTAGCTCGTAATTTTCCTGGAATGTATGACATGTGAAAGGTTCATAAACGAAGCCAGGCTGACAAGGCGTTCTGTCGTTGACGGGGCACAAGCATTGTAGCTATCGCATCTACCAGGTATTGCTGATCGGCAACCAGGGTCTTTGCTTTTTTAAAGTCAGTCTATATTTGGAAAAAGAAAGAAAGAATGAAGACATTTTTAATCTATATTTCTCATCATTTCCTGTCATTTACGTGCATCTATGTCTTCCTCATTTTAAACATGTATCGTCACGGTCTTTCGTATGCCTCTCTCCTTCCTACCTTCTTTCTTTCAAATTATGTGCCATAATTGACTGTTTCCTATGATATAATATATACGTATTCAGAGTCAAATACATGTATGTTAATTTGGAGCTTCAGTTAATGGGAAGCTTGCACATTCATAGTTCCATTATTCCTACTAGGGCGGCGCTACCGTGCTGGGGAGTTCAGAGGCAAATGCACACCCAGCACCACAGTGAAAACCCAGTATGGGTAAACATCAGAGCCATTCCTTATGCATTTATTATCATATATAAGCATTATTTCCCCCTAGTGGGAATAATGGAACTGTGAATGTGCAAGCTTCCCATTTGTAAGTAGTTATTCTTGTAAATATCATTTTTAAGGCTATGGCTAAAATTTCAAATTTTACATTTCAGTTTTCAATCTGGCAAAGGATTTTGTAGGTTTATATCAATCCCTGACTAATATTTTGACAGGGGAGAGGCAGAGATGAATAAACAAAACATTTACCCTAACAACGTGGCAAATTTTGCAATCAGATTTTAATATGAACTATCATATGATATCTTAACTTATACAACTTCAAGCTAACACAAAAGTACAGTGCCTTAAGAACTCAGTGCATGTACATCCCAGTGTAACTTAGTATTGTGAGAGTACATCTATTAGAAACATGACCATCAGCATGACAAACACTGTAGCAAGGATTATGAATGCCATATTATGCCTTTCGGGTACCCCTGATTCTTTAAGCATCCTTTCATTTTTGTGTCCCCATGGTGCTGAAATAATGTCAATTGAACATTTTGACCATGCAAAAAATGGCTTTAAAATACATGTACATGAAACATCGATTGGAATGGGAAGCTTGTACATTTCACAGTTTCATTATTCCAGCTAAGGAGAAATAATGCTTGTATATGATAATAGATGCGTACGGAACGGCTCTGATGTTTACCCATACTGGGTTTTCACTGTGGTGCTTGGTGTGCATGTGCCTCTGAACTCCCCAGCACGGTAGCGCCGCCCTAAAAGGAATAATGGAACTATGAATGTGCAAGCTTCCCATTGAGATAAAAAAAAAAAGTACACACACACACACACACACACACACACACACATACATACATACATACATATATGAACAGACGAAATTGGAGGTAGGAGAAACAGTGTTAGCAGGCGACAGTCTACAAACCATGCTAATAAGGATGTATTCAAACATATAATGAGTCTTTCAACCTTTCCACGCATCTTATACTGTACCGTCGCTGAACATATTTCATGGTGTTTCTACGACCATTGTCGAAAATCATTGTTGGTTACTGAGCCTTCATGCATTACTCTGAGTCATATTGCCTTGAATGATTCACTTATGCTATAGGGAATCATTGTCGTGGCAGACGAAAGTGGGATTGACATCCATGAACAAAAGAAGTATTCTCTGCATAGAGTACGTTTCCGCTGACTCGAGCAGTCGCAAGTGGAAAAATCTTCACTGGTGTTGCATCACAACGTGCCCAAAATTTGCATCACGGCCATGATTCCCCAATGTATGTGTGCATGTATGTATGTATGTATGTATGTATGTATGTATGTATGTATGTATGTATGTATGTATGTATGTATGTATGACGTATGTATGTAAGCATGCATGTATATATTTATGTATGTGTGTTACATACACATAGCGTTTACATTTTTACAGGGTCCATGTAGCCATTCACTAATTAGTCAATGCTATTTATTCGAGACAGGGAATTCATAAACAGCAAACATACATGTAATTTAACGCGAATTACTGGTGGTCATTCACTGTTGATTTTTTATCCTTTTTATTTCAAGATTGGCGAAGGATTTTAAAGATGCAAGGGAAAATCAGTCCCTGCATATGTACCAGAGAGACCTACAAATGATCTGGCTGGATGGATGGATAAACAGATATGGATGGACGACTTGCTTTCGTAAGAACAGACAGACAGACAGACAGACAGACAGACAGACAGACAGACAGACAGACAGACAGACAGACAGACAGACAGATAGATAGATAGATAGATAGATAGATAGATAGATAGATAGATAGATAGATAGATAGATAGATAGATAGATAGATAGATGAAAATATACCTGGAAAAATCTATACACGTGAGAGTGCATTCAGTTCGAGTGCTTTCGGTAATATCAACTCGCGGATCGCTTCCGGGAGAACAGTTATTTTACCTTTTTGTGTATTTTACACACGTGTCTTTTGTTAACACGGTGGCAAATCTTGTGATATGCTAAATAAACAGAACATGGTTGTGTCAGTGCATCAATTGATGATTATTGTATTTGTGTCTTTTTGCCCAGAACCACTTCCTAGTAGTCATCATCCTATTCCGCAGTCCGAACTCTTTACCCTCCATAAGCTAACCTGTCCCTGTGTAATCTATATGCATTATGGAATTATATTGCACACGTTCCTCTGTAAAATTTTGACATAGGCTGTATCAGCCCAAATAAATTAAAGGGTCTTCAGCGGGTAACTACTCAACATGTTTCGGAGCCTTCCATGACAATTAATCTCACGTTTTTCATTCTGTTCAGTGTGCTCCGTTCGATTATGTTATCAAATCACTACTCGTGATAAAAATGATAAATAGGCACAACAATGAACTAATCTATATAAATGTTTAGAGCTTGAGCCAGTTGATATATAAGGAGTGTATTACTTGATTTATTTGATAATTATGTTTGTTAGCTCAGCTGACTTGTCAGTCAGCCGTGCTTATGCTATCACTCTTCGTCCGTCGTCGTCCGTCCATTCCTAATGTGTGGCAACGTACCTTGGGTGAGTATCTACCAAGTTTGTTCAAATGGTCACGCACTACTGTCTTTAATTTTTGGGTTTTTTTTTTTTTTTTTTTTTTATTGTTCGGGGGTGGGACAAATCTGAATTTTTTTCTCCAACACCGCTCACCCTATTGCTTTAATATCACACAGAAACACTCCTAGGGACTCCTAGTTCTAAATATGTTCAGCAGGTGGTGCTGCAATTTTTCTATTTTTAATGATTTTTTGGTGTGTTTTCGGTATTTTGACTTCTTCTCAAGAACCGTCACTCAGATTAAGCTAAAACTTGGCGGATATGTTCCTTTCTTGTGAAAGGGCCAAACAAAGGTGTTCACTAGGTGGCACTGCTATCTATTCCTGATTTTTAACGATTTTTTTTTCAATTCGGGTACTTATCGGTAAACGCACCTTTCCCATTGATTACATAGTTGTTATAGTTGATTATGTTCTTGGCATGATATATCAAGAAGTTTTTGAGCTAGGACTTCATATTACGCAGGGTTGTAGTCCTCCATACGAATTTTTGTGTGTTAACGCTGTTTTCGACTTCTGCAAAACTGCCGATTAGATTGTGCTGAAACTTGGTGGAAATGTCTCTCATGGAGAGATGACACAAAAATGCTCACCAAGTGGCGTTGCTATGGACTTCTGATTTTTTACGAATTTTTCATTTCGGAAACTTAACGGTAAATGAATGCATTCTATTGATTACAATGCAAGTCAATGGGCATCGTGAAGCTAATTTACATTTTCCACTTCTCATAAACCGTAAGCCAGATTAACTTCAAACTTCTCAGAGGGGTTTTTTGGGGGGAGGGGGGTTACGAAGTTTGTTTGTATTAACATACCCAAAATGCTACCAGTTGTACCGTTGCTCGTTTATCGAAAATGAAAATAACTGCACAAAATCATTAACTGTCAGTGTAAAAGGTCCCTATGGCCATTGTCCCTTCAAACTTCGTAACACCCCCCCCCCAAAAAAAACCCTTCACAGTAAATGGTAGATGACGATAATTAGTACATTAAATTCCAATTTTGTAACATAAAGGTGAATCAAATCAGTTCTTGTCACGTTTACAGTTACCTTAAACATTTCATTCTTTCACATCTCAGCTTTTTGACGTCTTGAAATTATATTGTTAGAGTTTTACATGCAGATGTATTCTTCCCAAGCTAAACGTTTAGGTCTTTATGACTGTGTGCCAACACAGACATGTTTTTCTATTAATTCTTTCTTTCTTTCTTTCTTTGCTTCCTTCCTTCCTTCCTTCCTTCTAGGTTTATGCTGTAGGCGCATCCAATGAACCAAAACCAAAAGTTGTAAAACTTTAATTTATACTAGTTAGGGATACTTGAGAAATTTGAATATTTAATATCTTCAAAATTATTATGGGTACACATGCAATTCCAATTTCTATTTATAGGTTTGTTATGTAGGCGAATCCAATAAAACCAAAGCAAAAAGTGTCGAATTTTACTCATGCTAAGTAGGGCCACTTGTAAATTTTCAATGTTGAATATCTTCAAAGCTATTATCGGTAGAGGTACCGTTTCCGATTTAAATCATATCATGGGTTTGTGCTGAAAGTGCATCTGATAAACCACAAACACAAGATGCAGCATTTAAATTTATGCAAGCTTTGGAGGCACGCAAACAGACTTGCTTTCAAGCAGATCTTCTTTTCTAATTATTTCCTCTTCTTCATCTTGTTCTTCTTCGTTGTCCTCCTCTTCTTGTCCTTTTCTTCTTTTTCTTTTTCTTTACCAGCAATTTTGTCCGACAATTTTTTCTGTCACATTTTTACCTAGAAAGCCCAAACTTGGCGTGATTATACCTCTATACATATAATCTTGCCTGTCTATGAAGGGGAGTGAACATTTTGAAAATTATATAAGTTAGCCTATTTTAAATTCAAATCTGGAATATGTTTAAAAGTATAAAAAGGTATATATGCCTTTCCAACTTCAATTCACAGGTTTGCGCTGTAAGCTCATCCGATGCATGAACCATAAACAATGATCGTATAATGTGAATTTGTGCTAATTAGGTGCACTCGAAAAATAAATGTTGAATACCTTTAAAACTGTTATAGCTAAAACTGCTTTTCCAACTTCAAAGTATGGGTTTGTGCTGTAGGCACTTCCAATGAACTACAAACAAAAGTTGTAGAATTGTCAATATGCCAATTAGGGCACTTAAAAAGTTTAAATGTTGAATATCTTCAAAGATATTATAGGTAGTAGTGCCATTCCAAATTTAATTTGTGGGTGTGTGAAGTAGGTGCCATTCCCAATTAATTTTCCTAGATTTGTGCTGACGGCACGTCCGATGAAGCACAAACAAAAGTTGTAGCATTTAAATTTCATGCAAGCTTTGGAGGCACACAGATTTGCTCCAAGGCAAATCCTCTTTTCTGGTTCTTTCTTTCTTCTTTGTTTACCAGCAATTTGTCCGACATTTCACTCGGAGACTATCATGCCTAGATACTCCAAACTTGATTATACCTCCATAAATAGCCCTTTTATTAAGAGGAGCTAACATTTTGAAAATTGTGCAAACTAGGGCCATTCAAGAATTCAAATCTTAAATATCTTTAAAACTATTATAGGTACACGCGGCATTCTAACTTAAAGTCATAGGTATTTGCTGTAGGCGCATCCAATGAACCCCAAACAAGAGCTGTACAATTTTTAATTTTTGCTAATTAAGGGCACTTGAAAGTAAGTTTGAATGTTGAAAATCTTCAAAAGTGTTATAGGTAGAAATGCCACTCTGACTTCAATTCATAGATTCCTACAGTAGTCCTACCCAATGGACCACAAGTTTGTTTGTTTTTAATTTATTCTAGTTAGGGCAATTGAAAACTTTAAAAGTTGAATTCTTCAAAGCTATTATAGAGGTGTCATTCCCAATAAATTCATACGTTTGTGCTGAAGACATATCCATTAAACCACAATCAAACGCAGCATTTAAATTGATGCAAATATTGAGGCAAATATTCTTTTCTTGTTGCACATTTGTTTTTTGACAAATTAATGTCCGCCCCACTTATGACTTACCCAGAATGCCAGCTGGTAGTAAACACTTATGAAAGCTCTAGGTCAACCATCGCGTTACATAACTTCTCAGCATGGTGCATATGTTTTCTTTGATGCCAGCCAGCATATTTAAACCAAGTGTATCATCACATCTATTAAAGATGAAAAACAACGTTTTGTGTAAAATAGTCCATCCTTTGCGCGGGGGGAGGGGGGGGCAATATAAGCACAAACTACTTGCAATCAAAGCAGTCCCAATCCCAAGCTGCGTATTTTGTCTGCTCTGCTGTAGTAACATGGAACTTGGTCTGCTTTGCAGGCAACAAACTACTTGCCTATGAAGACTACATGATTGTGAGGCTCATAGTGCTATATTTTCCATTTATATGACCCAACACCGACAGACCACCTGCTGTATGTGACCACTTACAGCTTGTCCTAGGGTTGGTCTTTCCAAGGAAGGACCAGCTCATTCATATACATTGGTACCTGATGCATTTGGCCTCCTCTTAAGCATAGAAAAAGTGACCATACAACAGGTAGCTTTTCACTCTAAGTAAATTTACAAACAACCTCACTCATCTGTTCAAGAAATGTGACCACAAGACGCAGCGTGGCAGTTCACAGCAGTGACCACATGCAGCCGATGGGGACCAGTGTATTTGTAAACATGTTGCATCTCATGATCATATTGCCAGAGTTGATTACAATCCACGATAGCACTATCCATTGGCTAATAACAGCCAATAGCTAAAACGTATTATTTGACTAACAAAATTAAAAGCTTTAGTCAAATTGGCGACGATTATTCTATAATTCATAGCTAAAACGTATTATTTGACTAACAAAATTAAAAGCTTTAGTCAAATTGGCGACGATTATTTTATAATTCAATCAACTTTTAATCCAGATATTCTTGATATTGTACTCAATTATTCAGGTTTATTAAAAATCATTTTAAAACGTACATTTTGCGCATGGTTTTGGCTAACATAATCAGTATGTAACTGACGAAATTTATGTTACTTTGGCCAAACTGGCTACAGTTCCAATATTCCCAGTGCCAGCCCAGACGCTAATTCGTAGCATGTAGAAGTTTCAATCACCCATGATATTAAAGCAGATGGAAAAGGCAGCAGATAGTATAGGTATTGCTGTACTGCAGCTAATGAGCAGGTGACCAAAAG
This sequence comes from Hermodice carunculata, assembly GCA_964020975.1. Lineage (NCBI taxonomy): Eukaryota > Metazoa > Annelida > Polychaeta > Eunicida > Amphinomidae > Hermodice > Hermodice carunculata. Next base: position 93,425,645 of record OZ026619.1, read on the forward strand.
TAAAAATACAGAAATACATGCACTGCAAAAAGGGAATCAAGAAATAATTGTGCCACCAGTTCAGCGACCAGAGAATAGAAGGGCTTCCAATATGGTGGCAAGGAAACCAAAATGCCCCAGTATACCAGTAGGAAAAATCCCTTTGTGCTCTTCTAAAAAGATCTCATTGAACCCTAAAGACGTGTACTTTCCACGACTGGCGTTACAACTGGCTGCAGAATACAATTTCCAGTACCATGAGGACATTTGACAAATCAAATTTTCAAAAGTATTTTCGTTATCAGAATGTGCAAACAATAAAAAAACAGAGACAGTCAAATGCAACTCATTAACATTTCAAAAAAAATATAAACTTTTTCATATTTGACATTAGATTGGAGATATACTTTATCTCCTTAATAGGGTATAGTGACTGACACTATGAAACAGCCACCAACCGCATTTTAATGGGAAATTTAAGGGCGCATTATTGCTTTCAACACACACTTTTCACACACAAGCAAATTTGCTTTCAAAAAATTCCCAGTTTCCTAGTATTAAATTTTGATAATATATAAAGATCCTCTTTGTCCAAAGTCTTTTTGTTTCGCCTAAAAAGTGTCCTATGCCAGTTTTTATTATTATATCCAATGAACATAAGGATATTTTTATTTGCAGTCCAGCTCGGCGTGCATAAGACACACATGAATTGGACCATCTGGGAGGTATTACTCTGAGTAATTGCAATAAGAGATATGCTCCTGTTATTTTATTTGGCTAAACACATTCTCCAAAAAAATGTGGTAGATCTGTGTTGAATTATAGAAAACGTTTCGCAATGGAAGGAATTTACAAAAACCTTACAAAATTTAAGCTTCTTTTAGACATTGTGTCGAATAAACATATTGACATTAACATCATTAATTCAAGTTCCAATATCAACATTTATGAAAAGTTTTGTGGTTCTTCATGGCATGCAAACTATTTAAAAATATTTATATTTTTTCCACATTGCTTTCAGTGGTCACTATGGAGATTCAACTTAAGAGATATCACAATTTGGGGGGCCCGTGGGCAGATATAAGAAAACTAGGCAACTGAAATATCTCATATTGAAAAACAGCGAGTAATATGACCTGTAAGGTTCGACCCAAGAGTGTCACATGGAGACTGATCTCTCTCTCTCTCTCTCTCTCTCTCTCTCTCTCTCTCTCTCTCTCTCTCTCTCTCTCCTTTTCCCTCTCTTTTCCTGTCTGTATTTCTTTCTTTCTTTCTTTCTTGATTGATTGATTGATTGATTGATTGAATGAATGAATGATTGATTGATTGATTGATTGATTGATTCATTGATTGAAAGAAAAGATTGCAACATGGATTGATGAATTAAGGTAGAAGATCTGTAGCCAGCAACCTTTGGATAACTCCGAATCACTTTTTTAAAACTTTTGGGATGTTTTGATACTTAAATTACATGCTCCCAAACACTCATATGTGTGAACATAATATTAGATGAAAAAATTGAACTCAAAACTTTTGTTCACACTGAAGAGTTTCAGCAGTGATGACCACATGGGGTTTGTTTGCATGGGCATGATAATGAAGCATATTATTGTTTGCACAGTCATTAGTCCGTGACACCTGGAAACCAATTGAGTCTCTGGCAAGGGTCACTCATAGGGAACAGGAATCATTAGCCGTGGAGAGAAGAATGGGCCATTTCAGACTAATCACTACCATTTTTCTGACTAGTTTGAAATTCTGTATTAATGTAAAAAAAAAAAAAAAAAAAAAAAAAAAAAAACTTGATGTTTAGGCCACAAAACATACTTTTTTTAAATGACAACATCACAAAGATAAAGCTACAAGTCTATTTCACACAATAATCAAACATAGGACAGAAGAATTGAGTATGTGTCATTACTACCAAAGATGCATAAGAATTGGCAACATTTTCTTTCAACGCGATTTCCTCGGAACTGATTTTTGCTCAACCTATGCGATTTATATCTCGCCTCACAAACAAACGAATTGGCCCATCACATTAAAATCAACGGACATCAAAAGAAAAATACCATATCCACATGCGGTTCCCAGGATTTTTTTCCACCTTAAGCGTGATCTGTGAAAAGGATCTTTGGATGGACTATGGCCTTTCCACTCTTCTGAAATAAGACCCAGAATAAGTCCAAGTGAACAGGTTTTAGGATGGAAATTAGGATCGTTCTGGTGAGTCCTGGTTTGACCAAAGAGGCTTTACGGAGACGGCCTTTCTGTGCGCGCGATATTGGGATGTCGGTAATTATTTTTGTCCAGGATATAGGGGTAGTTAGGCATTAAATTTTCCAGGATATAGAGCCAAAACAGAAGCCAGGAACTTGAAATAGAACTGGAACCTTGAAAAAAAAGTTTTCGGCAGTCTGAACAGTGTGCCTGACGATTTGCCAACGTGTCCCCATCCCTGAAAACGTGCGATTTTGCAGGCTGCCTACAGTGACTAAAGTTATGCCCAAAACTGCCAGAATTCTTTCTGTAATTAGGCCTATTTTCTCTTATACACGGCAACACGCCTCCAGACTTGCCAATAGCTCTGAATATTTTTCCTTAACTAAATTCGACCCACTTGGTAGCACATCGTGTCAAACTACAAATTTTGCTGGAATTTTTTTTGCACGAATTCCATATTTTTGATGACGAGTGGTACCAAAATATGGTGTCTAAATATATCAAGTTAAGGGTCGTTTGTAAAATCTCATGAACATGTACACCTAGCCACCTTTAACAACTTCATAGTTGATCGTGTCAACACTGAAAACATCCGGTTGAAACACACTTCTGCGCAATTTATTACATTTGTTACAAAAACTGAGATATATGGTTACACAACTCTTACCTCGCCAGTAGCTCTGGACTTTTGTCCTCAGCAACAGAATTCGACCAACTTGGTAGCACACCATGTGAAACTGCAGATTTTGTCCGAACTTTTTTGCGCAAATTCCATAATTTTTTATGACGAGTCTTACCAAAATATTGTGTCAAAATATATCAAGGTAAGGACTGTTTATAAAATAACATGAATATGTAGACCTAGCCTGCATGGTGTTGGTTTTAGAATATTAGGGGTACTTGCAGTATACTGAGAAAAAAGTTTTTGTCTTTTTTTTTTTCCTCATTTCTATCATTTTCATTTTACATACAGAAATTATGTCTCTCCGTGCAACGGGTGGACATATTGATTTTGCGTCCGTTTCTTCTTCTTCTTCTTCTTCTTCTTCTTCTTCTTCTTCTTCTTCTTCTTCTTCTTCTTCTTCTTCTTCTTCTTCTTCTTCTTCTTCTTCTTCTTCTTCTGCTTCTCCTTCTTCTCCTTCTCCTCCTCCTCCTCCTCCTCCTCCTCCTCCTCCTTCTTCTTCTTCTTCTTCTTCTTCTTCTTCTTGTTCTTGTTCTTGTTCTTCTTCTTCTTCTTCTTCTTCTTCTTCTTCTTCTTCTTCTTCTTCTTCTTCTTCAACACATTGTTGTGCGCGTTGCGGATGCGATAATTCGAGAAAGATTTGACTTGGGAAGTTGAAATATGAGGTTGATATTTTGTGTGATTATGTTTCTATGTTAGATTTTTGTAAGACTTTGCTTCTAGCTGCAGATGTATGACTTTGAACTGTTTTTAAGGTCACGTGGGCATGTCATGTAAACTTGACGCGGACCCAATAACTCAGCAAGGATTTGACTTGAGAGGTTGAAACTTTGCATGACTATGTACCATAAAATGAACTAGGTTGGGATTGCAGATGGGTGACCTTGACGTATTTTTCAAGGTCACATGGTCATGTCATGTAAAATTGACGCGGACGCAATAACTCCGCAAGGATTTGTCTTAAGAAGTTGAAATTTTGCATGTTTATGTACCATAACATGAACTAGGTTGGGATTGTAGATGGGTGACCTTGACCTATTTTCAAGGTCTCGTGGCCACTTTTTAAAAATCATTGCAGATGCACTCGAGAAAGATTTGTCTTAAAGAGGTTGACATTTTGCGTGATTATGTTTCTATGTAAGACTTTTGTAAGACCTTGCTTGTAACTGCAAATGTATAACCATGACCTATTTTTCAAGGTCACGTGGGCATTTCGTCAAAAACCAACGTTTTGAAATGTCAATAAAGAGTGTACCTTCACCATATCTGTAGATCATTGGAATCGGTATAGCTATGTATAAAAATATGGGTGACAATAGTAAGGGCGCACGGGGAGACATTTGATTTTCTGTTGGAAAATCAGCCTGTTCTAGTTTTATTTGATATTGTCGGTCACCCATCTGCTTCCTCGTTCGTATGTCATGTACAGTATTAAATTTTTAGCTGAGTCATAATATATTTCGTATCATTGCTCAATCGCCTCTATCGTGGATACATTATAAGAGATAAAACAATTTTCTGTATGACACCTCTATGCCTTCATTCGCTCACCAGCCTTTCCATGCGTCTCTCTCTCTCTCTCTCTCTCTCTCTCTCTCTCTCTCTCTCTCTCTCTCTCTCTAAGTTATTACACTTTTTCAATAGATATATAAAGTTCATGTTTTATCGCTATGATACGTCCATATCTTTCCATGCATTACACATGCCAACAAGTTTGAAAATAAATTACATTGTATTTTATCAGAATAGTTTATTTGCTACAAGAACACACATTTTCACTATTTTGAGAATAAGTCATTTTATTAGAATAATTTATTTGTGACAAGAAAACACATTTTCACACTGCTGCCTCAGCCACCTTAGATTTAGAGGTAGAGGCTGCAAAAGTGAGGAGAGAAAGCTATTATTAGTTCATGTTACCCAGACCTAAGGGGGGGGGGGCGGAAGCACAGGAACGAACCCCGTGCATTAAAAACCCAAAAGACCATGTCCACTGTATATTGCTGGTGTGGCAACAATACTTTGTCTCCCAAGTGCCTTGTAGCTGCAACGTCTCTGTGACATTTTATGGTTATTTCTTTATCATCCATATGACGAAAGATGGTGGTGTAATTTTTCGAATGACAATCTGAAGAGAGTGTTCACGATTATACACCCCCAAGTAATTATGTTTCCTCGATCACTCTGGTCGTTGTTAAGTGCTGAGACGACACCGTTCCTGGGTGTACATCGCGACAAATTTTCATGCATCTGTCTCTTGGTGAACGTGACGATGTTTTTTAATGAATTCGTCCGGGCAGAATGTAACACTTCGTTCAACAGCAAGACTTTTAGATGATTGAAAAATATACATGTCACATCATCTTACGCATAAACCATAACGCGTATACGAGTTGCAGGTGAATACAAATGCCGCCTTAGGCCTTTCACTTTCACTTCATCCTTGCATGGCTTCAAACAAACCGAAGGTCCACACGCTTGTGCCTCTTGATGGAATGGTGTTAAATGGTTCACTTTTAACAAATCTTCGTCATCACCACAAACACGACTTTCGTGGCAGACTTGAAAGCTAAATGTGAGGTTGATGGGAATGACTCCACAAAGGCATATACTTCAGTTATTACCAAAAAAAAAAAAATGGTCGGCATTTCTTTTCCTTTTTCTCGCTATCTAATTTGTCTCTCATCTACTTCCGAGCCTGATCTAAACTCGATTCTGGAGTTATGTGAAAGGGCTATAACACCGTCTGAGTACACTTGCTTCCCTATTTATAACTGCGAACTTGCCTGCCCGTCACTCTACAGTTATCTGCCTGCCTATCGATCTATAGCTACTTACCTGCCATTCCACCTAAAGCTGCCTACCTGCCTGACCCCCTAAAGCTACTGGTCTGCCTGTCCATCTATAGCTAACTATCTTTCTTCTCCCAATTCCTATGTCAAATTAAGAATCTAATTATCAGATAAGGAGATCAGGGAGAGAAATGACTGTAAAGAAATACTTACACTACTGCTTATGAATGAAATTTTGTAAAGAAATTAATTAGTCAGGCTGAAGTACAACGAGAAAAAGATTAAAGTCATAATTCTGGGTCAGAACCACAGGCAAGGAGAGAAGTGGATGGTTGGAAAGTTTGAGGTTCCACAAGGACAATCGAAAGTCATTAAGATAGGAGAGGTAGCTAATTATGAATACACGGGTTTTAGCTTTGGTTTAAACATGGTTTTTTTTCGAAAAACAATTGGTCAATAGGCGCATTGCCTCTGTGAAGCTTTCTTGTACAAGTAATGACAATACAGACATGAAAGGGTTGAAGTGTCAAATAACTGATAGTTGGCACATCATATTACATACAGATAGGAGAAGAGGAGGGAAAAAAAGACTACTGGGCGAGTACATGTGCTAAGTATAAGTCACCACGCCTTAGTCTAGCGATGGGATATACAATCACGTAGCAGGTTGCAAGTTGAAGGTTACTTGTTACATGGCGGACGGGCAATGGATGCTCCAGCATCCTCTATCTTTGCCCGAGTTGATAACGAGAACAGCTGAAAATCAAATTACACCCTTCACTGACTTGAATGTTTCCCTTTCAGTGGGGTGGGGGAGGTATTTCAGGTTTGGATGTATATTGATGAATTTCAATCCTCCTCAGTGACGTTAACATCATAATTTTCCATTTTACCATAAAAGCACTCTTCTGTTGTAAGAAAATGTCCTTCCATATGGTCAATTTTTCATCCAAACTATATGAATTTCTGCCATCATTGAGAAGGACGAGTTCAAAATGTGAACTTTTGGTGATGACATCTTTCTATTGGTACACACGGCCGGGTGGTACACTTTAACACAGATAACTTTTAATTGATTAATCCACTCCAAGTCAAATACGCTGAAATTCTAATAAAATATTTTGGAGAATACGAGCACCTGATTAAGATAAGATTGCTTCAAAAGAATGACACTAAGCTTTCTTGAGGTGCGTCTGTCTCCTCTCAAATGGTTCTGCCAATCATATCACAGTTATATCCTTGTCTTTGCCAATTACCAATTCCGCCCTTTTTCAATATTATGGTTTAGTGAGACCATACACTAACCAGTCTCCACAAAAGCAAATTGAACTTGTTCTTCTGGCTTTATCTACCGACCATCTTACATCTGTTCCTTGTAAGGAAAGGTATATGTTAAGAACTTTTAAATGCATTTTTGATGCATATTTTATACAGTGAAGTAGAAAGCAATCCCATCTTAACAGGATATGGAGGTGTAGCTTAAGTTGTGAGAGATGTGTAGATTAATAATGGTATGACACCGATAAACCTTTGTTAATATCAATTGCAGCCATTGACCTACACCATGGTACAAGTCACATCTAATGTGTCAAAGCTAAGCAAGTGCCTTTATTTTCAATGACCGTGAAAGCTCGCACATATTGAAAACAGTACTCTCTCTCTCTCTCTCTCCCTGGCAAAAAGTGTGGTTCAAAAATTCTAGATAGCTATGCAATTGCAAATAAAATATCCACAAAAGCTCCACGAAAGCCCATAAATAACCATTACATTTAGATAAAATGCAAATACGTTGATAAAAATTTGGTCATTGTTAACAGTCTTGTGCCAATCCACTCACCCTATTGGAAATGACAAAGAATATTTGCACAAACATGTGTACTGATTCCATTCCTATATGTCCACAAATGTCTGTAATTTACCCAATACAACAAATACTAACGCAGCAGTAACTGTTCCCTATGTACACTTTCATTTGCATGAGCATAAATGAATTGACCGCAGTATTATCTGCAGGATATCCACAATCATTTTGTGACTATTGAGCGCAATAAAGCAGAGGTTCAGGAAACAAGTCCTGGTGTTCACCCTCTTCAAATATGATGAGTTGTAAATTCATGATGATAGCCGCAATACTGAACTACTTTCATGTTAAAGCTGAAATAAATATCTGTATAAATATATAAATGAATATCTGTCTAAAATATTTAAATATGTAAGTTTAGAGATCATATTAAATTTGTCTTCTTTCTATGTCGAGGATCCAATATCACTTTCAAGAGGGAACGCACACCACTTCCTCGGTTTCATCTTGCACTCTTGTACTTGCCGCTTGTTGTGGTACGTATCTACAACATGCAGCAATATATTCAATTTTAAATTAATGCGTAAACGTTCAACAATTATCCAAGCTCTACCATTTACCCAGTCTAGTTATATTTGCAATGCAATGTTCAAGCATTATTATATTTTGTAGCATTGGAGTATATAAGATAAAGTAGGCGATGTTTAAACACTTATGTTCACCAAAAGGCACCATTCAAGTTAATCCTATATTTTGTTAGATTATTCACTCAGCCTTGCACTTTTACATTGGGTTTGCCTCAGGCCACGTTAGAACCTGTCACCCTGAACAAAAGTTTGTTTGAGTCCCAGACAGTACCAGGCCCAAGTCGGACAGTCGCTAGAGACAGCGAAGTGAAATATTTGTTCCACGAAACATATATGTGGCGTCCTTTATATCTAGTTATACTTCATGTAGTAAAGCATTACCACCTGTGGAAAACTAAGGGCAAAAATCCCAATATATCTGCACGTAGTATAATTATATCTGAAAAATAAACTGCAAACCCCTCCCAGTAGTCTAACTAGGCGCCTCAACGTGCAAAATTTAGGAATTGTGGTGTGCACTCTGCCAATCGGAAAACAACTTCATCTAAAATTTACCCACTGCGAAATCTGTATCTTACGTAAATGGCGGGACAACTGCAAGAAAACATCCAAGAGTAAAAGTTAACACATGTTCCTTCAGCAGTCCCAAAAATGTATAAAGACAAAAGAGTTATAAATAAATATAAACAATTACGAAATTAGTTTTATTTAAAAGAAATTGTCAGCACAGAACACCAGACAGCCTGAACACACACAACCGACAAGAGCAGATCAAAGGCAATATGGATCTTTTTGTCCAACTTGCTGATTTCTGGGGTGTTAGGGTTATAATTTTTTCCTATTTTTGTCTGTTGTGCTAAAGTAATCAATATATCTCATTTTATGTGATTCATGATTTGATACGCTGGTATTCACGTTTGGAGTTGCATCGATGACAATCACTCAATACATCCAAGGAACCAGACTTTGACCCATTCTCATGGAAAAAAAAGACACTTGTTATTTAAAACTCTGACGGACGCTTGTTCATTTAACATTGTTACAAACAGTTTGCCACAAATATAATGTCTCTTACATCAGAAAACAAAAAAGTTGAATCCATGTTTCTTCAAGGTTCTGTGAAAAAGAGGACGGCACTTGGTACGATTGCTATACAATATAGGATAGCAAACACCCAGGACAGTGCCGGAAAAACCAATCAGTAGTTTTCCAAAAATGTACAATCTGTGTCAGTTCGTATGTAAATTGATTGTTTTGTGATAGAATCTTTATAGGCATTAAGATAGCACTGAACCAGACGGTCATCCTTAAAAGAACTGATTAGGCTCATCCTGTATATGTTTGGTGCAAGCACTCTTCTAATAGATTGATTATTACTGCACATGGGTGTACAAGTGTACTGTGTTTCATTGCTGCTATGTACATTAGTAAATCCCAACCGTCATATCTAGTTTCTACATTTTTAATACGTCACTGCTACATGGCTGTTAATTCCACAATTTATGTCATGCTATAATTCATATCACAATCCTGTAAAGATGCCCAACTTCGATGGGTGTGCATATTTGGCATTGTGTTTAGGCAGGGAATAACCATTTACATCTTATTGATAGTTAATTGGAAATGAACTCATTTTCCCCTGTTACACATCAACTCGTTCACAGCCGAGTTTGAATGCAAACTTGTTGTTTTTTCAAAGTCAGATCTCCCGAAAATACCAAAAGAATATTTCCGTTTCACATTCACCATATAAATTCTTTTTTAGTTTGTTTTGAAGTGTACAGAGCAAGGTTAATGAACTGACAAATATGCGTATACTAACCACAAGACAGTGCTTTATATTAGCAATTCACTTTAAGGACGTAACAGGACAAAGCTAAAATTATGTATATATATTTTGAATCGTTGGTCTTCATAGAAGTGATGAATATGTTGGAATGTACATAAAAAGCCATCTCTCTTTCACCCTCTAAAAAAATAAACCCAGAGACATGTTCATTAGACCTTACTGAATGATGCATATATTTAACACTGAACACCCTCTTATATCACATAATGGGCATAGCTGCTGCACAACATACAACATTTAAAGCATTAACTGTAATAAGACCACATACAACATTAAAAGCATTAACTGTAATAAGACTAGCATAGCTTGTACGGTCAGCTGCAAACATTTGCATATATATATATATATATATATATATATATATATATATATATATATATATATATATATATATATATATATGTGTGTGTGTGTGTGTGTGTGTGTGTGTGTGTGTGTGTGTGTGTGTGTGTATAAATTATATATGTTATTACATGATTTGTAGCTGTATCACCCCCTTTGTCAGTCCCCGGGCACCCGTATCGTCACGAGACCGAAAGTCGAGGGACGATACAGGTGCCAGAGGGCTAATACAGGGGTAATACACCTACAACCATGTGATAACCTTTATTTTTCCCTTCGGTGTAAATAATAGGCCTACGCTATAGAATGCAGATCCTCAGCCTCATTGTAGCAGCCTCACCCAGATATCGTCCAATACTTTTAAATTTTGGACAAAAGAGAGCCATGTTCATAATCCTATCACCCCTGGCTACTAGGCATTCAGTTCTTGTACGGCCAATCGGAGAACAGGATTCTCACAGACCCCACAATTATAAATTGATAAATATCAACCTTGTAGCATCCATCTCAGGTTGATATTTATGAATTTATAATGGGGGGGTGAGAATTCTGTTCTCTGATTGGCTAAACAGGAACTGAATGCCTAGTTATGAGGGTGATATTTACGAATTTCTAATTAGGAACTTGTGGCTGGTCACATCAATAATTATACAAGGAAAAAGCCCCCATGTGCTAATTTTAGCCTCATTTTGAACCACTTTGCTCAAAAATAACAGGGCTGATACTCCCGTGCCAAGCCAATGAACAATAATGATAACTAATGCTGTATTTACACTGGATGGTAACATACATACATACATGCATACATACATACATACATACATACATACATACATACATACATACATACATACATACATACACATACATACATAAGGGAGTTTGTGTGTGCATGTCCTGGAAGGATAATAGATCTTCATGCCAAAGCCTTTCAGAACCCGGCTTTTTCTTTTTGCTTTTTTGCTTCAAATTTTGTACGCAAGTACGAGACAGATACGTATATATCATATTGTGCTTGCAAAATCACATTGATATAAAATAATAACTAACCCTTTTCATCATTGGTGAAACGTACATGAAGATAATTGAATCAAATATTTAAATATATGCAAACCTGCTGCTGCTGTTTGGCCAGTAAACTGTGACTGTGGCTCCAATGTCTCGAACGAAATTTTCTCATAGGAACATTGACCCATGCGACCATCTTGTGCACCTCTCTGTGAATTCACCATTAAGCGCAAAATACTGACGAGGCTCATTTCTTATTTACTTTGTGTCTCTTTGTTTTTGATTTTTGTTCTTGCCATATATGTTACTATCGTCCGTTCTGTACATACATATTGCACTGACAATAGCATGCACCTCACATGTCTATATATCATTAAAGCACTTAGTAAATGCAACTATTTAAATAGGATCGAAAATCGCAGAAAAAGAAACAATCAGGCAGTCTATCTACGAGTAACATCCACACAATTAAGGTGCGTGACACGATTAGCATACAGATGTTTTTTTCCATATTGCCTCTCACTACAACGTGCGTAGGAACAAAACTTGCCAATCGAGCACAAGAATTCCCAAAATGTAATAAAGATATGAATCTGCATGAAAATAATTGTTTTCCGTCAGAGAGTATTATAGTAGTCGATCATGATGGACGTTAGTAGCAGTATATTTACCTCGATACTTTCATAGGGGGTCAGCAACGGATTTTGGTAGAAATCATTTGGAATCTCTTCATAAATTCCCTCATAAGAACATTCGTTGTGCGCCTGATAGCAGGACACACCTGCTGAGTTGGAATTTGTAGACTGTGTCTCCACATTTTCTGTCCAAAATAGAGTATTTTTCGTAGTGAGTTATACCTTCCATTTTGAAATTCAATCCTCATTTCAATTTAATTTTATTTCTTCTAAAAAGTCAATGAGACGCTTACAGAAATGCTGATGCTTAGGTGACATAGCCCTGTCAGATTTGGTTTTTATTTCAGACCTAAATACACATTTTACAGCATGTATAGGTCCATAGGAAAATTATTTCTAACTGGGTCTCACAGAGACAGGTCAGTTAGCACAGATAATATAACAATACATTACGTATATATACTCTATAAGTAACCTATACGTCTCCTCTACTCCGTTCCAAATAGGTACAAGATGTTACGCCAGTGCCTTTGTTCTGGCGAGCAATAAAAAACATCCGTTAACAACAGCACCATAATCAAGTTATTATGAACCCTTTCCCGTCTCCATTGGAAATTAAAAATATGTTTAAAAAGAATCAAAAGTATTAGTTCTGTTAGTCACAAGGATACTCCTAGCATTAATATTCAAAGAGTCTCTTGAAAGCACTTTTATAGCTTACGTGTAATTTACAAATAGACCTCTTACAAAAAAGTGTGTCCATAAAGAGGCACAAGAAGTAGAAGTATAACATGAATTATGAACATGGAACAGCATAATCTTAACATCATATAAGCCATGATTAAACTTTCTTAACAAAATATTAGCCTAGATATAGAGCATCCTTATCCTTGTTTGGTGCTGTATATCGTCATCATCTTTACATGAAGGACAGACAAAATCACATATAAAATTTATGCAGAAATTTGGCTTCATCAAGATAGAGCCACTATTTCGAAACCAGACTGGTGTATGTAAATGTCTACCCTAAGTCTTACACTTTCTCCCAAGAAAACAATGTTTGATAAGAAAATTTGATTCCCTTCTATGGTAGCGCCCTTGCCTTTCAGAAATAACTTAGCAAAACCTGAAGTAGCAATCATCTCTTGTGTATTCTAAAACTGTTTGTCAAATAACTGGTTCAAATGTTTTTATTTGGAATCATGAAGCATGGTATAAGTGAGTATTTTAAACATTTCATTGAACTGCTTCTATTACTGTTTGTCCCATAACTTAGAAGTGTTTGTATTTGGAACCAGAGAAGTACACTTACCAGTGTAAGGATTGAATATCTTTATCCTCACGGCATGGTCTGCAATATTGTTTGGAGTAGAACTTTTAACTGGGCATTGAAGTTCTGGGCCACTGTGATCACTTTGTAAAAGATTTCTGTTAACCACATGCATTGCAAATTCTGCAATTTGTCTTTGGATCTTGGTCAACATTTTACCATGTATCTTTCTTGGGTCAAAATAAATTTTCATAGATGATTCCTCACTCCTTTCATGCAAAGCAGACTCAACACATATGTGTTTCTCTGCAGCACTAAATCTGACGTCTGAGTAAGACGCTGCTGCCACGTTATCTTCTTCCAATGTCGAGTCAACATGAGCAAGAGAATCTGCTGCCTTAGAACGCACTCTATCATATGGTAATTTTGGAGGTGCAGACAGGACCATCCCCAGAGAGGTGTATGGGCTTTTGCCACTACATCCAGTAGATATCATTTGGCTAATTTTCTGCAATATTTGTGGTCCTTCATCTATGACTTCAGTTGGCATATTTTGGGTGTCAAAGGTACTATCCTGTAGGTTCCCATCAACATGATGCTGACGATGACGATGATGATGATGGTGGTGGTGGTTGTGTTGGTGACTGAAGTGATATGGATAAGGGTGATTGTAAAGAATCAGAAAAAAAGTAACAAACATGTTTTGCACGTTGCATTAGTACTTGGTAAAAAAAACAGGGCCGTGTACTTGGGACCATGCTTGATATAAATAATGCATACCTCTTGAAAACGCCATCAGATACGATGAGACGTTGGATCTAAGCAATGCATAGTAAATAAATCTACATAATTGTATATTTTATCACACACTTACCTCCATGATGCCCCTCGGCATACCATTCAGTAAACAAGACCAACAATAAAAATACCAAACAACCAAAATATGTTTTATATTCCTCTTGAATTTCTGAGCTTTCTGATGCTGTTGAAATGGGAAATTTTACTGAATTTTTTTAGCAAAGATGTGGCCACTGTAAATCTGTATGGCAATGTAAAACTCATGTGGTGAAAATTACAATTTGTGCTTATATCCACACGTAAAGACTCAAAAGAAAATCAATGTGGGTTGAAAATAAATTTAAAATCCCAGAGAAAAGACACTGCCCACTCTGGCACTTGTGGTTTAAAAACATGGAAAAAGGAACATTTGTAATAATTCTTTACTCGTCCATTTGGATCAGTACTCACACATTAAGATTCAAGAGAAACACTTTTCTTAAAAAAAATCAACAGCGGTTTTGATAAATTGTTGAACTTATCTATCTTTGTCCACAACCCTCTACTAAAATAGAATCTGTAAGAGAGTGGAATTCATATTCTCGCAAATCGTGCTCCAATGCAGAAAGGATAGAAACATATGTATATAGGAAAATTTAGAGATATCTGATGTAAATCGGATTTACTCTCATTATATAAGCATTGTATTAATCATCCTTTCTGTAAAGGGCTAAATATGGACATACTCTCACTGAAACACACATCACAAAGCAATGTATACTAATCAGGGTCATGCCGATGTAAATGTAATTTAGCAAAGTGATAAGTTACTCTTAAAGAAACACATGCATTGCTTGTGTAGGAATGGAACCCCATAACACATGCATACTACTTTGCACAATGCATATTTCTATTCACACTCCATCTCCCATTCCCCCTACTCCCGCACTAAAAACCTCAGCGTAAAGGCACAAGGACATGAAATGCAACTTCAAAGCACTACTTGCATTTGGCAGCAGTTTTATAAGAAAGGATCCTATTCTAAAGTCATATTGTTGAGCAAGGCATTATGAGGAAAAGGAATGGTTGGTAAGAATATACTTACGAGGACTTCGCCATACATTTCCCTGTAGTACATATATAAGTAGAAATATGACATGGACTTGACAACATACATACAAAACTTTATTTTGCCATGGTTCTTCTTACTTTGATCCATTTTATATATTGAAGTTTTTTTTATAGAAGTAATGTGATGTATCTAAGTACTCGACCGAGAATTATAATTTAACTTGCTACTCAATGAAACGATTTAATAAGGAAAATTTTAACACTTAACTTTGTCTTTAATTGGAATAGCCTCAGTAGCAATAAAAATCAGGAAATTAAATTCTTTTTTGTGGTTGTTTTTGTCTCTTTAATTTTAACGAATACCTTGACACCAACCCTTTTTGACCCTCCACCAAATGGCTAATGCCGGAAGAAACAGAAGCAACAGTACAACACAAGCTGGTGGTACCCCTGCGGAATAAAGACATGAGACGCAAATTCAGTAAATTCTTGCGAAGTCACTTCTGTAAGCAGCAGTGAGAAGTCAAAATAATATCAGTACACGAGCAGACGTTTTCATTAGCTCTGTGAAAATGCTTCCCTCTTATATATGACCCAAGATTGGAATTTCGTCAAGTAAACAGGCCTATGTCCGTCGGTTGCATGGATCAAGTTTGGTGTAGTATTAAATATAACTATATCTTAGTCTGGATGAACCAATAATACGGTTCATGTATTTTCTACATGAACTCTCTATTATTCAAGTGGAGGTCCCTGTGACCTCCTACGTACTGAGGACGTTTGTCGTTTATTGGCACCTGCTTTACTTTGAAGGTTTTTGCACCAAACATTATATGACTGACATTTCACAAAAACGTGACCAATGTTCATAAATTTCAAACCCAGCAAGAGGTTACCAAATCATGAACATTCATCTTCCAACACCAATGTGAAGAAAACCATTTCAGTCCTGACTTGAGACAGGCGATCACCCATAAGAGGCAACTGGTGATTTTAAACCAGTCCTCTCACACTTTGAAATGTTCTTCATTAACTGCTAGTGCTTTCATTCCATATAGGTCTAACCACTCGAAACCCAAATCTTATTACTTCTGCCAAAAATAAAAAAGACCTGGTATGCCTATCACGTTTTGGTTCGCCTGACTTGTCAGTCAGCTGAGTTTACAGCAAAAGAAGAAAGCAGACCTAAATCGGTTTTTTTTTTCTGATATTTATGAATCCGGGACATTATAAACAGGCTGGACCTCCATTATAAGTCTCTTTTTTGTAGTGTTTTTATCTGCCTATGATGGATACAGTCTCTTGTGAATTATGCACATTTACATAGCTACCAAATGCCAGTGCAACTTGTCTTGTGTAGACACAATACACGCTGTAGGTTTTATATGTATGGTTCAAACTTTTGTTGGTTAGATTACAGTGTATCCAATTATGATGTCCTTACTGTCACCATGCAGGGCGTTCGTATTAATTTGATGTTAAAGGCAAATGAATTCACTACTCAGACTGTGTAAAAGCATTTTAATCTTTACTTCTGTCAATCTGGTGTTTGGTAATAAGTAGTCTTAATTTGGATCTTAGGAGTTAACTAAATACACTCCTAACAGGTGCTGTACAGTTGGCTAGACGATATTCACGTGTTGACTGTTCGGCTGCCTGAATTGTCCCCACAGGGTGTGGTACAAATAAACTGGACACCTGAGAAACTACAGCACCCCTGAGTGTGAATGCCTATATAGTATGCATGTATAGCACCTCTTAAGTGTGAATGCCTATATGGTATGCAAGTACAGCACCTTTTAAGTGTGAATGTCCACATAGTATACATGTGAATGCGTATATATTATGCAAGTACAGCACCTCTTAAGTGTGAATGCGTATATATTATGCAAGTGCAGAACCTCTTAAGTGTGAAAGCGTATATATTATGCAAGTACAGCACCTCTTAAGTGTGAATGCGTATATATTATGCAAGTACAGCACCTCTTAAGTGTGAAAGCGTATATATTATGCAAGTACAGCACCTCTTAAGTGTGAATGCGTATATATTATGCAAGTACAGCACCTCTTAAGTGTGAATGCGTATATATTATGCAAGTGCAGCACCTCTTAAGTGTGAATGCGTATATATTATGCAAGTACAGCACCTCTTAAGTGTGAATGCGTATATATTATGCAAGTGCAGCACCTCTTAAGTGTGAATGCCTATATAGTATGGATACTTTCCCAGAAACAATGGTGTCCTCCATAAACAGTGCTTTCTGTACTTTGTTGTCACCATTTTAGCAACGGTTCAAAGTTGAACATTATTACAGCCATGTTTCGAAACCCTCAACTTAAATTTTAATTTATGCACTTATTAGACATAATTCAACAATAATATACATGCCTGTATTATCTGAATCATTGGGGCATTTTTCTCTTGATATAAACACTCTGTCTTCACCGTCAAATATCAGCAAATAAAACTTGGGTTTGTTCCACTGCAAGTCAACTATTGTCGCATTTATGACATTTCCAACATTACTGTGTTTACAAGTCTTCTTGTAGTTTCCGCTGCAGCACGCTATCACTATATGCGTAAAATGTCCTGCAGGTGGAGGCCATGTGAGATGAAATTGTTCGCCATCATGTATGTATCTGCACCTGCCGATTTCAATCCTTGGTCTGTCTGAATAAAAGATGCAATGAACTGTTCATAGTCTGCCTCAAACTCTGTTTTGTCTTCAATATGTATACACATTTGTAATCTACCATTTATGGATGACGTAACATTAGTAACATAGTGATACGGATGAAACCTATTCGACAAGGCCAATCACCGTGGTGTCTTTTAAACTATCAATAGGCCATACAAGAGATGTGCTGCTATAATTATTCGGCAGTAGATACTCTTGTCGCAAAACAAAAAGGAAAGAAAAAAGAGAAAGTAGAAGAAATCATATCCTGCATAGTGCGCGCAAGAGTGGTAATCA
Source organism: Hermodice carunculata (assembly GCA_964020975.1). NCBI lineage: Eukaryota > Metazoa > Annelida > Polychaeta > Eunicida > Amphinomidae > Hermodice > Hermodice carunculata. The sequence goes on from OZ026619.1 coordinate 93,443,636, forward strand.
TAATCATGCTCCGAGAATGAAAGCAACAATATGAGCTCTGGCAGTTGGTAATGGTCATACCTTTCTTTGTATACGATAGGAAATAACACCCCATATCATACTGAATTTCCTATACACAGAAAGGTAAAACAAATTATGTATATGTGAGTCGGAAAAGTGCACCTAAAACGAGAGTGGAAAACAGTTCAACATTACAAGATGTGATTTATGGAAAAAGAAACGGACAGCAGGTTGTGTACTAGATGAAACTTAACTAGGTTTAAAATAGATGAAGACCTACACAAGATGGGTTCCCATAATTTGGACAAAGGGGCAATAGGCGTAGACATTAATTAGAGTATACCTACCTAAAGTCTTCCCTATGATGCTATCGGATCTTGTCACGCTGGTGCCATTAAATTCGCTGACAGCTGTCACATATATTAAGTAACGAGTACTTGGTTTCAGATCCAATATCTTATATTTCAGTTGTACAGAAGTTGGGTAGGGATCCTGTAATATAGTGCGATATTTGAAAATCTCACTCGTATTTGCTTTCTCACAATATACGTAAAATTGTTGCTTGTGACCCCCTGAAAAATTCCTCTGCCACTGTATAACGACTGACACTGCTGTTATTTTCTCAGCCTGTAGATGTATTGGTTTACCAGGCGCTCGAGTATCTTGTACATCATAGAAAAAAGACTTTTTGCCAATAGTGTTTTCTGCTTCACAACGGTACCTCCCCATATCACGGTCAGTTATATTTGTAAGTACCAGCACAGCAGAGGTATTGTTGCTTGTCTCCTTGCGCAGTAACTTATTCTCTTTGTACCATGCATATGTAATTGTAACAGGATTGGCAATTACCCGAACTACCAGCGTTGCCGTCCCCTGTGTTGTTACAAACCCTTTCTTCTCCACCAACTTTCCAGGGTGTTCCTTTGGTGGGACTGTAAAATTGGTGAAGGCAAATTATGTAACTGCACAGTGAGAGATACAATCAGGGGTCAAAAGAAACAAATCCAGCTTGGAGGCACAAACGCAAATTGTATAAACATATAAATTTGTGACAAAGATGGATTTCCAATGCACGAACTTACGATGCCTACATTAAAACACACGTGCACATATGTTATGGTAGTGAAAGTCATTGGACGCGATATATACCTCAACGTCGCGCAGATATAACAGTGCTGCTCCCAAGGCCTCGTGCTGTATTAAATGACTGTAGATATTAAAAAGAAATATAAAATTTTAAAAAAAACAGAGCGTGCAATATAGAGATGGTAACTGTATGCAGTACAAAATGAAAACAAAATGTGTTCACGAAGGCATGGTGTTTCATAAAATCTAATTGCTGGAATGTATATATATATATATATATATATATATATATATATATATATATATATATATATATATATATGTATGTGTGTGTGTGTGTGTGTGTGTGTGTGTGTGTGTGTGTGTGTGTGTGTGTGTGTGTGTGTGTGTGTGTGTGTGTAAACATCCAGATAACTTAAGGATTCCCATTTATTCCGACGCACTTTGCAGTTGGATCAATGCCCCTATCAAAACGCATACAGACAAAAATAGTACTCCTAATATGTCAGCTAAATTGACCTTTTAGTTCATTTTTGTGGAACTTTACCACACATATGCATTATTAATTATCGGTATATGTGCATTAGCGGCGCGGCTGAGAAACAGCTGTAACCCAGTATAGGAGAATAAACCCCACAAAATCTAATCTGTTATAATGCAGATCATTTGCATTATTCTGTGATCATCATATCAATAGGACATGAAACATAGTGCATCAGTTCCTGCTGCACAAAAAGCCGGTAACATTTATTTCATGCGACGTTTTCTACAAGCAATTCACCAAAATGCCAAAAAGAAAACTTACAGAGTACGTCAAAGGTTATGTTAACGGATGTGGTCCCAGCTACATTAGAAGCCTTGCAAGTATATATATCTCTAAATGTATAATTTACATTGGTCAAAGTTAAAGTTTTAGATTTGCTGATGACTTGTCCTCTTGATGATTTCTGCCACAAGTATGTGTATGGAGCTGGATGCCCGTCGGTTACTTGGCATGTGAGTGTCACGTTTGTGTACTCTCTGAGGTTTTCTTGGAGACCTGTCACTGTAACATTTGGTGGATCTGGCGAAAATAAAATTATGATAAATGCTTACTTTTTTGTCTAGATCATCATTTAATGTATATATATATATATATATATATATATATATATATATTATATATATATATATATATATATATATATATATATATATATATATATATATATATATATATTTATATATATATATGTATATATGTGTATATATATTTCATGTTCGGAACGAGTGGGACTCGAACCTGCAACCTTTGGCACCAGTCGCCTAGCTGAAATGGGAAACGCATATATCCACTCGACCAAATCCCCATTCCTAAAAAGAATGGTTCAATGGAGGTAGTTATGTGCGAGTGCCATAGCAACACGGTAATGCAGTATATTTATTGAGTCGGCATTTATTTCCAGAATCAGGGACTTAAATCCACCAGCATTAAGGAAATATGTATGTATATATATATATATATATATATATATATATATATATATATATATATATATATATATATATATATATATATATATATATATATATATATATATATATATATATACATATATATATATATATACATATATATATATATATAATCCTGCTTCTTTCAGGTTGTGTCATAAATGTATAGATAAGTAATAGCTCACTGAAATTGTTCCAATCAAAGGTCCTACGGCTCCGCTAATCTCAGCAGCTGTAATTATAAATCATGCTATTTGGCATTAAGCTGCACAATTACTCCCCGCTAAGGACATGACCAGGAAAACAGTTGCATGCTGTGGACGTACATAAAAACTAGTAACAAGAGCTGTGTATATATTAAAGAATATTTCTTTTTCTGCAGGGCGCTCATGTTTGTGGACACAACATGTTGCATGGTGCAGCTATCCTTGCCAGTCACAGCCGACAGGGTTCAGATTGTTGTTAAGCAGCCTGCTAAAATCATAGATAGACAAACTACAAAGGTAAATAATGCCAGGAATACGACAAATCAATATATCGTAATTGTGTACCAGATATGTCACCCCACCCCCCACCCCCAGCGGACTCTTGTTCAGATCAGATGGCCTAAAAGATCATAGGATGTGACTGACTGAATGGGTTATGATTAATCTTAGACCACCTTTCTGCCAGTTTGGAAAAGTCAAAGAACCTAATTTATTGGGAAGAAAAAGGCCGATATAAGATAGAAAGGACAGTGGTGCTTTTGTTCTGAACGTAAATGTAAACAATGTTATTATACTCACATATAACGTTTATTGAAGTCCCACCGACTGATATGCCACCTCTGTTCAGCGCTTTACACATCACTTTGCCTGGCTGATTTCTGCTAACCTTCAGCTCTATGCTAGATGATTTCAATGCTTCTGATGGATGATACTTCTCAAACTCCCATGTATAGTTGTACACATTAGGATGCCCATTCATTGCCACACAAGTAAGATGCACAAGACGGCCTTCTATGACTTGTTTGGGATTACCATTAATAGTGACGTCAGTTGCGTTGTCTAAATATGCAGAGTAAGAGAACCAAAAGGGTTCAAGACTTTATTGTTTATGTGTACTTTTGTAAAAATTTTCAATACAAATTGCCAATACGAATACATGCACTTCTTTATTTATTTATTTATTTATTTATTTATTTATTTATTTATTTATTTATTTATTTATTTATTTATTTATTTATTTATTTATTTATTTATTTATTTATTTGATTATTTTTTATTCATTCATTCATTTTAATAGGTTTTTGTTTACTTATTTGTTTATTATTATCCCACGGTGACATTACTGTTGTCACTGTATTGAAATCATGGTTTAAACATTTTTGTTGAGAATTACTTTCAATGTGGTATGGTAAAGATCAGTGATGTGTTTTCAGTTGAACCAGGACAGTAAGTATCAAACAAAATGTCTGATATCTCCTAACTGGTGACATTACGTTTTCGTTCTGAACACGCCAGAACGAAGGGTCATGAGCTTACTTTGGCATAAAATTTGCATCAATACTTCGAAAATTTAAATAATTTACTCACAGAACACTTCCATTTTTCTTGATACATTTCTATAAGAGATGTTATTCCATGTAGCATGACAAACGAGATCATTTCCTTGGTCAGCCCTTTGCGAAATCCACCACGTGTAGCTGACAATTTTAGATGAGTTGTCATTGTTGATTTCTGACGTTATATTTGTTTGGTTCATTTGTTGCCAATTTCTCATCCAGTAAATGCTTACCACGTTAGCTGGATGAACACGAGGAACAATGCACATTGCAAACCCATATTCGCCTCGAATAAAAGGCCGATTATTTCTGCCTCCAAGAATCAATAGGAGGTTCTGCGGTTTAACTAGGTAGGAAGTAAATACAGAAAAGTGTCAGCATATTTAGATAGGACAATTTTATAATGTCCAATACAGGTTTCGCACAATACAGGTTTCGCACTAAAAGATGAGCTGATTTATCATAAATTATACTTTACCTTTTTCTTAAATTACTTTTCCGTCACATTTACGACAAGGAATTGCACAGTGAAACTGTTTCATACACATGTAAAGTTAGAAAAATACATGTACATTTTCCTGAGAGATTTGTATCAATTGTGAGGCACCTTTTTAAAGCACCTGAGGTGAAAATATGTGTGAGAAAATTTGCAATTAGACCATTATGACCTTGCTATTCTCCAGATAAAAACAGAAGGGTAAAGATCTAGCCAAAGTGGATACCCAAACAACGTTTTCTCTCTCTCTCTCTCTCTCTCTCTCTCTCTCTCTCTCTCTCTCTCTCTCTCTCTCTCTCTCTCTCTCTCTCTCTCTCTCTCTCTCTCTCTCTCTCTCTCTCTCTCTCTCAAGCCAATTCGACTTTGATGCCAAAAGGCATAGAGTTCCTTTGCAAGAAACTACTGACACAACATCCAGTCCATGACTGAAGAAAAGCTTCTGAGATGATGAAAAAATAAAAAGCGCAAAGTAAATAGAAATATAATGTTTGCACTTAATCTATATTTTTTGCGTCCGATACATCACTATTATTTAACCGATGTTTTTAGAAGAATATGCCATGCATATAGCAAAATATGAATGGAAATACAAGCACATAATATGTCAATGATATTAGCCGTGTTTAAGAATGTAATATGTCTTTGATAATTGCTCTGAAAACATAATGATTGTGAGACCATAAGCAAAGCTGTACTTTTGTGTTTCGCTTGATTTGCAGCCTAAGGGTTGTACTATGGGCAACATTTGCGACACATATCTATTCAATGTAGCTCAAATACAAAGCATAAGTCTGGAACGTGATACAGGCAATCATAATGACAGATTACATTTACCATAATCAAATACTCACCTAAAACAAATAACCTTGTCAAGCTTTCAAAATAATTCTGATTCAGCATCTGGCAGATGTACCATCCGTCATCTTCCAGCCTTGTGGGCTGAATATGCAAGAAACCATTAATTAGTTTGTAGCCTTTTTTCTGTTGCTGGATTTCTTTGCCTTTGTGGTTGCGAGACCATGTAGCTATCACATTTTCACCTTTTGAATCACGCGTTTTACCTTTATACCATATTATCGACTCAAACCTTTGTTTTCCGGGTGCACACTGCAGGCGAATCTAAAACGAAAGTACATAACGTGATTAATAAAAAGGAAATAAAATCAACTTCTATGTGTCTCATTAACTATGCCTTGTAAATAGTGCGAGGAGTCATTTGTCGAGTTTAAATCGCCATAATTAAAATGATGGCAATGTAACACCTAGGAACCATTCTAACAAAATCCATTCAGTTGTGTTCATTGTTTTCATTCACAGACTATTTCTATATCCTGATGGGTAAAAGTCCTCACAGTTGTATCATGTACTTCCTGCAAAAACCTCTAGTGTTTATAACACAATGTGTCACATATATGAAAGGAAGCCACACGGTATGTGTCATTTGTATTAGAGGTAGGCTGCACACATGTTGTAAAGTTTGGTAATATTGCTATCCAATACATATAAAAAGGAAAACAAAAGCACTCACACACAAAAATATATATGAAAATTTTGCTGTTAATATCCAGAGATTGGAAGAAAGTTTGGCTTTAATAATTCAAGAGAATTTAGACTTGCCTGTTTTGTTTTGATTTTATCTTTTGGCATCTTCCTGTTTTAATGTTCACTTTTCAGGCATTTTAGGCTTACATGTTTTCTGTCAGGTTAAACCCAAGGGGCTATCGGTATCAAGAAGCTGCTTACAGTTACAAGTTTGCCTAATTGTCCTTTTTCCAAATTATGAGAAATAATATTTTGAATTCATTTTCGTGACTTAATTTCTAATGACTTTCATTCTTTCTGATATGCCGAGGTCCACATTTATTCATTGTCCAAAATTATGGAAAATTGACTATATTTTACTCAAATGTCACAACTGATTCATTCTTCTAAAACATTAACTGAGATTTGGCAGAAAAATAGAGCTTCCCTAGGGTTCTACACTTGGTCAAGTGTTTATTTCGTAATCACTGGGACTGAAATGCCCCAGTTTGTTTCTACTTCAGTTCTACACTATCAGGTGATCAATCGTAGGTGAGCTCTACAGCTAGAAAGGGTACATGCTAGCTGAGGGGTAAGTCAAATCATTCTTATCCGAACTTGTACTATACAAATTTTGTAATTATGTTTAGTTTGCCCGGTATTTTTTATCCATATTGAAGCCCTGCATTTATAAGCAAAGCTTCACTTATTTAGCTAATTCATCATTTGCAACGTTCATATTAATTCATTATTATGTGGATTGTCTTTGCTGAATATTTAGCTTAGACAAGGAGCCGCTACTCAGAGACACGTGTACGGATGCAGTCTCCGAAACATGTTCTGAGTATATATATATATATATATATATATATATATATATATATATATATATATATATATATATATATATATATATATATATATATATATATATATATATATATATACATATATATATATATATATATATATATATATATATACATGTCGGTGTCGGTGTCGGTGTTCGTTTGTGTGCGTATTTTTAAAATAATCTGAAACGTATATACATGTATATTTTATGTTCGGAACGAGTGGGGCTTGAACCTGCAACCTTTGGCACCAGTCGCCTAGCTGAAATGGGAAACGCACATATCCACTCAACCAAATCCCTCAACACAGTTATGCAGTATATTTACTGGGTCGGCATATGTATATTTAATATACATATATATATATTACCTCGTCATGCTCTTCAACTTCGACCTCCCGCAGGTCACGTATACATTTCATACCTACAGAAAGCAAGAAAACGAACACAGCATGCATATATATATATATATATATTGGCCGATCATCCCTTTGATATGTCTGTTTTCAAACAAACCATACCCATCCGTCTACCATATATTTTTATAATCTAAGCTTTACTTGATACCCGTGCAATACATACATATATATATATATATATATATATATATATATATATATATATATATATATATATATATATATATATATATATATATATATATATATTCACAGAACAGACAGACTTTGTGCTATCTTGGTTATAGGTTTCGAAAATCTTCTCATTCAAGTGAACTTCCAGTTTAGCAATGGCGGACGTAATTTTGAATGTTAAAAATCCAAAATGATGCTGTTTTTAATTTCCTTACAACATCATTATTTTAAATGAACTTTTCAAAAATAGTTATGTACTCGTCAATCTGCCATTAGTAACCATTTTTCTAGACAATCAAGCTATTTGTGAAAATGACCTGTTTTGGTGAAATTAGTGAAAATCCCTCAGTTTTTTAAGACAATCTTCAGATTTCAATATTGTCGATTTGCTTCATTTTTTATGCGGGTGTGCACATATGGGTTGAAATAGAGCCAGACGTAAAGTTACAGTTCAGTTTCACTGTTCAAGGTCATTTCAAGGAGCAAATGACGTCAGAGTTTTGTTTACATCTTATTTTCTATGACAAATTAGTCAAGATGATGCATCTCAATTAAAAGTTTTGTCCTATAGAGTGTGATGGTGCCACTAGAAGACCTTTTGGTCCCAGTTCGGATGCATGACAAACACTCTCACCATTGAGTATAAAGAGAGGTCCAGCTATATCCTGCGTGCCATTTCGTGGTAAAGCATTACCGTAAATGCAGAATATAGTGCAAATATGATTCAACTTAGTTCTGCACTCCAAAGTTCCAGGAGGAATTGAACTGCTTTTTGTGAGATACATTTTCAAACTATGCGTTCAAGTTATCGAGACTATAACAAGTATATATAAACAGCTGATTTCCGTAGAGAATGACAGTTGTTAATGTTTTGTTGATAAAGACGAACCCCTTTTCATTTAAAATGTTAAAATACTGAGACTAGTATTACATACAGAGACAGGTCCATAAACACTTTTCTCTTCTCTCTATTTCTCTCTCTCTCTCTTTCACACACACATATATATATATATATATATATACACATGTATGTATATGTATATATATATATATATTCATATTCACACATACACACATACACACATACAACGATCTTGAATTCAAGATTTAGATCAAACATCAAATGAAATGCTTAAAACGCATCTGCTGGTCTGCGACAAATATCACATTAACCATAAACTCCAACAAGCCTGCAAAAATAGGCTTATAGCGTTTGTTAACATTTCTCAGGGTCATTTACCTATCAATTTCTACATGACCTCGACGAGAGCACATCAAAATCATATAGCGATCTTGGGGGATCCTGTGGAGGCAAACATGAAATCAGTTTATGAAAAATCTAAAAAGCTAGGATCCCTGTGATTTTGAAATTATAAAATGTGTGCCTTCTCTGTAAAGTGTGCTTTTTGCATAGCGTAAGGAACCCAAATAGACCTATGCGTTTACCGTCCGTTGCCCCTCCTAAATGAGATGCCGGGGAACGGAGCTGGACACGTTTCACGAAATTTCACATTTCAGAGAACGGCAACTCATCACATATCATCCCCGCTGATGACCCGATTATATAAAGGGTTAACAAAGCCTAAAACTTTGTTCTAAATCTTAAATTTCATGAATATGATTTGTTCCTTTCACAAATTAGTTTGCTGTAATGATTTAGAACTCTGCAGTTTTTCAGTGATTGGTACGGAATCGGGTTTTGCTCTTAGAATATCGGACTTGATAGTGTTCAAAGGGTGCATGGGCTTACAGATTTGGGTCTGTTAAGTTTCTCTTTGTATTAAATATAAAAATAGATTAGCAAGTGATAATAACAGTGTTTTTGCCCACCCTATCGACAATAGTAACAAATTGAGAATAGGTACATGCACTATATGTACAATTTTTTATTGGCTCCCTGCGCAATAATGGAGGCAATCGTATTTGTCAGCAGTTATTCAGGGGTGGAAAAGCCATTGGACAGACGGCGTGAAAGCTGGATATGATCAATCATCAAACCTTTTATCCCATCTGAAATACAAATTCAGTCGCCAGCTCTTCCCAATAAAGTTGACACGTCCAAACAACAGCGTTCCTGTAAGATTTTTATCACCATTTATAATGACTTTATACTGTCAATGTTAATGTTGACACGTAAATATGACAGTGTCAATTTTACGTGTGAAAATCATATATGCAAATTTCCATGTAAGACACAGTCTGCAAAACAAAGTATATACAATGTTTTGTTTAAAAAACATATGTAACATCTTACCAGAAAAAAGGCAAAGTACCAAAGCCACCACATTGACTAATTCCCACATTTCATTTCATCCACAATGGTGAGCTGTCTTTTTTCATCAAAACTCAGTTCAATACACCTCTGGCACGACAGTGCTGTACAAGAGAGAGTCCTTCCATGGCGAAGAGCTGGCTATATGATTAACGGCCTGTTGACAGGGTGCATGTGCGAGATATCTGAAATGCTAAAATACATTCGTAATGATGCGCACACCGTTAGCATATTCGTCGAAATCATAAATGTATCAACGTAAATCAACGAAACATGCGATTGCGAACACGGTCCTGAGAACCCCGAACAACTATATATATAATAGTTCCTGTAATTGTTTGCACAGCATCCCATTCTTTTTTTTTTTCTCATTTGTTTTGAAATCATTATCTTTGTTTAACCGTACAAGAAATGTATATCAAAACACGCTGAACGCCAGGTGACCCTCTTGGGCCTCATCGTTTGCCATACAGGGTTTGCCAGAGCTAGACCTTATGTGCCAAGATTTGGAGACTTCTAACGTTGGTTAACGGTCTGCATTGATTTTCACTCACAAACTGAGTAGAGTACATGCAGAATGTGAATTCAGCTAGGCTGGAATTGAACGAACTTTTGCAAACCTGTCATAAACTTGCAATGTAAAGAAATCTTGACAATAAAATGAAACCTATTTTGAAAGACTGCCCATAGGAAAGGCTAAACGTGGCCACATAAAGTAAGTAGTCCCTCAATAGAGATTCAAAAAAGTGAAACATAGCAAAAGGGACATGGTAAACATGGTATGAAAAGGCAGGTCGTCTTTCATCACAGTGGTCTCACGAAACAGTTTTTACTGTACATAAATATGAACAACGGTTTGACACGACATGTACATAACATGAACTTAAAAAAAAACAAACTTGGTAATGGTCAATGACCTTTACAATATTTAAGGTCCTGTATGTATTTTTCATTAAAATCAAATCAAGAAGTGACAGTTCAAACATCAAACTTACCACAAATTTAAGCCATTTTTAACCAATTAGGACAACCACACCCAGTGGTTTTGCTATTGCTGTTTATCATTAAATGGCAAATACGCACATATAATATATAAATATTATACATATATATATACATACATATACATATATATATATACATATATATATATATATATATATATATTGATTCTCAAGGCAAAACCTGGTATGTAGTTTTTAAAATATTTCCACGGGATGCATGTGAGTAGTTCATATGTCTATATATAGCTCATCATGATTTTGACAAGCACATAGCTTGTTAATCTTGTTGCAGAAAATATATGGCAGGTTCTGATTGGCATGACGGAAATAGCCTACACATTACAGTCGATAGAAAGTGAAGGTTATAGTGGAATCCTATGCCAATTACATAAAAATAAATAGTCTACATGTATTCAAATAAATATACTAAGTTGTACAATATTTATGGATGGCAAAATGAAAACAAGAGAAGATGCCAGTAGTAAATAGTATACTTTGGCAGCAATACAACAGAAGGTAGTGACATAAAATATCTACTAAAATTCAGTTGAGGGAGATGACTGCTGGAGGTGAGACCAGGTAATTATGGCAAACCATACATACTGTTTGGGAGAATTCAGGGGAATTCTACCAGTTGGGTGTTCCTGTCATCTGCAGCATGGCAGACCCTGGCTTCCTTTGTCCATCATGTGGCAACTATTTCGAAAGAAAGGACAGACAAAGAGATCTGCCTACAATTGAATGGCCACGTGATATTGTCATTGTCCAGGTTCCATGACAAGTATTAAGTGGGGATGCACAATGGGGATGCCCAGCAGAGGTAAAAATTGGAACTTACAAGAATAAACTGAACTGTTTGTTACGATGCTAACCTCCAGAATATTCTAAGTCATAGCAGACCCCAACAGATAATGACAACAATGAGAAAACTTTAACAATAACAATATATTAAAGGGCAGGGCTCGGAAAAGCAGCTGCTGTCTATTTTTACCCATTTCTTATGAAAAACTTTGAATCGGAATCTGCAAAGCTTATGACGTCACTTGGTAATGATATTATGTGGCACTCCACTTCTTTACTGCGGTCCTGACTAGCTTAGTATCTAGTCAGACGGCCTTTATTAACAAACAAAAAAACAAAAAACAAAAACAAAAACAAAAAACAAAAAAACTCCACCACTCAGCCCTATCCCACTGTTGCAACTTTGCACTTGGCATGCCCACGGCCCCTGCTGATGTTGCCACCTGGCAGGGTCACGGGAGCCCTAATAAAGGCTACCTTCTCTCTTCCCTTCTAAGTTTTCCCTCTATTCTCTTCAGTGATTAATCCTAAGATATTATTCCTACTCTACCAGCACTGCACTGAGAAGTCTTTCACTGACTCTAAACCTACTGTACTTCCTGGAAAATCGCCCTTCAATCCTAGTATCCATGCTAACCTATCATTCTCTGCCATGTCCCTTACTTGCTTTAAGCTTTTGCACTGTCCTTCTCTTGTTCTCCACTGCAGAAACAGCCGGTCTCTAAGTGCTCTATAACCTGTACACCATGTTATCATATGATCAATGGTCTCATCCACGTCCTCGCTACACACCCTACACTTCTTATCGCTCCCATTCATCCACTTCTGTTTCATCTTCTCCAGGTTGAATACTCCTGCTCTGCCCTGAAATAACAGTCTAGAACCCTTGCTATCATCCCAGCATTTAGTCTTGACTGGCTTGTCTACAGCTCTATATGCTTCCAGTGTGCTCTTCTCCTCAACCACTCTTTTCCACTGCTTCACATGTTTCTCTTGAATCCCCATTCCTATATACGATTTCCACACCACTTCAATCTCATCTGGCCCTTTCAACTCATATTTTATTGGCTAACGTGTCTATATCTTGAACACATTTTGTCTTTTCATTAACAGCCTCCATGTACACCTTCCTAAACCACCTTTCTTCATTTACCTGTTGCAGATATCCCCAATAGCCCAATCCAGCATTGCTATTCTATCTCTTATCGGTAACCATCCCAACTCTCCCAACACGGCATCTGTTGCTACACATGGTGGTGCCCCAAGCACCCATTTCCCCACCTCCCTCTATGCCTTTGCCATCCATTCAGTATCCTTTTTGCTAATGGCTATCACATCTAACCCATATAACATCCCAGGTATGGCTACACGTTCCCACAGCACCCTTCCTGTTAATGCTTTATTGAAGCTGTTCCATTCCGTGGCCTTTATCATACCTTTCGCTCTATTCACCTTCTGTCTGATTTTCTCAACATGGTACTTAAACATTACCTGTCCTGTGACCTTAATGTTCCCCCCTAAATATTCGTACTCCTCACCCTCTCCAATACTAATGACTTTCTCTTGACCCTCTGGTATCCTAAACTTCCCTACCACCCATCTCTCCTCCTGTCTTCTCTTCTCCCCCAAGACCATGACCTGACTCTTCTTCTCACTAAACTCTAATCTCCACTTTTCTCCATAGCCACCTGCTATCCTCAAAAGTGCCTGTAACTCTATACCTGTATCTGCCATTAACACAATTTCATCAGAAGAGAACATTCCTGGAATCTTTTCTCCCCCTATTGTTTCTCCTTCATTGCTCTCTAACAGTTCAGTTCCGAGTTTTCTCATGTATATGGCAAAAAAAAATGGTGATAACACACAACCCTGTTTTAGCCCGATGTCTAACATTGCCCCCTGAGTTTCCACATCTCATATACTCAGACTACAATTTATATCTGCGTATAGAGCCTTTAAAACTTCCAGAAAACCACCTCCAAAGCCTAGCCCTTCCATTTTAGCCCACAGTGCATTTCTCCAAAACCTGTCTTAAGCTTTCTGCACATCAAGGAAAGCCAAGTACACCTTTCTTTCTCTTGCTATCTCTAGCACCTGTGATAATGTAAAACATGATCAACAACCCTCCTGCCTGGTAGGAAAACATTCTGAATCTCTCCTAAGAAACCCTCCCTCTCCACAACTCTCCATATTCTCTTGTGCATTACACATGCCAAAATCTTTCCTATATTTGAGGCTAATGCTATCCCCCTGCACTGATCTAGGCAATCCATTGAACCTTTCTTTGGGATGTATGCTATCTTCAACTCTCTCCATTCTCTTGTGGCCTCCTTTCTTTCAATAATCAAATTAAACAGAAATTCCATGCTCTCACACAATTATTCTGGACCTTTCTTTATAAACTCATTTAGTATCCCATCTGGCCCTGGAGATTTGCCTACTTTCAACCTGTCCACTGCTATTTCAATCTCTACTCTCTCAACTCTCTTGTACAGTTCCTATTCCCACCTGTCAGGTCCTGTTTCTACTCTACCACTAGGTGGCTGCCCCTATACCACTGTAGGTCATTAATTTCTTTCCAGTGTTCCTGCAATGCCCCTTCAATATCCTTCGCCTCCTCTACTACTTTGACTTCATGCTTAAGCTTGTCAATTCCTACCCTCTTCCTTCTCAACACCTGTTTCCAAAAAAACTGCTGATGAATCACCTCCACTTGACAGAACCCTTTTCATCATCTCATCATTCCTCTTTATCCTTCTCTGTGTCTTCAGCTCCTGTAAGATCCTTCTTGCCTCCTTGTACTCCTCCTCAGCCTTAGCTATTTCATTCTGCTGACTGTACTCCCTAGCAAACCTCCAAGCCTTATTCTTAACCTTCCTATTTTTAATTGCACTCTTTATCTCTGCATCTATGCTATACCCTTTCTTCTCTAATGGTACTCTTTTCCTTCCTATTACGTCCTTTGCAACCTCAAATATTACTCTCCTCATGTGTTCTGCCATCCCCTGAATATCAACTGATTCACTCTCCACCCACTGTCCCTCCCATCCCCTCAGCTCATCATGTAGTCTTTGCCTGTATATCCCTAAGTCAGTATCCATACCAACACACCACACCCATTTGATGCCCCCTTGTTTCTTCTTGTTCTTCATACACCAAAGATCCACAACTATCCCATTATGATCACTTCCAATATCCATATGTCCTTCCTCATCAATGGTACATGTCTCAATATCCCTGAACATTCTTTCATCTACCAGCACGTAGTCTATGATTGATCTCCTGTCACCTGCACTCCATGTCCACTTTCCTTTACAATGCATGTCATGTCTCTGTTCAAAATCTGTAGCCCAAACTCTTTAGAGAAGTTAAGGAGCCTCCTGCCATTCCTGTTTTGGTCTCTATCACCTCCATCAATCCCATCTAATCCATCTCCTATGTGACCATTGTAGCCCCAAACAACCATGACCTGGTACCCCTGCTCCTGTACACTGTTGATATGTGTTCTAAACTGTGCATACACCTGTTCATTCCATTTATCTGGTAATCTCTCTCTGCCTACATATACTACCCCTAATGCTATCTTACTCCTCTGTGACTTTATTCCTATCCACTCCATCTCATTCCCAATCTCACTGTTCTCATCATCTTCGATCTCAACCCTGTGCCACTTCACTCCCTTCTTAATGAGAAAACCTACCCCCCTCCTTTTCTCTGCCCTACTGCCTCCCCTCTTCCTGTGAAGTTATACCCCTTAGGTATATGTAATTGATCCTGTTCTCCCCCTCCCCCTTAAATGTATCTCTGTCAGGGCCACTATATCCATGTCCATCCTTCTCTGCTACCAAGCAAATATCTACCATCTTTCCTCCAATTCCTCTGCAGTTTACATACTCCACTCTAATCCTTGACCCCTGGTCCTTCCTTTCTGCTTTCTTTCCTCTTCCCTCCCTGCCAGTCAGAGTCTCTTGAATGGGTGCTGGGTAACCTAGTTTCCCTGTTGCTGTTGCTCCCACTCACAAAACACCTGCCCTAACCTGTCTCCTCCTATCTGGCTCAGGTGCAAACCATCCCATGCAAACATCTCCCTCCTGCCTACAAAGTCATCCCATACATCCCTGAAGGCAAACCCTCTCTTCCTGCACATCCTTGCCACCCACTCATCTTATGCCTGGACAAAATCCCCATTGCAAGAGGCTCACACTCTAAATACCCTAACACTTCTAACAGCCTCTTGGACCTCTGCCTTCTTCCCCCTTTCTCTCTGTCTGCTAGGTCGTTAGTACCTATCTGAACCCCAACCCTCAGAACCTCTCCAGTAGACCTAACTAACCCCTCTACACACTCCTCCACATCCCTGAACTTTGCCCCTGGTAAACACACCGTAATCCTGTTCACTCTATCCTTCCTACAGAACATTCTGTCTACCCTCCTTACAATGCTATTCCCCACCATGACTGCCTGTCTCACCCTCTCTCCCCTCCCTTCCTCCTTACTACCCTCTGCTACCTTAGCTAACCCCTCCCCTCCTTCCCTAGTCTCCCCCTGACCACTACAACCTCCTATCTGTCTCGCCTCCTCCCTTCTACCACTCCCGTGTCCCAGGTCACTCTCCCCCACAGCCCTGGCTCTGTCTCTAGCCTCTTCTAATTCTATCTTCAGGGCTGCAACCTAACCTCTAAGGTCTCAACCCTCCTACACCTCCTGCACCTGTACTTAAAACTATCTGCCTTTGCCTCCTCAAAAGTACAGGCCAACCCCATGCTCCCGAAGTCCTCCCACATACAGCACTCTTCACACTGTATGTACCCCTCCCACCCTGTCTCCTGTCTATTAACTTCCTCCCGAAACCTCCTCCCTACACCTGTCCCATCCTCAAACCTGGTCTCGCCTTCCCTCTCACTACTCCCAGCCCCAGGCCCTCTCCCCTCCACCCTTCTGCCCAACCTAGGTGACCTCCCTTCTACTCTCCTATCACCCTTCGCACGAGATACAGCACCTATCCTCACCCTACTCTGCAACAAACCATATCCTGACATCCTAATTCTGTCTTTATTTTCATGTTTCCAATAGCTTTCCTCTCACTCGATTTCAAATTTCAATGTGGCAGCTCAACTCAATTTCGCTCAAAACAAGAACACCAAAAATCTTCACAAGTACTACAAATCTTCCGC
The DNA here is from genome assembly GCA_964020975.1 of Hermodice carunculata. Taxonomy (NCBI): domain Eukaryota; kingdom Metazoa; phylum Annelida; class Polychaeta; order Eunicida; family Amphinomidae; genus Hermodice; species Hermodice carunculata. The sequence continues at coordinate 93,460,470 of OZ026619.1, forward strand.
TTAGACTTTCCCTGGTTGATCTCTAACTAATCAGAAAACAAACACTTGCAAAATGTTTACCAAATTATGCCAAAAAATACCCAAATATTCAAAAACTTTCACCACTGAAAATGCCACTCAACTTTTCTCGCCCAAATCTCGTCCTACAGTCTATCCAATCACTCTATTCCTATCCACTATTGGTGAACTCGTTTCACTTGCAAAACATGGCAGACAACTACAGCACATGGTCGATGTCGACGTGGAGGATTTTTTTTATGTGGACAAGATTGAAGAGGAAGACAACGAATCGAACATTGGTCCAAAGACCTAGCAAAAGGTCGGCAGACAGAAGCGGCCCAACTAGCCAACGATCCTCATCCATATAAGTGCAGAGAGGATAACCTTCCTTGATAATTTTATTTGTTTTGATTTCGAAACTTTCCGCATGTTCAGTGAAGTCAAGAACAACTGATGAAGCATAAGTTTTGATACTTAGTCGATCCCGGACTGAGGAGAGTGCAGAGTGGCCCAGTCGAAGAGATAAATATCAGTGTTATCCATTGCATTGAGAAGAACTGTCGCTGGTAACCCATCAATTGAAAGCTTGAGCAGCTGCGTCCGCCAGGCTGCTTCGCCGTCTTTGTCACAAGACCCATAGCATTGGCATAGGCCTAGCCCTGCCATAGCATAGGCCTAATATATATTATAACTAAGTTTGAACATTCACCAATTAGAATATGAATCATGTATAGTTGAAACTATATGTAGCGTTCAGCTTTTCTGGAGCCTTTGAGACTTTGGTTGTTAAGAATAAGATGTATGTACAATTGTAAATGATTAACAATAGAAAGCTTGACCATCACCCAGGCCAGGGCAGAATTTTGTCACTTCTGACACTGCGTTGTGTATTCATCTGAATACACAGATCTATACATGCAACTGTTACAACTGTCACCTTGACCTCTTTAATAGACATCAAAGTTCAAAGTGGCTTGGTGCTATATCCATCAACCACTCACTGGCTGAAAGACAAAATTATGCTTCAAAATTTGACCATGGAAGCCATTATTTGACCTCAAAGTTTAACACTGATTTAGCTGGCTTTGGCTGAAGGTAATTACATTTGCAGACTCACTGTACACAGTGTTTTATTCACACTACATAATGGTTATAGACATATAGTGGTCTTCTCTTACAGTTTGAACAGGGCTAGCCATACATTACTGATGAGCATGGAATTAGATCTTGATACACAAACTGAATCTAGCATAATGCAATGTAATTAAACCAACACTTTCAGACGTAAATGTCGATAACTGCAGTTCCATTTTTCAGTTTTCACCAAACTTTAAATCACAAGCTACACAACAACCAGGAATCATGTTTGTCAGTAGCAGCATAGGACCTCTTCTCTGGCTGTAGGCTTCTGAAACTATTATGGCAGATGGATCTTACCTAGCAGATGAGCCGTTTGATACCTATGTTTATTAGATCCTGCTTCATTAGGTATTTAGCAACGTTTGTTTCAAATACCATGCAATACAGTGGTACTTGCTTTAAAGACACCTCTTGTGAGAAACCATATTGGTTTTGAAGACCACCGTTTAAAAAAAAACCACTGGACTCTCATTTCATTTTAATTTACCAGTAATGAAAGACAACCTGCAATATGTGGCCACATTGTTCTGGCCATAGGGGTAGTATTATATAGCAAGTACCAAGTATGTAGGTTACTCTTTTAAACCATTTCACTTGAACTTCTGAAATTTATTAATTTATTCATTCATTTATTCTTTCATTTATTTGTTTATTTATTCCTAAATTTAATTATTATTCGATTTTTGACCTTGCCTAACCATACCTTTTACTTTGACTTACCTTACTTTACAGTACAAACCTACAAAGGTCAAGTGTTGACCAAATGTAGTAATTGATCGCACTGAATGTTTATACATTTAAAAGCTTTGAAGGCAGGGGTAATAGGATGTTACAGGTGTTTACCCTTTTCCCCACCAAAAGGCAGTTAGCAGAGCACAGGACCATCATAGCCCTCTTGTTGTTTGTTTGTTTTTGCATTGTGTCCCAGGCCATATTCTTGCTGTCTTCAAAAGTAAAGAAGGATGTTTAGATGAGATTTATGTGTATGTACATTCCACATGAATCTTAATTATCAGTTTTGTGTTCAGCCTGTTCTACACCATGCAGTCGAAATGCTAAGACATGAATGAGATCGATTGGCTACCTGCAAGCCTCGGTTCCAGCCTAGGCCTAAGAATTTTTTAAAAAGTGGTACTAAAGATGTGTTATGATCTCTTAACTGTATATGTCCTCTTTCCACGGGTATAATTCTACATTATGGTATCATTCCAGTCTAATAATAGGGCCATGGTAATTCAATATGCCCATTTCATTTCTGCTCTGTCAGCCATTGCTGACCCAAATATTCAGAAGTCATGTACATGTAATTTGATCAAATTTTGTACAAGCAATGTGATGACAAAATATTTTGCCATTTACTGGAAAAATAATTTCCTGATGCAAGCAGTAAGATGTAGGTCCAAATTAGAAGGAAATAATCTTGTGACCTGACTTTGAATTTCAACCTCTAAAATCCGCCATTTTGCAAAAAAAATCCACGTTTTCTACAAAGCTCCACTTTTGTAACAAGGGGTCAATTCCCGGCAATTTGCACTAAGAATGCACTGCCAATGCATACAGATCCATAATCAAACGAGAGTGGTGGGATAGTACCAACTCTGTGTCCACCTTTCTGCCAAAAAGGAAGGAACCACAAAATTACTTATTTAGGGGGTAGAGCTCTTCGAATTTTGATCACATCTGTACAATTTGGCCTAGAATGCTCAAATATATTTTTTCACAACTTAAAATATCGGTTAGTATGAAACTTAGCCTAATATATGTAATTACAGAAAAGGTTTTATTTTATCTGTTGTTCTAAACCCCCATTACTTCTGATGAAATGGACTGTTCCGTTATTCAAATTGGACCACCTGTATCTTGAAAATATAACTGAACCCAACCCAAATTTATACCCTCCTGAAAGGCATGAACACTTGTTGGTCAGGTTACAGCGTGAAAGGGTCATGGATCTGTTTTAAATTAAAATGCCAGAGCAGTATCTGGTTGGTGGGTGTTCCAAACAGTCATCTCTTGTATCTTCAGTGGGGTATCGGGTGACAGGATGCTCGTAAAATGACCATTAATCGTAACCCAATAAATACACTGACTGTTATATAAGTGGTAAATCACTTATCACACCCCTTTCATGTGATCCGAAGCTGAGAGAGGAATAAACAGAGGGCTGGTCATTTTGCCTGGTGCCATGGGCACAAGGGCTCTGTGATTGGCTGTTCACTCAAGATGGCCGCCATTCCTATGGTAACAAGAGACAAGCATTCACCTTTGCTGGATGCTGAGCCAGTATGTCATCCGGTTTTGCATCATTCTACAGAGAATGATGGAACAGCATACAATACATTTTGAATTAGTACAGAAATCATGAAACCAGGATTTGGCCGGGTCATAGGAAATATAATCATGCCCTATTATGTCACTGTTCATCTCTAATTTCAGTGGTAGGCGCATCAGAAACTGTTATTCAACGTTGTAGCTACAGAGAAATACTAAACATGATACGTCTGGGTAGATACACATGCATTGTGAGATGATAACACCTCAACACTCCCAAATAGCAGGGACTAAGATGTGCCCATGCGTCTTTGTTTACATAAGCACTGCCCAGCAATGCAACTGAGAACGAAGCTGCTGATTTGACCCCTAATCTCGCATCTCATTAAACCCAGGTCAGCATCTCGACATACATATAGTCTAATACCTAAAGTAGTGTTGATTGCTCAACAAGACTAAACAAAGTGCAGTTTGTTGTTACTTTCCTGTTGCATTAGGTTTCCAGGGAATCATGAAAACTTAATGTAAAAAGTGCTTGATAAAACAGTTTACCATACCAACTTGATAGTCATTGCATTTCCGTAATTTATTTTTAACTGAAACGATAATGCATATCTCTGCAGTACATAACGTTGCCCGATAATATTTAAAATTGTACAGTGTAAATTAAATCGCATTAATAATTCATCAGTAAGCCCTCGCATGTTAAATACATGTAACTGACCATTTCTACATTGTGTCTTGTCTACAGCAGGTACAGGTACATTGCTTACCGCCAAATTGTGAGGTGGTGCTGGGGTAGACTGCATGCGTAATGAAGGCAGTTATGGATAGATATGGGTCACCTGATGGACACTCTTTGATTTGAATATATCCATTGATTGCCGTATATGTAAGCATCTGACTATAATACCTTCATGTTTTACTGCATTGATCCTCAACTCAAAAGGTCCCTCTGAAGAGGGGTCATTCCCTGTTACGTCCAATGCATAACCTAAAATAGGAACCATGTGGTATGTTTGTAGCACAGATACCCATAAAACACAATGAATGTATCTTCTGTATGGTTCAATAATATTTTACATTATGTGTCAAAGCAAATGTGCTGTGGCATTCTGCATTTTAATCCAAAAGTGCCGATAGGTAGGAAACATGTAATACACTCATTGGTTATTATGCATCCCCCGTAAGAGGGGATGCATATAGTGTTTAGTGTCGTTGTCTGCCGTCTCCGTGTACCTTTAATATGTAGCATAATACACTACCTATAGACTACTAATGGGTACTTGACCTCTCAGGTCATGTCTCTTTTCAAAAATTAATACCACTGGATTATATTTTTTGATCGACCTGTGCTCACAGTATTGGAGGCCAGTGCAGCACCATCTATACCAGGAAGCTGACCTCTGGCCTTGGCAGTATACATCAGTTATTCTATTCACGGACTTGTCCCGAAGAATGATATGATGGGGAGGTTGGGTGGGCTTCTATGTAGTTTACAAGTAGGAATAATTGATAAATATGTCAGATTCACTTCAAACTTAGTGGGGATGTACATCCGGTAGGTATCTGCCAACTCAAGATGGTCATGCTCCAATGATTTTTGGATTTGAATTTTTGCATTCTTGTTGATTACCATGAGCAATGTAAGTCATGGGGTCTGCAAGGATAGTTCACAATTTAACTTCTTCAAAATCATATTCAAGACAGATTCACTTAAAACTTTTGGTAAAGATACTCCACATACATTTTGGGTTTTTTTATATGATTGTGGATGACCTTCAGGTCATAGGTCAAGGTTACAGTGCCTTGCAAAATCAAATGGTTTCCCTGCCACATCTTCAAATAGGTGTGATTGAAGTTCAGCAAGCTTTGTCATTATTTAACCCAGGTCAGACTTCCCTTAAACTTGTTAAGAGGTGACCTTGAGGTCAAAGGTCAAGGTAAAATTTTCTTCAGAAGAATGGTGGCCGTCTTAGAGGGGTGGCCTCTGGCTGCTCGGGGAATGCACAATGTTTTTCGCACAAAAAACTTGATTCTAGTAACGATGTTGCATTTATAGAATAGCTCTGTTCCAAATTAGCTAGTACTGTGAGCTACAGCTGCAACGCAGCAATCGCACCCCCACTCTCAGCTTAGCAACGGGCCTTTCTCTGTTGCTGGGCAGGTCACTCGATCCTCGGCCGTCTCACACGGTTCTACCATCGGTTTGTTGTGCGGTTTTTTTTCTGCAATCATCCAGTTGTTATACGGAAATAACGTGGGCACTGGGTGTTCTAGTGTCGGAACTTTACCCCCAACAAAATGTCTTAAACAAATTCTATCACATTTTACCTGGTGGTTCATAATCTTCTGGTCTTTTCTTACTTTGCAATTGTAGACTGTCATTGTAGCTTGTAAATACTTCCCTCGTACGTTGGAATATAACGATCAACTTTGTGATGTCATTTCCCTGTACTTTAACTATAACGCAATATGGCTGCTATATTGAAACGACCTAACCTGCCATAAGGTGCACCGGGAAATGACCCTGGCGCTTTAGCGGCTACCGACGGTACTAGCTAGTTTGGGCCTTAGGTATTGTTTTGGCATGTCATATTAACCCATTACGGTGAAATCTGTGAATTGCGGGCACACTGGTGACTGACAAAAAAAAGTGTCCTCAGTTACGTGACTATTTTTACATGATTGTTCAAGTGCAATAAAAACATTCAGTCTGTGTGCTTTATGTTTGAATTCAGATATTTGTACAAGTTAAAAGTGTTATGTGCACAGTAACTTCTATATTCTGAATCTTCTACTACTCCTCTCCTCATTGTAAAGGTGATAAGATTGTGAAATTTGGCATTGGCACAAAAGATTAACTTTATTTTACATGTACTTGAACTGTGATGGTCAACATCAGCTACACGGCAGTTGGTTAGAAGTTCATGATATAGGAAATATAGAGACAGTTATATATAGCTTTAATTACTCCTGTTATTTTGTAATACCTATCAATGATTTTCATAAAGATTCAAATCAGATCCAAGTTTTTAGTTTATGTACATGTTTGCATCCATTAAATTTGATACAGATGATTGAAAAGTATCAGATCTATAATGCAGCACATGTGCAGGAAGGTGGATTTTGATGGGGGTTGAGAGGTCCCCTCTGCCCACCCTTTTTGTTTTACAAAATACATGTGAATACTTTTGTTTAAACACTCTCTCCAAATCTTTGCTGCACTTGAGTCTAAATATGGCTTAGAATCCACCATTTCACACAAACCTTTTCTGGGGTAGGACCCCGAGACACTCATTTTAAAATAAATCAATGTTTGGCCACCCTTTTGTTCAGATTCCTGGTTCTACCCCTGGATGTATGTTGCATATGGCAGGCTGTCACACTACTGTAAGGTAACCCAGACGTGAAAAAAAATGCAGTGACAATTTCAAGTGTTTAGCTGCAAAGAACAATATCATTTAGACCATAATAATGTTAACACTGTGCAAGCATAGAACATGCATATGGCTGATAAGTATCAAAACTGAAGTTACCAGCTGAGTTGAGTGTGTCATGCAAGCCCAAGGCTCAGCCACTTTTTTTCGATTTTGTCATCAAGGCAAGTATGATACAGTATTTCACTTGTCCCCATATTCAAAGTCTGGTTGTAAAAGCAGAATTCCCGGGCACCTACCCCAAAGGCAAGGGATTCGAAATTCTCATGCCGAGGTTGGAATATATCATTGTCCTCCTATATAAGTGGTTGCCACTAAATGATGAATAAATGGCCCATAAATGATGAACCTTCTTGTTGTATTTTAGGTGGAATATACACTATCCAAGGATCTGTTTACAGTGTAAATGAAGTCCGATGTTGTGCAGGAAAGAATACACCGCTTGTGTATTTTGCTGTCTCTGGCATACCCAAGTCTGGCGGAAATCCACAACAGTTTTATTAGTTCGAAATCACGTGACCCTCACATTTACTATCATCTTAATGAGAAATATACCCCCCCCCCCAAAAAAAGGGAAATACAGAACCAGAAATAAAAATGACGTGGAGAAGTAAAAATAGCCAGAACTTTGATAAATATATTGGATATAATTGTGTTAGATGCTATGTTTGTACTTGTAAGAATGACGTGAAGAAGTAAACATAGCAGTTATTTTGTAGTCTTATAACTTGTTCCAACTGAATTTTATGATCTGAAAACAGAGGAACTTTTGTGGGGCCCGCCAGAGTGAATGACCAAAGAGCAGGAATACTTCATAAATAGCATAAATGGCTATGAGCAAACCAAACGAAGACTCATCACTCAACTAGTAGCCTAAATGGCTGTCAGGGAAAGAAAGAAAAACTAAATGCCCAAGATTCTTAAACACAGGCAACCACTAAAATATCTTGTCATGGCAAGCACTTGGTTACACTGGGCAACCCGTTAATTTATTTTTTTCATTATATTTTTATTTTAGTTTGATGACGCCAGTTTTAATTGCATTTAAGGTGGCCTTATAAGACTGACCACTGCATGAAATGAAGGGAAAATAGATGTCATTGAAATTGAAAGTTGTTTCAAATTATCATTATTATTATAAAAAAAAATTGAAATCGCCATGCAGTGTATCAACATATCCACGACTGGATGCAAATTTCACAAATTTGCTGTGGGGCTCAACATAAATGCATTTGAGAAAATAATGCGGTTAACTGCTGACTAGACAACGAATTGGTGCACCCATAGCTGGTGGACTTCAATGTAACAGGACTGAAAAGATTCCCTTCACTGCATTTCATCCAGTAGGAAATTAGACCTCGAGTCCTTTTCAACTGGCAGCGTACAAACAGATTGCCGAGGGGCAAGGAAGTCTTCGGCACACCACTGGAAACTGTTACGCAGGAAAACATAATATGAGATGGCAAATGCTGAACGATGGGATAATATACAGTGGTACCTGCTGTATGTGGCCACCCGTTCTGCCAAGAAAAAGTAGCCTGTCACTTCAGGTAAATTTTACAAAGAAATTAACTCCAATGTCCGAGCCTAGTGACCACAAAAAGGGATTCGGCTGCTCAAAGGAGAGGTTGTATACAGCAGGTACCACTGTATATGTGTTTGAATGTTTTCAGTTTGCATTAAACCACCTTATGCGTGTACAATGTACATGCACAGAACATGCAGAAGGGTTTTCTTACATGATGTTTTTGTGATGTTGCAAATTGCCACCAGCATTGTACATGCCAAACTTTCAGATTTACATGCAAGTTTTAGTTTTTGAGGAACCTAAAATGTAAAACTGAAATATCATGTTTTAACACCATTAACTTGTCCCAAAATGTTTCATTCACAACAAAGCTTAAAACTATGGACTCATGGTCTAAATATTTCTTTCTGAATAAAAGTGTGTGTATCAATCACTCAAAATTAACATTGTCATCTTGACAACCAGATAGTTACAATCTCTGTGATCTGTAGTCTGTTACTGATTGCATGTGAGAAAAGATTGAAAACATGTCTGTTAGTGGGCAGGTAGGTAGGCCCTATAATATTGCCTTGAGTTCTGATAGGAGGAAAAGATGTGACAACAGCCTGCACCCATTTCATTTTATGGATAATGTACACTCTACAGATCATGCATGGTCAGGATTATGATGTGCACAAATATCATGCAAAGATATAAAATAGGGGAGAGATGGCTCCTTGCAAATATCCAATCACCAATGTGATAAAGACAATCTACAAAGAATTGAACAGCTAATTTTGGAACGTTCAGCATTTTTACTGGGTCATTTTCATCATGAAAGGACCAAAGTACACCAGAGGGAGGGATGCACTGCAGGTGTTTGCTTTTAATCATGTAACAAAATTATTATTAAGTCACGAGTAAATTTATTTTCTTATCATCATGGTGATACATTGTTTTTCTGACCAGTATATGTATTTATCCGAGGCAGCCTGATTGTCATATTGGTCTCTGATTTTTTTTCAAATAGCGGGGATGTGTGCAACATCCCTGGAAATAGCATCTAAAATCCACAGACAAGGCATCAGAAAAATGATGAAAAACGATGCATTTAGTGTAATACTGTACATGTACTATACATACACACACACATGTATATATATATATATATATATATATATATATATATATATATATATATATATTTGACATCAGATCAAACAAGCAGCAAACTTATTCAGGACTCCCATTTTTTCTGTGAAATAGAAAAAACAAAACAAAAAAAAAGAAACAAACAAAACCGTGCTTCTATTATTTCCGAGGGATGGAGGTGTACTGGGAAAGAATAGAGTAAATTTATCCCTCTTGGTTATTTATCAGGGATCTCAGTCTCTTCTTGAAAGATGACAGAGAGGGGGCAGACACAACATATAATTCTGGAAGAGAATTCCATTGATCCATTTTATGAAAAGGCATTTGAACGTGTCAGTCCTAACGAGTGTAACATGCCCCTTAGCAAGCTTGAGTGGTGAATGTTCTCTTATTGAGAGAGTGTGAAAACTTTCTCCGTGCATGCATACAGGTGCTCAAGCTTGAAAATGGTGAAAATGTTGAATCAACACTTCCAAAATCCACTTCAATCTGTGGATTTTTTTTAATGAACCCTTGCTGTTTTCATTGCACAATTGTAATTGCCTTTGTGTCTTTTTGCCCAGAACCACTTCCTAGTGGTCATTACCCTATTCCGCAGTCCCTGTCTGATCTATATACATATGGAATTACTATTGTCCATATTGCACATGTTCCTCTGTAAATTTTTACATAGGCTGTATCAGCCCAAATGAATTAAAGGGTCTTCAGCGGGTAACTACTCAACATGTTTCGGAGCCCAAAGTCCACTGAGGTTTAGGCCTAATATAGGGCTAATGAATAAAACAATCAGGGAAGTCCAGACGATTATCTTATATTGACAAAGAGTAAACAGGCATAAAAATTCCAAACCTTTTAGAAACAAAATATTGCATTCCTTTGTATTTTGATAAATCTTGCAAAACATACACAGCTTCTAGTCTACCAAGTTCCTCCAATGCCGTGCTCATGCGTCAACGTCTGGACTCGGGAGTCAACGTTATGGCAGAAGCGCCACGACCTCTCTTTGGGTACTAGGACACTGGCCAACCGCTCTGGGGTTGGCTGTGCCTGTGGCTGTATAGAGGGCATAGCACCAGGAATAATGTCAATGTGGTGTCGAAACCCAGCATCCTTCATCATACCACCAACAAACATAGAGTCTTCAAAATGTATACCACATAGCACGCTGTAAATTGTAATCGGAGGCGTCTTTCTAGTTAATTACACATCGTACTTCTCTGTGATCTTCCTGGACCACATCAGAAGTTTCCCCTTGTGTACTACTGTGTATATATGTATGTCACCACTTCAGACCACTCCATTGTTCACTGATCAGAGCTTGATGACGAAGCAGGCCAACTCAGTGACCTGGCACACACTCCATGAATCCAGTGACCTTTCCATATTAAAACAAACAACCATAACACTGATTGATAACATATGTGGCATCCAGCATACCATGGACCAATTAAGAGATCAACAAGCTGGAAGCCTGAAAGGCACCAGTCATTTGTTCATGAAGAAGCTTAGGCCAAAAGACGAAAGTGAAAGAAAAACCTAGAACAAAACAGCCCATGGTAAAGCAATACCAATAGCATAATATATCAGTCTTTTATGAAAAAGGGATTCATACGCAATATTACCTTTGGGTTTTCTAGAAAGAACAATGTAAAGACAGATTAGATTATTACCACAGAAGGTATTCAGACATACTGGACAGCTCTTTAGACACTCTTGTGAACAGAAAAATACCCTTCCCTTCTGTTGCAGAACATTTACAATGGCTTTATGTAAAAGAATGCTGTTATATCATTAACATTATGATGAGAAAAGATGGCTCAAATCTGGCTTGTGATCTACCTAGTGAAACAAATGAAATTGATTTTGATTATTTGTTCAACTGGCATGCAGCAGTGGACCAGTATTTTCCAAATATAAATCTCAATGATATCCACAGAATGTTGATGAAAAGATTCTTATAAAATAGACAAGCTACTGTAACAGAGTGATCCCACAACATTGTCACAAATGATGCAACATGTGGACATTAATTTGGTGACTCATTTAAAAAGATTATGACTTTGAGGCGTTGTTCAGTCATGTTTGTTATGATGTTGTTGACAAGAATTATGCCTGACACATGCATATTATTATCTATACATTGTATGATCAGATTATTGAATTGTCAATTGATTGAATTTTAATTGCCTCTGTTTCCTGTACATAAGGGTGCTTGCATGCAAATGCAAATTCATTTCAGAGTGAGATCGCAAAGGCACAAAAAGGTGTAGTTGACAAACTTGCTGTGCATGACTCAGCTTTATTGTGAGCTTGATTTAAAACACAGCTTCTATGTCCTGAAATGTCAAGTACAACTGCCACAAACCCAACAGTCTTTCACTGGAGACACAAAGATATTGGAGGTTGCTGTATGCTCTCCAAACATAGTAAGACAATACGCAATGGAGGTGCTTCCTCTATCTCTGAAGCCAAGAGGGGAGTGAGACGCTATGCCAGACTGGTCCAGAATGCTAGCTGTCCTGTACAGCTCTCTACCATGGGAGTGGTGATCATGTTGGCATTCCTTTTGTACTTTCCTCAACATGGTGAAGGTGGCAAAGGACGTCTGTGCTCAATATGAAACAGAACGTCCTAACGTAGCTACATTCAGGAGAGGGGGTATTCAGTTTACACTTTTTGCAACTGTTAGAATGACCATGACAGGTATCGGACAACTATCTCAAATATAAAATACAGTCCTTACATGCATCATTGATTTAGAACTACTTCTGTTGTTATTCAAAGAGTTCCTATTCATGAGTACAACATATTCCAGCTAGTTGCACTTTCACCATGAAACTCTTTATGCTATTTGTAAGTGTGTCGGTAAACACCTGTTGTGTTCAACCCAAGATGTGCACCTGTTACAAACCTCAGAGTCTGGCTTTCTCTGTAGACAAGAATTTGAGTGAACCTCCAATGTTTTCTGCAAGTGTCTTCATCAAATTAAAGAGGCTGCGTCTGATTGTTAATCAGATCAGCTACTTGACACGAGAGATCTATGTTGCTCATTTGCAAAATTCTACTATAACCCTGATGACTACTCCATCTAAAATTATTTCCATTTACCCTTTACATCACCTTTAAATCTGCAGCATCATCACAATGATACTGTTTCTACCCTAGTAGTACTAATTATGAGTATTATATTCTTTGCTTGTATAGTAATCACATTGAAAACAAGTCATAAGAGGGAGATACAGACTCCAAATGCGATAATGCGAAGATGAAAGACTATATAACTCAACTTTACTACAGTCCAAGTCAGCCAGCCATTTTAACCCCTATAAGCTTTATGAGGTTGTGAAATATGGATGCTGATACCCAAAAACTTTAGAAAATACATAAAAAAATTGTTGAAAAGTCAAGACACCTATGCTCTTAATAGATGTTCAGTGAGGCCCCTACCGCGAAGCAGAGTGGTGGTGCAAGGCCTGGATTCACAATGGGATACTGATCTGTGAAACATGGAAAGTTTGGCCTAATATAGTGGAGGTATCAAATTCATCTTATTGGCCAGGGAGATATTTAGTCCGTATGTGTATGTACCACCCCTGAAGAATAAAACGTGCGGGAAGTGGCTAAAGCTCTTTCAGAAATCTTCAAAGAAGATAGACAACCACGACAGCACTTGGGAGTGGACAAAAGGACAGTTTTCCAAGGAACATGTCAGACCTTTACTGAAACGATGTAATACTCACCTGCTGCCAACATATAACCTCACCAAAGCCAATTATACCAAACGTGCTTTGAAAACTATCAAGAGTAAAATCCTCAGATACATGATGTCTTAACAGACTCACGAGTTTATGGATGTCTTGCAGGGTCTAGTGTAAGTCCAACAACAATATGAAACGCCACCGTTTGAGATGACCTTCTGCACAAGTGAGTGGGATTAACGTAGACGGGATATTGGATCAGTGCCTTCTGAGAAAAAAAGACAAAGCTAAAAAAAAAAAAAAAAAAAAAAAAAACGAAAGTAAAAGGTCCTGATTGGAGAGATAGTACAGGTCACCCATTTCCAAAAGCTCCTTTTACAGGGAAAACCAATGGACAAACAGGGAAACTGTTCAAGATCACCAGATGCTACCAAAGAAAATGGACTCCTGATAAATAAAATATGTTAGTATTGATGCCCACACTCTTAACATATTCATCAAAATCATCAATATATATCAATTCGCTGAACGAAACACGAGATTGAAAATATGGCTCAGTGAAACCCACACAACTCTACTTCCTGTACTTTTTTTTACATAGCAACCTATCAAATGTTTGCATTTTTAAATGATTGTTTTTATTAACCGTATATGATATATATATATATATATATATATATATATATATATATATATATATAACACAAAAACATAGTTGTGCCTATGTAGTGTTTGCATCCATCAACTATCTAGTGGTAGTTTCGATACCTTTGTGAACCTCAAAGTCAACATGAGTTTCATCAGTTATATATATATATATATATATATATATATATATATATATATATATATATATATATATATATATATATATATATATATATATATATATATATATATATAGTGTTTGTCATCTGTTGAATTCGTTTATTACATAACAGATTACAGTTCAGGTAAGTTTCCTTTGCCTGGTTTATCTGCAAGATGAGCAAAGCTAAGCATGTCATGTAAAGAATTCCCCTAACTGTATCTTACTCAACATCAATACATCAAAATTAAGTGATTTTTAAACCCTTGATGGATATTAAGCAAAACCTCATTAGAACGAAATGATGCACCAAACAAGTTACTCTGTTGTAAACTTTCCAAACATGTGCTGTCTATACTGCTTGGATTTCACTGGAAAATTACCGAAATTATGTAGAATTCGCCACATATTTTAAATGATTTCATTTGGAAATGCAATCCACTTTTTAATTATACATTTGACATTCCCATTTCAACTGGATTCAGAAAGTGATGTCCAAGGAATTATATATATCCTGTGGCATATGTGATCAATTACAAACTGATCCAACTATCAAACGGTATTCACAGTCCTGAATACATTTATATACAGAACATATAGTTTCATCATTTGACTATCGAAACGTCTATTGGTGCACTTTTTTGTTGTTTCTCTTTCTCTTCCTTTACCCTTGTAATCATGCTCCAAAAGCCGAGGAATTCTGCCTTTTTAGACAAAGTTTGCATTATTTTAACAATAATGTTCGTTTTGCGGGCCTTGAGATCATTTGCAGCCCGCGATATTCTATTTGCAGCCCGACAGTGGTTATTTGCGCCCACCGCGAAGAAGAGGGCGTAAATGATCACTGGAGGGCTGCAAATCGAATACCAAGGGCCGTACAATGATCCCAATGACATAAAACTAACATTATTACTGTCATTATTCACTGTAGTTTTTTTAAGCCGGTTATCATCTAATGCACATTACAATGTAAATATAGGCCCTATATATAGTCAACCTCGTCCTTTATGCCCGCACATGGATGCAAATGTTATTTGCAGCACACAACCTAGCCATTTATGCCCTTTGTTATGGTATTAACATGTGATAATGCCCTATGAATAAGTAATAATATTCATTAATATACACATGCAACATATAGTGCATGCTTCGATGTGTTAACGTTTAATGAGTGGGCCCAATCACAAGTGGCAATTCAATTTGGTAATATAATACATTCTTTCTTACTTATATCTATTTCATCTTTGCCAAAAACTTAAATATCTTCTCCAAAACCACTTGACCTGTTGCTTTGAAATTGCATTGGGACAATTCAAGATGTTATGGCAAGACTTACACTGTACGTGGGGACCATGACCAGACTATGTTGGTATAATCCCACTGATTGCTACGTGTCGCTAATACTATATCTACTTCATACGTAGATGATTATTCAAGTTGGTTTTATTACAACCCCTTAAAACTTGAAAAAATAAATATTAACGATTGGCATCAATATATTTGAGACATTGTCATTTCCAGCACGTGGATTAAGGAGAACCTTCTGACACGGTGCCGGCCTATCTACTTTCGCACCACGAAAAACTAATGTCCATAAATTTAAACATGGCGCGTTTTAAGTTAGATCCAGCTATAGGAATGTGTCTATGGTCTAATAGGTGATAATACATGTGAGGATATTCCACATAAAAGAGTACGGTATGCTTATACCTATTTCATATTTCCACGTTTCACCTGGTATATATGCCAAGATAAAAGTTCATATCATAACGTGTACACAGGTAAATGCTATATCATGGGCAGACAAAGTTCATCAGAAGCTTTAAGTTAAAACTGTACCTTAACATAGTGTGTACTCATGTCAGGTACTTCTGTTTGTACATTATCTTACCCTATATAGCGCCTGGTTGCCTTGTCTAAGGCACAATATTACATTTGCAGTCATACACGATGTCCGACATATATGTATTTTTAGAGACTTTGGGGCTCTGTGTATTTTGTTAAGCAATGCACCTGATATTTTCAGCCTGGATAATAGTGAATGCTACGCAACAATCAATGACCAAGAACACACCAAATGATGACGATGGATGTGACTCCTCCAACTTTGTGGAGATGTATCTTGGGTGGGTCATTTAAGGTTGACAAATGGATCATGTGTCAGTGACTATTTAATAAATCTTTTTCTCTTTTGGGTGCGGGTAGGGCAGGAATTTTGTAACGGCATCTTCTCTGGAACAGATACCCAAACTGCATAAAAAGGACAGGAATACATACTGGGCCCTGAACTTGTTAATTTGCCTTTGTGTGTGACCTTTTATCTTATTCTTCAGGCCATCAAGATAAAACTGTACTGTTTCCAGGATTTATGCGATATAGTTATCTTAACTTGAGCGTATTGATCATTTCCAAGAATCACTTAAACGTCTGGTTTTGCGTAATAATCGTCAAGGTCTCAGGATAACTTCTCAGTCTCATTTTAATGATGATCCTCTGTGGGGGCCACATTGCAAGTACCAATTTGGTTTAGGTTCATCTGCTAGAAATAGATTTCATCACGAAATACAGTAATTTAAAAATGCTACAAAGTGCTGTCAGTGTATCTTGTGGCATTGTGGGCGTATTGCAGGACGCCAGCTTCCCCACAATATGTGTAACAAATAGATTTAAATCATCGTTTGTGATATGTAACATCTTCACCATACACTGTGCCTTGTAACGAAAAGACCCAATTTGTGATACCTGGGTGATGTATTGTGGGGTCATTTATGTATTTGCTTTCATTTACAGAGACCCAAACGTCAAGTTCATAAGAAAAGGAAGAACAGGAATTGATGACCTTTTGCCCATGACAAAACGTTTATGGGCGAGCACAAATATGTTATTTGCTTGAATGATTCGTTGCAAGGGTAAGTGCACGTGTACATATGGTGGTGTTGCTCAAGGCCACAGAAACGGACAACGTTGTATCATAATAAAAAGTACAAACAATTAAAACATCATGATTATTGTTATAATGAGCCATGGCGAATTTTATTTTTCAACTTTATAGGGTATATCAAAGGAGTATTTATTTCCTCAAGTAATTATTTTTTCGGTCGGTCATAATGCATAAGATATCCTGGATATAAAAGATCCAAATATTATTGACAGAGTATGAGTGCATAATGTACAGGCAATTATGACGATGATTATATATATACCTATATCATCCAAGACAGTACTGAAGAAAAGACCCCAGTGTGTATATACATGTATATATTTCGGGGGTTAAGCGAAGTTAGAATGTGTTTGCAAAGTTAATATTTTCTGCACTCATATTTACTGTAGTGGGTCGCCTCTCATTCAAATGGACTGTACCATCGCACATCTGCAGCAAAATTAAGGCTTTCAGGGTGAAGTCTATTGCAGAAATAGTATTGCTTGCAATAAAGGCGCTACTCTATATGTCCAAATGTTGACAAATCATAGATTTTTGCTTAATGTCTGAACAAGGAGGGCACAAGGATTCTCTCTACCTTCCTTCGTCTGAACCAATAACTCCATTGAAACTTAACTGCAAACTGTCTGCACGCTTCACAAATTGTTATGTTCTGAATTTTTGCAATGCTGTTGATGGAAACAGTTGCTGGAGATTTCATGCTAGTTTTTTTACACATACAAACATTGTTATTCCCCAATAGATGGAAGCAAGTAGTGTCATTATCTACCAAGCCAGGAAAGACTAGAACCGTTGAAATCGTACTCCACGATTGCAAACGATCGTATTATCAAACCAACAGATTCTGTCATTCCTCCTACAATTGATTTTCATATATTGTCTGAGGTGTCTATGACATGCTTAGTGTGGCTTGAACATGAGTCACAGGACAGTATCATCATGAATGTCATCGAAAGTATATATATATATATATATATATATATATATATATATATATATATATATAATTATTTATATGTGTCTGTCTGTCTGTCTGTGTCTGCATGTGCTTGTGCGTGTGTGTGTGTGTGTGTGTGTGTGTGTGTGTGTGTGTGTGTGTGTGTGTGTATTAAGATGTTTAACTTTTGTTCCCAACACATACTTGAGAAACATTTATCCCAAGGGAGGTGTTAAGCAAAATAATAAGCCCCTCATTCTTTATTTCTAAATTTATAGGCATAAGAACCCTTCCGTAGCAGTTATGTGGGCTCTCCGATTTTCTGCCGAACTGAGTTCCAGATAAATTGTTGAGCTTCAGCTTACTCAGCCCAGCGGCTTGTAAAGGCTCAGCGGGTCACCAAATATACTGATGAACTTGCTGTCGTCGTCGTCGTCGTCGTCGTCATCATCATCATCACCATTCGCCAGTGTACGGATTACATACCACAATAATTCCCTACTAACTTTTCCCCCTAAAACTTCGCTGTATACACAAGTCACTTCTTGTTGTTATTATTATTATTATTATTATTATTATTATTATTATTATTATTATTATTATTATTATTATTATTATTATTATTATCAGCATCATTATCAATATCATCATTTTCATCATCTTTATTATTTATATTAATAAAAATAATAATTTTTTTAGTGTTCTGATCTATCTCAATCTTAAGCTTCAGGTAAATTCAACAGCAGTTTTAAAAAGCCATTGTTTTCTTATCAAAGATATGTGACATTCTATGCGACCGTTTGAATAATCGTAAGCAGGTACGTTACTTTACTGCTGTTCATGCAGAAACTACCATACCAAAACAAAAACCAAAAACCACCACCCCAAAAAAATAATAACAAAAAACAGAAAACCAAAAAACAAAAAACAAAAAACAAAAAACAACACAAAACAAATAAACAACAACCCCCCCCCCCCAAAAAAAGAAAGAAAACACCCCCGCAAATTTTGCGGCCTAATATAATAATCTTCAATGGTTTGAAACTTCTGCGCTTAAGGGTATAGTGACAACTATCACCGTGTTACTGCAGATATTAGTCTAAATTGACCTTAAGACTCATATTTTTTACATTTCTCGGAAATTTTAAAAGTTCATCTTGTGGAACTGTGGTTATGTTTTTAACTTGCAGTGCTTACGTAGCAATTATAACTACACAAAATTCATGATCATTATTGGACACAAATTTAGATTGGGATCCAATATTCTAATAGATTCTGACAGCACATTTGTGACAAACTATATCATATATCATAGACTGAGAGTCAGGCAATAAGAATAGCCTGTGCTTAGCTGACTTTACCTTTGAAAATGCACAAGAAATGCTTAGAAGGGTACTTGTTCGACGGCTTAAAAAAGTTATAACAGGTTATCTCATTGATCATTATGTAATAATATTAATAATGATGATGATGATGATGATGATGATGATGATGATGATGATGATGATGATGATGATGATGATGATGATGATGATGATGATGATGATGATGATGATGATAATAATAATAATAAAAGACGAAAGTAGCACCCAGTGAATAAATCTGGTAAGGACTAAGTCAAAGTACAATCAACCAAATTTTCAAAAATCCAAGCTGCAGTTTTGGAAAAGTCACAACTTTGAGAAGCACGCAATAGAGGATACTACTACTACTACTACTACTACAGCTACTACCAGTAGTCCTACTAAAGAAATTAAAGAAGAGAAATCGAGACCACTCACCTGTTAAACAAATTAACATGTTCGAGCACCCACAGAAATGTCGAACACTCACCTGTTGAAGAAATTGAGGTATTAGAGCACCCAGAAATATCCCTATGCGATTTCGAAGCGATCTGCGAGAAAAAAGCCTTTTTCATATTTCGCTCCTAAATAATGAAAAAAATCATGAAAAAAATCTCCGAACCCTTGAGGTATATGTTTTGTGACCACGGAACGACCAGGTCATGAGCCGGCGACCTTCGGCACCGATCGCCTAGCCGAAAATAGGAAACGCACATACCAAATGTACCAAATCCCCATTTCTATAAAAAAAAAAAAAATGGTTCTGTTGAATACACGAAATAGAGACTTAGCCAGGGTTACATACACACCTAGTGTGAAGAGGATCTGATCATTTTTTTTTTTTTTTTTTTTTTTTTTTTTTTTTTTTTTGTGGAACACGGTATTTTGGATGTCTTTGTATTGGTATCCTTACCAACTGCCTGAGTGACAGACCGATCGATCGAACAATCGACAGACAGACAGACAGACAGACACATACACAGATAGATAGATAGATAGATAGATAGATAGATAGATAGATAGATAGATAGATAGATGGACGGACGGACGGACGGACAGACAGACAGACAGATAGACAGATAGATAGATAGATAGATAGATAGATAGATAGATAGATAGATAGATAGATAGATAGATAGATAGATAGATAGATAGATAGATAGATAGATAAATAATCAAATAATATCGTCATTTATTGATGTGTCATATGCAGAATAGAACAGTGTCTTCGATTCGCCATGGGAAATCTTGAATGCAGACAATGTTGTACTTTATTTGCTTATAAGGCTACAAAATTTCGTTAGCCTTCTTTGAATATAAAGGTGGCGGTTCTTAATTAGCACACCGGCTGATGCATAGTTGTAGCATGTAAACTGGCTTTTTTTACACAATGTGTCTGCGGATGCTAGTATATTTCTTTCTGTGTTGTCGAGCGAAATTAATGAAACGCCCACAAAAAAACTACTTGTCTGTCAGTCGTACGAAAAATGGTTTCCATCATTTGCATCGTCAAAGGCGGGGACGTGACTCTCATTTGCCATGTCAAGCCCAATGGCTTTATCAATATGCTTAAATAGTTGTGACAGAGTGTATGATGTGTAGTCGCCCTACTGAAATCGACGCAATTGGGATTCAAACCCGAGGAGAAAACCGTAATCGTTTGCAGCGTGCAATGCATTGAATAAGAAGCAAAAATATTTGTTACCGTGTCCATTAACGTATTCCGATTATTGCATATAAAAAATGGTGGCTCTGTCAATTGCCTCAGGGTTAATCAATTATCGTAAATTACATTGTAAATGAGTTATCCAACATGACATAGAAAATTACCATTCGCATCAGTTTAAACAACATAAAAACGGAACCAATATATCTGTAACATTATCATGACATCATAACATAAGCAAATACAGGAAAATTTTCAACGATGGGACAACAAAGATAAATATATTTATCAGACCAAGCTTCAGTATCTTCAATTCGATATTACTTTTCACCACACAAGAGATTAGGGGGTCACGCTTGAGGAAACGTTCAAATACCAGCAACATTAATCATTGCTATCTACAAAAGGATCGTTGTTGTTAACGGCATATAGTGTCACATTCAAACTGAATGAAGGAAGTATCCACGATGCGGGTTTTGAGAGCGAAGACGTCTATTGGGAGACTGAGGAAGAGTAATTACATCATCATTGCTATCTTTATGTTGTACAGGCCAGTGGATGCAGTGACACTTTTGAGGGGTAATCAGACCCAAAAAAATTAAAAATAAAGACAGAGGCAGACATCGAAACCTCCATTTCGTGCTATTAAACATATGGAATATAATTTTATTTTCATGTCTTTCATTTCAAGGGCAAGAACTTTCAAAAATTAGCAAAGCACCAAATTTAGGAGCTGCTAAAATATATACCCGTAAGTTGGGAGCTGTCAATGACGTCATCCAGATGATTTTAATGTCACTTTCGCCCTTGTACTTCCACACAACAACGGGCCTATAGCCACGAATATGTATGCCGTAATCGTATTCCAGGGCCAGTAGTGACCACAATTAAAACCAATTAAAACAAACAGACTCAAAACCAGTCTGGTTTTCAGCTTTATACATTTTTTTCTCAACACACATCGTAATAAAATGTTCTAGTCTTAGTACATTGATAATGACACGTACACATATATAATGTTTCGAAGCTGAACTTGCCGGAGTCGCTTTAGGAAAGAAAAGTTACCCCCCACATCAACCATTTTCTCTTAGACCCTCCTTGCTTAGACTGCTGTATTTTGCCATAGGTTCGAAAGAATCCAAAACAGGAATTCGTAATTAAACACAATTATGAATAATTCATGCGATTGTGATGCTATCTTATATAGATCATATGTGAGGATCATGAATTATGGGGGGGGGGGGGATTAAGGGCGTTGTGTTGAACGGTTTAGTGAGCGCTATAATGAGCATGGTACATAGGTATCTATACGGTAGAGGAGCTGTTCGCGTTGTCTTATATAAAACTAGTTGTGAATCACTTCATAACTTTTCAACTACTTTTACAATGTCACCAACATAGAGAACAGGCCTTGTTATGAATAAAGTTTGTTTTGTTGGTCTCTCAAATTTCATTAGCTTTCTCACCTGTGTGAGTACTTTCTATGCCCGGCAAAACGTTCACACTTTAAACTGAGGCAAAAATTTCAGCTACAGCTGGATCGCATGTCATAGATTAACA
The DNA here is from genome assembly GCA_964020975.1 of Hermodice carunculata. Taxonomy (NCBI): domain Eukaryota; kingdom Metazoa; phylum Annelida; class Polychaeta; order Eunicida; family Amphinomidae; genus Hermodice; species Hermodice carunculata. The sequence continues at coordinate 93,482,933 of OZ026619.1, forward strand.
TATTCGAGAGATCATTGATTCCTTTTGCAGCCTTCCAGTTTTCTTTTGAAAAGTATCTCAGCTAAAATGTGTAGCTTAGCTGGCATGTGCGTGAACGTACCTGTCATCGTCTGTCGATAATTTGTAAGATCGGCTGTTTTCCAGAAACTAATATCTTCAACTTTTGATGACTTTTTCTTACTGTATGCAGGTTGTTCTGATGGTTTTGCGCCGATAACTTTTGCATTTATGTTACACTTTTTTTTAAATCTGAGGGTGAAAAAATCTTTAAAATACATCTCTAAAATGATTAGCCAATTGATGCAAAGTTTCGAAGGTAAACTGTTCGCAATAGACCTGAATCGATGCAACTTATGGCACTGCATGTTTCACTTTTGCTTCTGTGAATCTGTGCGTTTTTAACCTTTAACCTGTCGCAGAACGCTCGCTGGATTATCCTCAAACATGTCGGGTACAGCTTGATTCGGTTTTAATCAAAGTTATCATCTAGGTGGCATTGGTGCTACTGCTGAGTTCTTAGGAATATTGCGAACTGAACAAAGCGTATATTTGATTTTGCGTAGGGCCTAAATACAGGGGCATACCCGTCATGCGTGAACATGCGCGCATACGCTTTTCTCCAAACGGGTAATAATATCTTCTCCTGGCCTATGTCTCTATCTTCAATTAGGCGTCAACAAACACAATGTCTTTTGTATCATTTTAGACCGGGGTGAAATACAAAAACAAAACAAAAACAAAACAAAAAAAAAACAAAAACAAAAAACAAAAACAAAAAAACAAAAACAAAAACAAACGAACAAACAAAAAAAAAACCTTCGCTGAAATAAATGGCTGATATGTTTAAAATCTAATATGGCAGACTGAACGTATAGATACCAGCCCTATGTATCATGCTCATTATAGTGTTTACTAAACTGGGTGCGCGAACACGTTAATTTGTTTAACGGGTGGGTGTTCTCGATTTCTCTTCTTAATATTCTCTACTACTACTACTACTACTACTACTACTACTACTACTACTACTACTACCACCACCACCACCACCACCACCACCACCACCACCAGTAGTAGTAGTAGTTGTTGTTGTTGTTGTTGTAATAGCATCCTCTATTGCGTGTTTCTCATAAAGTGGTGACTTTTCCAAAACTACAGCTTGGATTTCTGAAAATTTGGTTGACTGTACCTTGACTTAGTCCCTACCAGATTTGTTCACTGGGTGGTGCTGCTTTCGTCTCTTTTTATCATCATCATCATCATCATCATCATCATCATCATCATCATCATCATCATCATCATCATCATCATCATCATCATCATCATCATCATCATCATCAATTACATAATGATCAATGAGATAACCTGGTATACCTTTTTTTAAACCGTCGACCAAGTACCCTTTTAACCATTTCTTGTACATTTTTAAAGGTAAAGTCAGCTAAGCGCCGGCTATTCTTGTTGCCTGATTCTCAGTCTATAATATATGATATAGTTTGTCACAAACGTGCTGTCAGAATCTATTAGAATGTTGGATCGCAATCTAAATTTGTGTCCAATAATGATCATGAATCTTGTGTACAGTTGCAATTGTTACGCAAGCACTTCAAGTTAAAAACATAGCCACAGTTCCACAAATGAACTCCTAAAATTTCCGAAAAATGTACAAAAAGCACTCTAAAGATCAGTTCAGACTGATATCTGCAGTAACACGGTGATAGTTGTCACTTTACCCTCAAGCGCAGAAGTTTCAAACCATTGAATGTCATTACATTAGGCCACAAAATTTGCGGGGGTGGGGTTTTGTGTGCTTTTTTTTGGGGGGGGGGTGTTTGTTGTGTTTTTGTTTCGTTTTGTTTTCGTTTTCGTTTTCGTTTTTTGTTTTGGGTTTTTTTGTGGGTTTTTTCGGTTTTTGTTTTGGTATGGTAGTGCCTGCATGAATAGCAGTAAAGTAACGTACATACTAACGATTATTTAAACGATCGCATAGAATGCTACAAATGTTTGATAGGAAGACAATGATTTTTTGGAACTGCTGTTTACTTTGCCTGAAGCGTAACATTGAGATAGATCAGAACACTAAAAAATAATAATAATGATCATCATCATCATCACCATCATCATCATCAATTACATAATGATCAATGAGATAACCTGGTATACCTTTTTTTAAACCGTCGACCAAGTACCCTTTTAACCATTTCTTGTACATTTTTAAAGGTAAAGTCAGCTAAGCGCCGGCTATTCTTGTTGCCTGATTCTCAGTCTATAATATATGATATAGTTTGTCACAAACGTGCTGTCAGAATCTATTAGAATGTTGGATCGCAATCTAAATTTGTGTCCAATAATGATCATGAATCTTGTGTACAGTTGCAATTGTTACGCAAGCACTTCAAGTTAAAAACATAGCCACAGTTCCACAAATGAACTTCTAAAATTCCCGAAAAGTGTACAAAAAGCGCTGTAAAGATCAGTTCAGACTGATATCTGCAGTAGCACGGTGATAGTTGTCACTTTACTCTTAAGCGCAGAAGTTTCAAACCATTGAATATCATTACATTAGGCCACAAAATTTGCGGGGGTGGGGTTTTGTGTGCTTTTTTGGGGGGGGGGTGTTTGTTGTGTTTTTGTTTCGTTTTGTTTTCGTTTTCGTTTTCGTTTTCGTTTTCGTTTTTTGTTTTGGGTTTTTTTGTGGGTTTTTTCGGTTTTTGTTTTGGTATGGTAGTGCCTGCATGAATAGCAGTAAAGTAACGTACATACTAACGATTATTTAAACGATCGCATAGGATGTTACAAATGTTTGATAGGAAAACAATGATTTTTTGGAACTGCTGTTTACTTTGCCTGAAGCGTAACATTGAGATAGATCAGAACACTAAAAAATAATAATAATGATTATCATCATCATCATCATCATCATCATCATCATCATCATCATCATCATCATCATCATCATCATCATCATCATTTAAATTGTTCAAGTTTTCCTAATGAACATAAATTGAATTAAGTTTTATTTGTGGCCCACTCGATGCACCTATAGCACAAAGCCATGAATTAAAGTTTGGATTGCACCTCTACCCTTATTAGTTTTGAAGATATTGGACATTTAAATTTTTTAATTGCCTTAATTTACATGAATTCAAGTTCTGCAATTTTCATTTGTTGTCCATTGGATGCGCCTCTAGCACAAGCCTATGAACAGTTGGGACGGTACCTCTACCTTGAATAGTTTTGAGGACATTTACCATTTAAACTTTTCAAGTGCCTGAATTAAAATTCTACAACTTTCGTTCGTGGTCCATTCGAAGCACCTATAAGCATAAACCTCTAAGTTAAACTTGGAACGGTACATCTACCTTTAACAGTTTTCAAAATATCAAACATTTAAACTTTTCAAGTGCGCCTAAATAGCATAAATTAAAATTCTGCAAGTTTTGTTTGTGGTCCATTGGATTGCCTGCAGCACAAACCTATGATGAGTACTCAAGTGTGAATGGTACTTCTACCTTCAATAGTTTTGTAGCTAGTCAACATTTAAACTTTTAAAGTGTCTCTAATTTGTGTAAATTTAAATTCTACAACTTTTGTTCGTGGTCCATTCGATGCGCCTATAGCACAAACCTGTGAGTTAAAGTTGGAGCGTTACCTCTGCCTTTAGTACTTTTCAAGATTTTAAGCATTTAAACTTTTCAAGTGCGCCTAAACAGCATAAATTAAAATTCTACACGTTTTGTTTGTGGTCATTTACATGTGCACCTACCTATTAATTACAGTTGGAATAGTACATCTACCTTGAATAGTTTTGAAGTTATTCAACATTTAAACTTTTCAAGTGTCCCTAATTTATATAAATTTAAATTATGCAACTTTTGCGTGTGGTTTATTGCATGCGCCCCCAAACATATAGGAAATAAAAGTTGGAATGCCAAGCTGGTTAAAAGACCGTAACCGACTGACACCAAGCGGTCATTGCCAACACTATCGATAGATAACTTAACCTCAGAGCACTGCCTTTTTGCTCACTGGTGGATAAAGTGTAATTTAGGACGGCTCTTCCATGGCAAGTTTATGAAAATATGAAATGTAATTGTAGACTTTGGGTAAAAATGCAAAAGGCTATAATTTAAGACTGTGAGAAAAAAATAAAATAAAATAAATAAATAAATATCAGCGTTTAATGTGAGAAACAGCCACTAGAGGTCACGATTTTCTGAAGAGGTGCTTTGCGTCAAACTTTTGGGATTAGTTAACGACAAACTTTCTCAAAAAAGCGTAAACCTTCAGTCAACAGTAGGGTCTACAGATTGTCTGCATATGAACTTTGAGCACAGCAAAGTACCATCCAGAATATACCAAAAAATATGCCCGTTTAATTAAGCTCTGCAGAAGGAACTATGCAAAACACCATACATTAATGAAGGATACGCCATATTTTATGTCAATATGATAATGCTACTAAGCTTAAAGCCCTTAAGACCACATTAAAGAAATAAAAAAATCCGGGCGCCTGCATAGTCTTTTTATTTTTTTGTCGCACCATTTAGTAGTTGTAGTAGTAGTAGTAGTAGTAGTAGTAATAAATATTTGCCAAAAAAAAAAAAAAAGAATCGCTGACAAAGCTTCAATTTTATTTATGCCTTGAGCGGTCAGCGCCGATCAAGAAAACTATATGACAGCATTCTTGTGACATTCTGAATGAATAAATGACCTGTATGGGCAATGGGGACTTGAGGAAAGCTTTAATACATTAAATCATTTGGAGGGAGAGGAAGGGTTTAAAAAAAAAACAAAAAACAAAACCTCCCTGCCTCATCACTTTTTTTTTTTTTTTTTTTTTTTTTTTGTGGAAAACCACTCATAAACCGGGATTTTTTTTTTCATGTGGCCTAATGGTAGCTTTAAGATTCTTTTTCCAATTCCTTTGTGACATAATGGCACTTGGGTTGAGGATACCTTTTCTTGTGTTTTTAGTAAAGGAACTTGAATACTGTATGCGATTTAACTAGTATCTCACTTGTTTGGTATGGATTTGCCTCCTTTGCATTCCCATTTCACAGACACAGAGAAATGTTGTTCCACAATTTTTCGCACATTTTGGGGGATGTGGGAACCAAGGAGGGGGATAGGGAGAGGGAAAGTTGCCTGTATTTTTGCGCTATTCAAGGCAACAAGGTGGAGAGTTTCACAAAAGCAAATTAAGGCACAACTTGTACCATGTGGGTCAAATTTTGGACATAATGTGAACTCATTCAATTTTGTTATTTTCTTATTACTGGTATTTCTGCTTTCACTGAACTTTGAAGACTATGAAATGAAGGATAAAGTGAAAATTTTGAAACATTACATTGAGAAGAAATATGAATAAAATAGTGCATTTCAAATGCCAACCACTTAAAATGAAAACCCTACCTGAAAACTAATCCCTTTGAAAACAAATATACTCACAGTAGTGAGAGTACTTTCCTGCACTGTACGATGCTGCATACCAGAAATTCTGTAAATTCTGTGACAGTCCTTTTTTTTTTTTTTTTGAGGGGGGGGGGCTCAAGCTACTCAAATGGGTCGATACAAAGTAAAAGAATACTACAGTTAACAGCTTTACTGCTATTCTATTTAAACTTACTTTATGGATATTCTTAGAAACTGGGACTAAGTGGAGTCTCAGTCTCTGTCTAGGTTAAAAACATGCCTCCTATATGTAAACAAATATATACCATCAAAATCAGCATCCTCTACAAACAATTTTGACAGACTAATACTGCAGTGTCACAAAATAACAAACACAACAAACATATTTGAATTTGTTTTTATTATAACTTGTCATCCAATGATAATAAATGTCATAATTTTCTCCATGATCTTCCATGGTCAACATAATATATGTATAGGCTTGCCTTAGCAGAGGGTGCATTATAAATTACACAAACCACTGAGTAAGACCATCAAGTTACACAAAACAAGGGAAGTTCCTGCAGATGGCGCTTGGCTTGTTTTGAGTCCCTATGATGGCTGTAGTTTTAAGGTGGTTCATGCTTCTGTTACTTCATACCTACATGTAACTGTACTTTCGACTTCCTCTGGTCTCTTCACTTCATCCACTTTTTAATGTATCACACAGAAGATACTTAGTACATTGCATATCAAGACTGACATTCCATAGAAGTTGTGGACACAGTGCCAACTTTCCTGCATAACCTGCCCTGATACCAAACAGTAATGGAAAAACCACTTGCCCCTGCTAAGTCTACTCGGCCCTGCCTGGTAGCCTTGCTGGAACCGGGGGGACCAGCCATTACTTAGTGGTGGGAGATGTAATTATACAGCACTTTATCATGTACATTAAACAGCACAACTTGTCATCTGGAGGGAAGCTGGCATCATCCGCTCACGTATTTGTTGACATTTCTTTTGATTTTACACCCACTTCTATTGGGAGTATCAGAAGCCACTCCACTTGATGATAAATGCTAGTTACATCATCTTCAAAAATACATGAATTAAAAAAAAAAAAAAAAATCTCTGCCTTGAGATTCCTACAGCTTTGTAGATTCCAAAATACACAAATTATACATAAAATGTGACAGCTAGGCCCATGAGTGATTAAACATTTGGTGTTGATGTACATCAAGAAATAAAGACCAAAAGAAGCCTTTATTTTGCTGCTGTTTCAATAATTTAACGCTAAAATGCAGTCATGGAATGACCCAGACAATTACGATCTAATTACTGCCCTGTCTGTCCCACAGACAAAGAACACGATGAATCTTACAGATGTGTGCCAATTGCAGACTGTGCTAGATTGCATCCAGCACAAGTTTTGAGGCCATCAGACACCATATTGTCCCCATCCCATCTCAGAGTCGAGGGCTGGCGTGCACCGACAGGACAGAAGAAAAACGCCAGAAGTATTTATACACCCCACACACGCCTTAAATCCTGTCCATGCACTCTGGCCCAGCAGACATAATAATGTCTCGAATCCCATCTCTTAGCAGCCATTGCTGCCCCGCCCGACCTAATCAACAATATCACTACCCCATACAACAGTTAGGACACATTTCCAACTTTGAACAAGCCCTGGGAACCATAACTGAAAATAATGTGGAGCCATACAAAAATAAAGTTGGTTCAAATATTACAGCTCACAAGCAGGCAATGCCCACAAAAAGCTGCACAACCAACTACTTGACTGCCATCTGGAGTTCATCAAGGGAAATACACTAAGATGGTTTTCATGAAGCAGTGCAACAGTGCCATCTGCAGTACTTCATTAAAAATTTAAAAATACACAATGAACATTTCCTGTCTGAGAAGTTCAATATGAACACTTTCAGGTTTAAAGATATATCAAGGCTAATTCTCAGCTTATGATCGATTACATTTTCTGTTTGGCACTCTTCTCAAACATGAAAGGTGGTGCTCTATTTACAGTGTTAAAAAAAAATATATATATATATATATATATATATATATATATATATATATATATATATATTCGGGCGGGGAAAAGAAAGTTTAGCCAATCACAAAAATTTCTTTCATACTGTCCAAAATATGTCATGGGAAAACAAATGCCAAAAACCTTTGAAAATAGATCGCAAAAATATTCCTAAATAGGACCACTAATAGATACAAAAATACAAAAATACCCCCTCGGTAAAGTACCAAAGGTAAATTTGTAAAGCGTAGATTGGATATGTCATTCTGTGGCTATCCAAAGGCCTGGATTTTTTTTGTAAGTGCACTTTTGACATCGAGATTTGCAAGCAACTGGTGTACTTTAATGTGATAAAAATGTTACCCAGCGGATGTTTGCCGATGGGGAACTCATTGAATGAGAAGCAAACAAAATGTAGAACTTCGTCTTGCCATCACAATCTGCATGTTCTGAACAAGTACCATATAAACATGGAAACGTTTCATTTTGGCAGGTTTTTTAGTTGGTTAAAAACCACAGGGTTCTGACTTCGCAGTCAATGATATGGCCAAGAGGCAGACTTTTATTGCATTGGTACATCTACACAAACAGTCACTAAAATCTCATCCACACTCCCACGTACGTCAAACTCGCGTTCCTGAAATGTGTTCGTTGCCACCAAAAATAATTTAAACACCTTCAGTTTTACAAGTTCATTTAACCCCATTGCAGATTATTCCAGGTGTTATGTAACATTCAAATCTACCACAGGGCACACAATAACAATCTGAACAACTTTTGACAGTACAGCACCAGTGTGGCTGTCCAGTGCTATAATCACCACGAGATTCTAAACCAAGGAGATAGAAATACAAACTGGTATCTGTACAAACACTAAATACATACTATAAAAAAACGTTGTCATGAAAAAATCTATTTCTTTACAATTTGCATGATAGTAGCTAAAAAATATTCATGATTTAATTTTTTTTTTTCAACCTTTTGCTCCTCACAAAGGCATTTCTATCAAATCAGTTGATGAATGATACAATGGAAATTCGGTAACAAAGATGTGTTGATGAATAAAATTAACCCCCCCATCCCAGTCTGAGATGAAAGCTTTATAAATTGCATTCTGAAATGCATTTTTCACAAATGACTGTATATGAATATCATAGACAGATGGACATGGTTCTCTTAAACACTGTTATAAAAACACTGCTCTCATTTTTGGCCCATGAGGAAGTTTATGTACAAGTATATAAAACAGCTGATGGAATACAGTGTTAAAAAATTTAAGTATAACCATAGATATTTTGTACATGATTACAGTTGTTTGTGAAATTTTTTTTGTAGCACTGCAGTTGACATAATAAGGCTGATGTTAATGCGGGAAGATCACAAAGTTTTTTTCCTGTATGATATGTACACCACTAATATCAAACATATTCTTCTCGACTTGTGGTTATTTTAGTTTGTCCATTAGCATCTGGTAACTGGGCTATATCACTGAACACTCCCACTAGCTTCTCAAAACTGGGTCCCCAATTGAGGAGATAGTCCCAGTTAAAAGTGCCGTTTGGATTTTTGTTATTGCTATGCTTCGGTAATTCGTCCTCCGAGTAGTTCAGCAGAGTACTTAGTGAACCCTCTAAGTTGGAATCCGAGCCATTGGCGGTCCGACTTGTGTCAGTATTGTCATTTTCATTTCGATTCTCTACAATTTTAGGAAACAGCATTTTGCTGCTGAAATCAACTCTGTCTTTGTTATTGTCATATTCAAATTCAGAACACGTGAATGAATCATTGCTACTGTCCTCGGAGGTGGAGTCTGGCGGCTCCAGCAGGGGATTGGGATTAACCAAGTCTGAGTGAGTAAAGTCTGTTCTGTTTATGTCATTCCTAACAGGATCATCGCTGGATGACGATCGAGCATCAAGTGTGCTGACAGGACTAGGTTTAGGACGGGCATTAAGGCGATCAACTTCCTCCATGGTCAGTCCCCGTGTTGGGGTCTGCACATTTCTCATGAGCATTGGGTCTATGGGGCTCTTGAGCTTGCTGTTGGGCCGACTGGCAGGGCGGCTAGCACGACTTGGAGGCCTGCTCCCTGGCCGGCCTGGGCCATGTCCATTTGGTATCATGTGCCGGTCACTGACACTTGTACTGCTATTGCTGATGTTACTGGGGTAGAGTCCATTGATGGGAGTCGATCGTGGACTACGTGGATTCCCATGCACTGGACTAGTTGAGAGTTCCCTCACATTCATAATGTTTGGACTCTGGCGTGAAAGATGATTGACTGGACTGGTGGTCCTTGACAGATGATTCAGTGGACTCTGGCGAGCTAGATTGTTGACAGTCAGTGGGCTAGGTACATGGCTAACGGGCATCGGACTTTGCCGGCTGCCCATTGATGCTGGACTCTGCCGTACCAGCGGCGTACTCTGCATGGTAAGCACACTTGGACTGTCTCGATGTCCAAGCAAAAGTGCTGGACTCTGGCGACTATTGAGAGTCAGTGGACTCTGTCTACTATTGAGAGTCAGGGGACTTTCACGAGACTTGCCCAAGGCAGTGATAGGGCTGGGAGTATGTCTATGTGCATGCTTATGATGGCCTGCTGGGTGTGGATTACTCTTGTATTTCGACGTAGGCAGGCCTCCCTGTCTGTAACGTTTGTAGTGGCCTACAATGTCCACCAGATCTGATGGGGCAATACTGCTGGCATTCTCAATATCATAATGTTCGGGTGGCTCTTCACAAAAGCCACCATTTTCCATACCACTTTCTGGAAGACCTCCTGTGGTTTCTGGCTCTATAATATCTGGTCTCGATGACTGCAACCTATCTGTAATTTCACGTTCATTATACATACGGGAGGCCAGCTCCTCAGCAATATGCTGTCTTATAATAGCCTCCTCCGCCACTTCTCCATTCTCAGTATATCCCGAGTCCCCGTGACTTTGACCACTATCATTGGCCATTTTGCTGAGCATGGGAGCATTGGTGGCACTGATCACTGATCCATTCTGTTTGGGTGCTACCCCCGCTGCCTCCTTTTGCTTTTGCTGCCGTCGTATACGCAACACCACAAAACTGACAACTATCGCCACCAAGAGTACTGCAAAGAAGACGATAATGACAATGATCGCCACATGCAGTCCTCCACCAGCTATAGGCTTTGCAACACAGCCCTCGCCAACGCCTCCTACAGGTACGACGTCAAAGCGACCGGTACTCCCGCTGAAAGGTTGCTCCTTGTTGTCGATCTTGAACTTTTCCATGCAGCCACTGAAACCTGCAACAGATCAAAAACAGCATTGGATAAGCTTCAGGACAGATGTTTTTCCATGGACACTCTGCGATCAAATGGTCAAGGCAAGATGACCCCTGCAGCTTCAAGAAATGATAAAAGAAAAACAGCGGTTTCAGCAAGTGAATGAATTACGTGCCCACGATTTCTTCACTTTGTACCCCAAATGCGCCAACTGCCCACAGCTACACAAATACTGTAAATTCCATGAAGGTTGCTGTGTTGTTATTTTCATTTGTTTTGCTGATTGCACAAAGAGAGGATAATATAAACACACTGCAATGGTATTTTTTAACATCGGTTTAATATGAAACATGTCCAAAATAATGAAATTTTAACTTAAGTTAAACATCTGAAATATAAAAACTGTGAAAATATGTATATTTACAGATCATAACCATGTAACGCTTTATATATACATGTATATAAAGACATATGTATATCATTCACTCTTTTGAAAGACCCCTCTTTTGGGAGACCACCTGCCTAATGGGACCATTTTCACTGTACAAAAGCACCTTCTAATGATAATTTAACTCTTTTTGCAGACCACCTGCAGAACCTGACCAGTGGCCACCCAAAATGACCCCAAAAGACTACTTATTCATGCAGAAATTCCCATTTTTGACAAGTTTTTTTCCACCTTTTTTGTACAAGCTTGGTAAAAGAATTTGTCAAAATAGTTCACACAAATCAAAAATATGTTTATGGTACCAACAAATGGGTAAGCACATGACTGCAAGTTGAAATGGAGTCTAACAAGTGTACATACGTCATGTTTGAGTCTAAATTGTGGATTGGAATTCAAAGTACATGTAATGGTTAGCCGTTAGGCAGGTGGTGCAAGAGTCAAACCTCCTTTGGAAGACCACCTGCTTTATGTAACCACTTCTTGGATGGTACTGAGGTGGTCTCTCAAAGGAAGGACTTATAATTATATATATATATATATTCAATGGCTGGGTTTGCAACAAATGAATGAATTCTCAAAAAGCAATGAGAAATTATTGAAGTCCTTCAAAACATGAAAAAAAAAATTAACATTTATGTCAAAATACATTAAAATATAAAGCTATACTTTCCCTGTCATGAGGATCTGTTAAAAATAATTACCTTTGACTGGGTTTCCCTGGTGGATGACCTTGCTTGTGCTGCCACCTAGTGACATAGTTTGGAGTTCAAGACTTAGGGGATCGTGAGGAAGGTCTTGGAATGTCTGCTGTCTTGTCTCTGTATCAATTTGCAGCGATACGCTGCTCCCTGCAAGTACATCCATACTACAGTTATATCATCATACTTCAACTTCCTCTCAAAAGCAAGCAATTATGACCAGTCACTAACACAAAGCATGAAGTAACATGACCCACCATTACTCACACACATGGGGTTCAAGTCAATATACATGAACAAAATGCTGTGGATAAAATGCATATCAAGCTTATCCTCATTCTTAACCCTTTGACTGCCAACTGGGTGGATTTTTTGTTAACCCTTAAAGTGCCAATCATGGCTACAGTCATTTTCTCATTACCATTAAACATATAATGGTTTAAAGATTCAAATTCCTCATGAAGATACCTTTCATTCAAATACCAGCAAGCCTAGTCTAAAGCAAAAAGTAGTCTAAGTCAACAGCTTTCCTTGGGACACTTTGCGAGTAGTGAGCCCAAAGAGTCCCAAGGGAAGCTGTTGCCTCGGTCTTCAATCAGTGCTTTTAAGTTTAATTGTTAAAGTAAAATACTTAATTACCATTCACTGGTAATGTTCTATCTAATTTCAAATTTTACAGCATTTTGTCATGCTTATTAATTCACCATCCAAGTTTACAGTAATGAAGTTAACACTTGAAATGAACAATCTTCAACAGAGGGTGCCCATGAGTATCCAGGTCACAAGCTAAAAGTAAAGGCGCTGGAAGTCGATGACACACAAGACAGGAGGAAGCAATCAATCAGTCTCTCTGCTGGTCGGAGTAAAGATCTAACAGCTAAAGCTCACCAAACTCTCTGCGCAGCTATGTCTGCTCTGAGCTATACATGTATATGTTTACGGAAATCACGATTACACTCTCTTTATTCCTTGGTCTTACCTGCAATGTCCAGCTTCAGATCGTGCCATTCAAAATCTGCCAGCTTATTTTTCTGTGGTTGTGACAACGCGAACTTCTGGCCTGAGCGCAGAGAGTTGTAGAGGACCATACCTTGAGCAATCTGTTTTAAAGGAAAATCATTTTGATCATACAATTAGTCTGTACTGCACAGTTTTATTTGTGTTCAGACGAGTAGTCTTTCCAAGTTGTAAAAAAAAAAGTGTCAAACTTTACTGATTAAAATCTTATACTTTTCTATTATTTCACATTTTCAGGTTTTGACGCGAAGTTTCTGTGGCCTATAACACTGGCCACTTATCCATATATCACCGTTCTCTTAAGTAGTCTCAATGCATGAATGTAAACAATTTATCTGAGAAAAGTGAAACATCACCTAAGCATTGGAGGAGTATTTGACCACTTACATGCAGAAGGGTGTGACCATCTCCACTTTCAGAATAGAAGAGCATTCCATCTTCCTGGGTGCGGAAACGGAGAGAGATGGAGTGGCCAGCGGGTGTGGTTGACCTGCGCTTGCGGGCTCCTCCTGACAAGAGCTGGTCTCGACGGAAACTTTCCTTCTGCACGTATTTAACCATTGCATTGTTCCCGAAGGAAAACGGTTTGACTTCTGCAAGAAATGTTCAATTATAAACACAATTAGAACCAAAATTTAACTTGGGAAGATTTTTTTATGTATACAACTCTTAAATTGGTAATGCATAGATTGAATCCCAAATTACACACACGTTATGGAAGTTTGTATGCTAATAAACTCATCAATGAAGACGTGTAGTCTTCTATCTTGCTTCCAGCACAGACGCAGCTTATTGTTAATCACAGATGCAGGAAATATGTATTTACAACATCAGATGCTTGCTGGAAATTTTTAATGGGAAAAAGTTGCATGCCACTACATCATTGTTAGGTCCCAAAAGGTTTATACCTTTGGAGCAGCGCTTTCCCATGTATCCATCCTTGCAGTCACATCTATATTTGCTCCACTCATCCACACAGTGTCCGTGTTCCCCACACGGATTAGGATTACATCGCCCAGCGGCAATTCTGCGACAACCTTCCGTTGTTCCATTTGATGACTGTGTCTTGGTGTTGAATAAATCCACATTGTCCACACGGATCTGTCGCATGCAGCCCACAAAGTCATGCGTGGAGACCTGGCCAGGGTTCTCCAGGATCGTCTGCATGCTCTTCACACCTCCCACTGTCAGGGCATTGTTTTTCAGGTTTAGTTCCCTGCAAAGTACAAAATAAATATAAATAAAAATATATGTAAAAAGTGCAGTGTCTGAGCATATCCCTCACTCAGTGAGGCTATTCTTGTTGATCTTGTGTTTTGATAAACTTTGATGACTGACATACCTTTCATTACAGCGTGTCAAACTGGATCACTGATCACTTCAACATATTTGATGGTTGTACACTCACTCCGTAAGAAACGTCAGAATTAGCTCTAAGGTGTGTAGTCGCCCCAATACGCAACTGAATACACAAACATTTGGAGGGCTAGAGCTGTGTATTCCCATTAGTTTGTATGTAAAAGCAACTTTAAATAAACCAGTCACTTTTGTAGTTGTGGTTATATGATTTTTGTGAGGTATTAAGTTATGCCTCTAAATGTACTGTCTGAAATTTGGTGTTTCTATGTACAGTAGTTTTGAAGTTATTAAGTTGCAAATTACAATGTAGAGTAATGGGAATACACAACCCTAGCCCTCCACTGACTGCAGGGCCCTCTTTTAGGCAGTTCTTGAACCTTGCCTGTTCTTGCCCTTGCCTATTAGGTCAAATTAAAACTGTGACCATGGACCTGCTGCAATCACACCCACAGTCTGGCAACATTGACCTGGCATGCCCTCTGATGGCTGGTTTGCTAACTACTTGGACAAATTTAACCATGCAGTTAAATAAGATTACAAATGGGAGGGTCAGAAGAGATGACAACATATAACACCAGCCATCCACCCATATGTAATCTCTGGACTGCCCACAAAATATGGGGGCAGCACAGAGAGGGGAAGTTTCTCTTTCACAAGAATGTTAAGCTAGCTTTGAACTGCATGTCCTTGTGATTTTTGGAATACTTGCAGCTAATTATTTTGTGTTCACAGTGTCTAGTCTGTGTTTGCCGAACCAGTTTTTAATCTCTTGGGCTATCTTTCCAACCGATGGGAGCTGTTGTGTTTGGCATATATGCAGCCCCACACAACAAAATTCCATTCATGTGACGGGCCACAACTGGATCTAGTTTCATCCAATGTTGTGGTCCATGCCAGACAAAAAGAAAGGATCTGGTCAACGCCGCAGCTCAACTTCCAGGACGTACCTGAATTCTGACACCACGCAGCGTCATACAGATCTTGTACTGAAGGCAAATTTTTATAACGTACAAAATTGAATATATGCCTAATCAACTTTTTCTACACTTGGCACATAGATTGCACACAACACTTGTATCAAAGAATTAAAAGTATTGCACGTTCTTAGAATATACGTACGTAAACGCACAAATGTTAAGTTGGTCTTTGAAATATGACATTGAAGAGTCGGTTTTCGAAATTTGTACATTAAAGCGTTTAACCTTTAAAAAAAAAAAAGAAATGTTCAACATGAACAAATTGTCACAAGTTTGAGGTCGTGAAACAGGTAAATTATTTCAATAACAATGGAAGTGCCTTGCGCACAGGTGTGATTTACCAACCCAACACCAGACAATATAATGTATACACATGTCACCACTAAGAAATCATCCAAGTCCTAACGTATAAACGCTCTGGCATGCCTGATATCCACCAGTTTGGTGACGGATCAGCCAACACATTTCTCATAAGTTACACAGAATATCCGGCAAGGTAAAAACTGAAGTAATTCCCCAATCTTTTTATCATCCTGACTTCATTGTTCTGGTATGGCTACAATCCTACCGCAATAAACACTAGACACTCCCATCTTATCATGAGCAAATAATGAGTAATGATATAGCATATGCAGGAAATTTACACATGAACGCTTGAGCAACATGGCCACTTCACAGATATTAATGGAGATACCCAAAGCTTCCAATCTGGTTCTCATTTGACATGTAAAGTATGTCCACACTTTAAAATCATCTCAAAGGAAGCTCAATCTGGTTGATGTATGAGTAAGTCTGCAAATAAAATTCACCTCCTTTTTGGTAGAATCGGAAGTTACCTGAAGTGTAAATATTGCATATCATGACAGATTATCTGCTGCTGAATTTTCTGGAAATTTATCAGTATCCATGAACAAAGATTCAGGCACAACTGCCGTAAATGACTTATAGAAGCATCATAACTGTTGCATCAAGTTAGAAGGAAAAGGTTCAATACAGTTCCCTTCAAGTGCTGATCTAAGACAGAGTCAACAGCTGTCCTTGGGACACTTTGCACACAATGCGCGCAACGTGTCCCAAAGAAAGTTGCTGACTATGATTACTTGTTGCTTTAGACCAGGCTTGCTGGTATTTGAATGAAAGGTACCTTCATGAGGAATCTGAATCTTTTAACCATTATACGTTTAACGGTAATGAGAAATCAACTAAAGCTGTGATTAGCACTTTACCAGTTAAAGCAGATGTTACCTCATGATTAAAGGACTGTCAACATGTACACGCTAAATACAAGCTGATGCATAACAGAGTGTCTTTTGAATTGCCACCTTCATGGAGACACTTCACACCTGATATTGAAGCCAGGTGCTCCCCATAAAACTTACAAGATTAACCCCTTCTCTCTAGGATTCAGGACCAGTCAACAGCTTTCCTTGGGGTGGGGGCATCCACCCAAAATGCCCCCCAGGGAAGGTGTTGACTGAGACATGCTATTCTGATAGGGCTGCTGTGCATTTTTTTTTCTATATTTTAGCATTAACTCTGGTATTTAAAAAAAACAAAAATGACTGAAGCAGAGGACATCAAAGGCTCTCAGTTTGTTTGGCCAGTTTAAAGGGGAAAAGGGTTAAGCACTCTAGTCTATTGACCATCCCACACGTCCCACATTACATAAAAACTTGCCATCTTTGTACATAGTAGAGTAATATCAAGTGACAAATCCTTGCTAAACCTCAAATAGACCTGCCCTTGATGCACATAAAATGTGTGGTTTGGGTGTGCGATAACAGGTGAAACTGCCCAAGACGGAATAGCTTAGACAACGACGTTCACTCTATGGATGACATTTTGACGACATTATTTAGCAAAAGTGTGAATTATTTATTTCATATTGAGTATACTGCTGGACATTATCAGTAAAAGTTTGACATTATTCAACAAGGGAGCTGACAATTTCATTTTTGCACATGTACAATGTGGTCAGCATGCACCTGGCTTGATGTGCACTTGATCTATTCTGGGCAGTCTTGGTTTTAACTCTTTCTGTGCCAAGCACGACTAAAGTCAATCTACTTAAGTCAAACTGGTCTGAATTATCGTAAGGATCCCAGATCTGTAATCCTCATAAAAAAAATTAAAAAAAGAGACTTTTCATTCAAATACCAGCATGCCTATAGTTCCAGAGAGAAAAGCTGTTGACTCAGTCGGAAAATTTGGCACTGACAGGGTTAATGCACAGATGTGAAACAGAAATGCGTATATGTACTTACTCAAAAGTTCCTTGAGAGTCTGTGTTGAAGCAGCTTGGATCCCCTTGGTTGCATACACTGCAGGCAGCAGCCCCTGGTGGACAGGAGCTCACTTTTAAGGTCCCCACCTGATACAAAATAACACAGGAGTTATTTTAAACAGTGCAAGAAAATGTGTTCTTATGATGTCAATATGTACAAATCAGGAAAATCTGAGGAGTAAATCTGGACATGTTGAAAATGTGGCAGCCAGTACTCGACATTTTCCACACCCTGAATAAGCAACCCACCCATAGGTGAATAATTATTCATAATTTGGGGCCTTAGAGCAAAACGTATACTACAACAACAGAGCTGTGACAGTCCTGTGGTCAGTTGGCCTAGGAAGTACAGATTACTAAAGTAACCCCTTAACCTTAGGTATTCAAGTCCATCTGACAATATGCAGTCTCAACTTGACCTTTACAAAAGACTGCCACACAATATCAAAAGTCCTAGCTAAAACAGTTCTCGAGTAATCCTCAACTCAAATTCCCAAAAGTTACCCAAGTGTCCTCGCATGTTGTGGCTGGTTTATCAAAAGATGATTCCAACTTAGTTCTTGTGTAGCATAGGACCATCAGCATGTCCAATTTAAAAGCCAAAGCTAAAACAATTCTCGAGTTATCACCAAAAAAAACAATCAATGCATGCGAATGCTAAAGTTACTGAATTGGGACCAATTAAGCAATCTTGGTAGAGACCCATGTATGGTACACCCCCACCCAGTGGCTGAACTAAAGCTGATGGAAGCACTTTCGATATTCATCATGATTTTAGGTTAAACAGTCAGAAAAGTGGGCGAGGGTCGCCAGGCAGCAGGGACTCTGAACAAAATAATACGGTTCAATAAAACAGCACACTTTCAGAACAATGTTTCTTCTGTTATTCTTTCCTGGACAGACACCTCAAAGAATCCCTACGGGTGACAGAAATTTAAAACTGACAGACGTCTTCAAAAACAGTAACGTTTCAAATATTTCGCTGGCTCCAACATTTTTCATTGCCTCCTTCTCCGTGTGATTTCATGGACAATTTTGGTACCTGTTTAATCAAGTCTTAGCACCTGATACAATTAAGAACAACTTCACTAAACTAACATTTAAACAAGCTGTATCCCAGCCCATGTTCCACAAATCTCTCATTCGGGAACAATGTCCGTGAGGCCAACAAGGAGGAACTTGTTCACCAGCATGTCTTTCTGGTGCACCCCCCCCCCCCTGCCCACCCCACCCCTCACAGAGCTGCTCCCATGTAGTGGATCAAGCAGGACTTAAAACATCTATCTGCGACGGGCAAAGACCTGTGCCGCATTCAAATTTATTGTGTTCAAAACTGCTTGTGTGTACTTTGTGCAATCACAATGAGGTCAGTTGAGACCTTGCAAAAACCGCGTCAGCCCAAAACAATCAAGTCAATATTGTCCTGCAATAGTCTTCTTCAGAACCCCAAAATGAGCACAAATGTCGGGACATGACGGGTACAAAGCCAGGAGAGCGCGCCATGTTGGGGCTGTCCTATGTCAGTCAATATACAGCCTGTGAGCAAATATGGTACAACGTGCCCTGTGTCTCTGGTCTGGTCCAACCACACCAGACATAATGAACCACGGAGAAGAGGTGTGGGTAATTGTTTACAAGGAGAGGATCGCATACCTCCATGATCAAATAGGAGCCCTCAATATGGAATTCGCCTGAAGTTTTATTATAATAACCTTTGATATGTCTGGGAGAACACTTCAAACACTGTAACAAAATTGAGAAAGAAAACCACAAACATTACTCACTGTCATTTGTGGCTTGTACTATTCACAGAATATGGCTGGACTCAATTTACAAGATAGGCTCACAGTTGAATCCCTTCAAACTGCCCAAAAACTTGCTGCAGTGCTTTGCCAAATGATCATAATGCCCTCGAATAGAGCTACCACAATGTGATAATCTCCCAGTTCTTTCCCTGGAGACCCAATAAAATGGCAAAATGCCTTTGCTCAATTCTGCGCTTGTTTACTAAGAAACCTGATCACAGGAGTCAGCGAGTTCGTACTACCTGGGCTACCTGCTATTTGTATGGCCTTTTACCCCGACACATAACTTATGGGTAGTCACTATTATTATTTATGCCGTGTAGCACCTCAATATAAAAAAAAAAAAAACTAAAATACCCTGCATATACACTCCAGTGTGAATGGACCAACAACCTCTAAATGCTAATCTGGACAAATACTTCAGCAGTGTGGACTGGCGTTTAAAATACATATGTATTTCAACTTACTGACTTGGTAGAACTCACTGGCAGTGAATGGGAGCACAAGTAATGTACAGTGAATATAGGGTTGCAGCGAGCTGAATGATTTCCCCACAGGCACAGTTCATTACTGTGAATTCATTTAATTTCGCTGTTCTTATTTTTGCTTATTTCGCTGATGCTTCAAAACCGTGAAAATAAGAACCCAGTGAAATATATTTTCAACACAGCATTGATAGGAATTATGACAAAAATAGTGAATTTAAAGTTTCAGTGAAAGATCCAAAATACAAAAACCGTGAAAATTAATGCTGGTGAAAATAAATGTATGCACAGTATTTGGAGCACCCACCATGTTTGCATATAAATATACATTGGATTTTTAGTGATCCCAGCCAGCATTAAAACTTGTACCCTGTCCCTGCTCCCTCCGCCCTCACCCCACCCCCACCCCCAATATACAGATGCCCAACTCCTACTCAGGGTTTCAGCCTGATATAAATTTTAGGGTATGCAATGGTTTAAATAAATTTATTACATGAATGTTAGAACTGTTGAAAGGGCAATCTAATGCCCCCGCGGACAAATTTGTAATTTTTGCTGCTATGAAGTCGCGAGGTACCAAGCATACCCCAAGAGGATTTTAGGGTACAATTTTACTGATTTTAGCCTATGGTGAAAACCCTACCAGTGTCTTTTGCAAGATATTTAACCAATAACCAATATTATCCAATAATTGACTTTGGAGATTTATATGGAAACATAAATCACACGTCAAATACTCAGCACAGGACTACTGTTCCATCACTTCACTGAAGGTATCATCCGAGAATAATACAATATTACTGCATTGATCACCATCAGATGATTTTTATTCTAATACAATGTTCATCTAACACGTCTGCTTGAGAAACAACTTCTGTGTAAATTACAGAACATCACATAGGGCAGAGGGAAGAGGTGGAAGGGGGAGAGATGAACCCTTTTATAATGTGGATGGGGGTGGGAATCTTAATGGAGATTTGTTCAGAACTGGGGTATGGGGGTCTGAGATCTACCTAAGTTCACTTTTTCCACTGTCAGATGATGGGTTTTGGCATACTCTCATCTCATTTAGTGACCACACCACCCCCAATGTGTATACAGGTGGTGGTATCTGTCACCCTCTTTCACAGTGGGTGGCAAGTTTTTGTGCAATAAATTTTGGAGTTAAATCACCAACCAATAGGCCACAGATGGGTGGATGCACATATGCACAGAAACTGACCACAGTGACACCTGTCTTGAAAGACCACCACATGACATGACCAAACCATGGTCACTCAAAAGAGATTGGTTTTTCATACAAGATACAAAACACTGACAGAGGTACCAAGCAAAAATTATGAACAGGTGGTCTTTAAAGGCAAGTGGTCTCTTTTTGAAGTGTTCTCTGCAGACTGGGGTCCTTGGACTATACAAGAGTGACCTCTACAGTTTACGCCATAGCAGAGAAACCACATCGCTATAGAAACGGTGGGCCAATGCATGCACGGCTGTCAACTCTCTCGTTTTCACTGGGAGTCTCTCCTTTTGCAGACTCAGAGTTCTTAAAATGACAGGGATTTTGAGGCGATATTGGCTATTTTCTTTTACTTTATGCACTTTTTACAAGAACCTCCCAGTCACACGTCTTTTCGGGTTGACACCTATGTGCATGTATACATTTTGGTTGCCTGACCAAGTGCAACTATTTAGCATCACAAACAAAACAGGAAGGAAAACCTCATAGTTAAACTTCATTGTAATCCAGCCGTAAAGCCATGCTAATATCTACCTTATAAACAGCTTGGCTTCAACACAGAGCTCTGGCCTGCATGCAAGAAACCACTCCCACAAATCTAGCATCTACATCAGTAAATCTGGTGGTGTACATGCCAAGACCTGAATCTTCAACGAAACCATCCTGCTGGCATTACCAGTGTACATGTAGGTGTATTTATCACCGATTTCACTACGGACTCATTTGGTATTTTCCATGACCCCTGCCTCAATCACAGTGGAAATAGGATGTAATTAATACGTAGATCCCCCACCAGCATAATATTTCAAGAGAAGATTTACAGTTGAATCCATCAAAATACGATCTGGTGCACCAGATCATGCTGTTATTTCAAGACGGAAGCAAACGATGAACCCCATGACACATCAGTGAAATGGTGCAGGACATACAAAGGGGATATCTGGAGCTGACCGCCAGCTTGTAACCTGCAGGGCAGGCCACAGACCACTCGTCAGGTTTCCTTGCCCTTCACCTGTCCGCTCTGGTATAGCCAGCCTCAGGTGCCTGGAGGAGGGTGCTTCCCCTCACACCAGGAACCCATGTAGCATGCTGCTAACCCACGTACACACAGCACCCAACCTCCAATCCTTTTTAACCCTGTGGGACCTTCACGCCATTGTATCGGCATGCAACTTTTTCCCATTAAAAAGTTACCAGAAATGGTCCAGTGTTGTAAATCTTGTCTGCTCCTTCCCCTCCCCCCCCCCCCCCATACATCAAGAATGTTCACGGCCATTAATCAGCCAATTGCTGCACTGTGTACAGGGCACATTACACCCAGAGTGTACCAAGGAAAGTTGTTGATTCAGTCCCCACAGGGTTAATGACAGCATGCATGTCCTTGTGATCTAACCTTGTGGTTCAGGCTGAATGATCAAGAAGGACTCCACCAGGGGCCAAGCATGATGCCCCACCAGGCTACATTACTAGCTTTGCAGGAGTCCATAATCTTGTCTTTGAAGATCATTGCTGGCAGAGATAGGATTTCACCATTGAGACAATTAGCAAATTCAACTTCTTGCGTGTATGTGCGTAATGGCACATGTACCATCTCTTATGATCAATAATTTGCTATACTATGTACATACCCTTAGCTTAGGTTTCCCACCCTTCACCCCCCACCCAAGTAGGCGATCCTTACAAAAAATGTGTTTCATGTAACAGCTCTCTGCAGAGAAAGCCGAGACTGGATTTTTGTCCCCATTTTACAACATTTTTAGACCTTCTAATTTTGGTGCATTTTTTTTTCTTTTACGACACAATTTTTCCATATAAGCAGCCAACAAGCATAACCTCTCAATGCTCAGGCCACTTGTACATGTACATCTAAATTTCTTTCATGTACTGCTATTGTGTAAATTTGTAGCGTAATTGGTAATCTTTCTGTGCAGAAATTTTTATGTAGTCCCTGTGGACCAGTCCGTGTGTATGAATTTTTCATCATAAAAACCTAACTAGGACAGAGTTGTTTTTTGTTTGTTTCGTTTTGTTGAATATGCATTTCACTCAAATGTAAACCAACTGCCCCGGATAAAGCTCTGAATTTTCTCAATACTCTTAATTTATTGCCGGGAGTGCCAGTACACTTAATTACATCTATACACTCGAAACCCCATTAGATGTTTGTCAACACTATTATGACCCAGCAAAGGCCAGGGTATGTACCCCCAAAACAGGGTAGAATCATCCTGACAGTTGGCAGCATTGTCCATGCAGACTTTACTTATTTACAGCTTCCTTTATCATAATTATGTCATGCTCTATCAGTAATTGGAGCCGCCGTGATTTATAGCTGCCTTGCCCGTTTCTACGCCTGACCCCATTGCTCACCTGGCAGAAACCTCAACAAGGCAAGAGGACAAGCAGCAACTTGAAAAGGCCCCGGACGTCTCATCGCACGACAAAACAGAGAGAAACCTGCATCTCCAATTCTACCACAAACTTGACCTAATTTAAAGTCATGTCATGAAATCACCGTCTACCCGCACATGTAACTATACAAGGGTTGAAATAATTACAGACTCTTGTCCTCACGTTTGTATGCATAACAGACAAGATCGAGTGTCTTTTATGAATGTTGACATGTGAATGTGGAGTCAGGTCTCGTTCCTGTTGCTATCTGTGGAGTCGGTCGACTGTGCCAAGGCCCCCAGAAAACCATTCATTCGTGTCGTTTACTTGTATGCAAACAAAAACTAGGTCAAGGAACCTTAATGGTAAAATGTCAATGGAAGTTGGGCAAGTCATGACCAGCCACAACAGTCCCCGTTACTTTATTTATAAACTCAAGATTTGTCTGCAATTCCATACCAGCGGGGAGAGCAAAAACAAGAATAAAATCAACTCTAACTGCCAGAATACAAAAGACTGATAACAAAGTCATATGGTGAAGGAGTGCAAAAAAAAATATCACTGGTAATGGATGGACAGATTTGAACAAAACATAATAATTTGTAACTGGCAGAGCAGACCAATGAACAGAAAAATGGCAATTTAAGAAAATCATAATCCTGATAAAATGAAATGTCAAGTTTAATTTTTTATGTACGCTAATTTTTTTTCTCATAAAATATTTATGAAAACAACATTCCAGTCTGTTTACCAATGAGTACTTATGCTATCAGAAGATTTGCAAGCATGAGAATATTCTATAGGCAACCAAACACTTTGATCAGAAAGCATACTGGTTAATTAGTCATAATTCAAAATAGGCACCATAGTTCCTGATGCAAAATTCAAAATACCGACAAATTTTCTCTCCTGTCAGTTCCAATGTAAAGGATATAGCCAAACAAAAGCTTTAATATTTTTTGCACATAAATTTCTAAAAATCCCCCCCCCCCCCAATCAAGTGATACATAACATTACCATTCAACATACTAGATTTCGATCATTAGGCCGTACCTGTAACTGGACATGCTCATTTATCTACTTGAGTGAGCATGATCTCCACAAAATAGTGAGCATGGTTAAAAGAAAATTCTAGCCGAGGACACTGCGCTACCTGAGAAAACAACATGTCTTTTCACAACTTTGATACATAATTGACATGAGATAAGCGAAGTCTTACCTTCTTAACACGTGATGCTTCAATACGATGCCACTGGCCATCAGATACATTCTTTGGGACCGTGATTCGGGTGGAGCGCCCCTCACCAAGGGCAAAAGAAAAGCGGACTTTACTCCCAACAATCTCCAGAGCAATGAATTCACTGTTTTCCTGAGTCTCCCCCCGCTTGCCAGGGTTGTACAGCAGCAGGGCGTTCTGTTGGACGGTAGATATCTCCACAATGATAGTGTTCTGTACCTGAGCCATGGTAAAGTATTCCATATATGACAGGGGGGCAAATCCTCTGCTGGTAACCTCGCAATGTGTGCCACGTTCCCCAAACCCACACTCGCAGCGGTAACCAGATGTCTGCGTGAGACATTTACCACTGTTCTTACAAGGCGATGATGAGCAGAAATTGAGGCTGTATTCACAGTTACGACCAGTAAATCCATGAGGGCACTGACAACGATACGATCCTTCGTAATTGCTGCAAGATCCTCCATTTTGACACGGTTTCAGCGTCTTGCACTCATTTACATCAATCTCACAGTTCGGCCCAGTCCACATGGGGGGACACTCGCAAGTGAAAGTCTGATCTGGGCCACTTCTGCAGGTAGCTCCATGTTTACAGGGCGTGCTGCCGCATTGGTCCACAGAGGTCTCACAGAAGGCGCCAGTGTAGCCCTGAGGACACGTACACTTGACCACAGCCTCCACATATGGAGCTGTCAAGACCAGAGATTCACTGTCTACAATATGCATTTGGTTTTTCAGAGTCATTTGGTGACTACACTCCCCGCCATGTTGGCACGGTGACGACACACATGGAGTGTAGCTGAGCATGGCCAATTTCACGTGAGCCTCATTTTCTAAAAAGCGCTGATTAACTTGAAGCAATCCTGCTAGGTTGTTACGCGACATATAAGCTCCATTTTGTAAACGCACAGCAAGAAGTAAATCACAGTATCGTCCACTTTCATAAACGCTATACAGGATGACAGAGTCTCCATTAGACAGATAATTCCTGAGCGCCTTGATGAAATCGTTGTAAGAATTATGCAAGAAATACTTCGTTGTCATATTGGCAATGCGCACCACAACGCTACTAGTTAATGCATCGCTGTCCAGCCTTCTGAATTGCACTTTTGTAGGAGAGTATACCTTTGCATGTCGTCCATCATTTCCACTGATATTGAGACTATAGTTTCTTTCGCCACTGACTCTGGCAGCATTAAGTTTACATGCCTGTGGGATGCTAAACACTAACCTATCTCCCTGACTGATGGAACAAGATTTATCGCCCACCACATCTGGATCCAGAGGACCAACATTTGCAATTTGGCCACCAGGAAAAACACCCTTGTGACCAAACACAATGATTGTAAGAGGACGAGGCTGAGATGGACTGTCATTATCATCGCGCACATTGACCGACAAAGTTAGCGTGGAAGTCCTCTTCTGTGGCCAGCCATTATCGGTGACTTTAATGCGCACATGATATCCATTTTTCACATGCTCACGGTCAAGTTGTACCCTTGCTTTTACGAAACCTGATGTGCTACCCACCTCAAATTCTCTGGTATGATCGACTAGTTGGTATGTGTAGGGGCCTCGGTTGGGGTCTAAATCCGGATCCCGGGTGTAAGGATTGAGATTTATGACCACTTCAGAGAGAGGTTCTTTGTTTTCTGTGGCATTTCCAACAGGAATTTTTGGCACGAAGTATGGTCCATTGTCATTGGTATCCTTTAATTTCACGATGACAGAGGCCGATCCTGCAAGCATATCAACAGTTATAAGCACACAACTATGATTACATGGATGACTACAACAGCTAACTTGCACTCCTATACATTTTCAGTTGCTTTGAACTGGCGTCATGGGTATACTCACAGGTTTTTTGTTTTGTTTTGTTTTTCCTGAAGAGCGACTCAGCTGGTGACACCGGTCGAAGTAATATGGCACAAAAGACTGAGCCAGACCCCCGCTTCGTTTTACAAATTTATACTCACAGGTTGATATAATTATGATCTCTGCTTGTGCTCAATTTACATGTCAACAAAACTAAGAAAATATGGATTAACGCTCAATCCCTCACTCAGGACAGGACTACCAAGGTAAGTGCACTTCAAGTATTGCCTCACATGTATAATGACCAGTTTTGACCCTCTCCCCCCTTGAATTAAGACTAAGCATATGATTGAGTCATCAGCTTTCCTTGGCATGGGTCTGGAAGCTTCAGTTTTGACCCAAGTCAATCAATGCTGTTGACCTGGGGTATATTATTTCCTAGGTTTTTATCTATTATTCTCATTATGTTGTTTTTTTTTGTACTATTCTCATTAAAACTATTTATTATTATAGTCAAAATCAGTCAAGAACATTGGAGCAGACATTTGATCCCCCACCAGTTTTGACCAGTTTAAGGGGAAACGGACGAACAGCCAACTCACCCGTTTTGGGGGGAACACCAGAATCCACAGCCCCCACCGTGATGTTGTAGACGGCAATTTTCTCCCTGTCTAGGGGGCCGTTTGTATAGATCTTTCCTGTCTTCAAATTGACAGAAAAAGCTTCTGCCGGATTTCCCCCTAGTATTCTATAGTGGAACTGTCTATACTTGCTCTGTAGGTCATTATCATGGGCAAATACCTGCAGCACAGGTATTCCGCTCCTAGAGTTCTCTAGAATTTCACCTTTGTATACAGATTGGTTGAAAACCGGTGCATCATTTGCATCGTTGATGGTGATTCGTACATGACATTCATCAGTGTCATTTCCCCGGATCGGCCCTTGATTTTTAGCCAAAACAACCAGCTTGATTTCCGAAGTTGATTCGCGGTCGACTTGTCGCGCGATAGAAATGACACCGGTTTTGTAGTCAATGGCAAAGCCCTTAGAGTTGCTGTCACCAACGAGGTAGTAGTGCACCACGCCATCCGGGCCTTTATCTTTGTCTGTTGCAGTGACGCGTCCAAGATTGAAGCCCACCTTTGCAGACTCACTAACCATGAAACTGTAATCTTTCTGAACAAACTGGGGAATGAACTCATTGTCCCCTGCCACGTGGATTCTAACCTTAGTCGTCCCGCTGTATGATGTCCGTGGATTGAGAGCCTTCAGAGCTAGACTGTATTCGTTTTTAACTTCATAATCAATGTTACCCTGGGACCTGATAATGCCACTGTTCCTTCCGATGGTAAATTTATCCATTGCTACAGTGTCCCCAGTGAGGAAATACTCAACCGCAGCATTATCCCCTGTATCAGCGTCCTTGGCTACTGCCTTGAACACTGATGTACCACTTGCGGAATTTTCCTTTACGCTAGCATCATAAACTGTCTGGTTAAACAGCGGTGGATTATCATTGACATCTTGAAGACGAACTGTAAAGATCTTCGATGTTTCACGTGGAAGCAAGCCCCGATCGCGAGCAGTAATTCTTAGCTTATAGACAGGCATCTCCTCAAAATCTAACTTCTTTCGAATGCGAATGTAGCCCATACTCTCATCCACCGAAAACTGCCTCTTAGGATTGCCACCAGTTAAGTAGTAGGACACCAAGCCATTTGTACCCATGTCAGCATCAGTTGCACTTATCTTGCCAACAATAGAGCCAACATCTTGATTTTCTTTGATCGTTACCTCAAATGAACTGGCACCAAATATAGGTGCATGACTGTTGATCGCTGATACATGGATCGCTACATCTTTGTAGGCCATTTGCGGAGGAGTTCCACGATCCTGAGCCTTCACTCGTAGAATGAAGGTTTTGGCTTGAAGGGCTCCGAGGGAACTCAGCACCTGAATGACACCTGCAAAAAATAAAAAAAGCACAAAAATTCACTTTTTTTGTATCATAAAATCTTCAGTTGACAGAGTCAAATAGATTTGTAACCGTTATTTCGAAAATGAAATTGTCTAGTAAATTCATGGGGGAAAAGAAACAAAAAAAAAAAAAAGACAGTGCAAAGAGAAACAAATCTCATGCACGTCAAAATAATAGTCAGGTAGCCAGAATATAAAGCATATCTTGACAAGGAAATTACTACACTGGCAACAGTATTTACTCAAGTCACACTACCTAAAAACACATTATTCACTCCAGTGTCAAACTCTTTACTTCTGTGGAATGTCAGGCCAGGCAGCTGTCAATCAAAGGCAACATCCTTTTCAAGTAATCTCTATAATGGCGCCTGCCTGTCAAGACACCATACATGGCCTCCAGACAGGCCAGGTCACATGACCCCAATGTGACTTACTGTAAATTGTTTTTATTTCGCTGTACTCTTTATTTTTGCTTATTTCACTGATGGCACAGAACGACCAAAACAAAAACACAGTGCACTGTTACTTTAACATTATTTAGATAGGAACTGTTTCCAAAATGGTGAAATTAAAACTACAGAGAAATGGCAAAAATACAGAAACCATGAAAATTTAAGCACACGAAAATAAAGTGATTTACATCTACCTGTCTGTGAATTGATGGAAAAGAGGTTGCTGCTGTTTCCACCTGCCTTGGAGTAATCCACCTTCGCATTCAGACCACTGTCCTTGGTGTCTCTGAAAATACAGCACACATCATTAACTCCTCTGATGTTGCAGGTCCCAAACGGCATCCAAACATTTGGAGATACATTCCCACCAAATTATCTACTTTACCAATTTCTGACTGGACTGTTAAATTCAGATTACTTCGGAGAGACCGACAAACACACAGTATATTGACATTAATACTGTAAATTATGTCTTCTTGAACAGTGTGATAAAAAAAAATGAAACTTCATTTATTTTCTACCTTGATATGGGAAAGATACAAGAAAGGAATTCGTCTTTTATGGCAGGTTCACACTGGGCCACCACAGGACCAACAAATCATTAGCATTTGGCCACTGGGCAAGGTAAAGGGCAGTCACAAAGGTAGCCATCAATGGCTCCGCAATGGGTACACAGAGGAGTACATCGTGGAAAGTGTAGGCAACATGCCAAGCCAGGCAGTAACTGGAGATATACTTACTGTGCTTCTATCTGAATCACACTGTAGCCTATGAGGGCATTCTCTGGGACTGGTGCAAAGTACTTCATTTTGGTAAACACAGGGGCATGCCTGTTTGCTGGTTTGACCTCGATGGCGACTGTGGTGCTGCTGGACAGAGGGCGCTCTCCGCGGTCTATGGCGACGATACTCAGTTTATACTGGTTGGCCAACGGGTCCCGGGACACTTCTCTGTACACCAGGGACTGCCTTGCATATATCTTCCCCGTGCTTGCATCAAGGAAGAACAGTTTACTTGATGATTTCAACATGTAGTAAATGTCAGAGTTGGGACCTGCAGCATCTTGGTCAACAGCAGAAACGCCACCAATCATGTGACCTTTGCCCTGCAGTTCTGTCACACCAAACTTGTAACTTGGTTGCAAGAAGTGCGGCGGATTATCATTCACATCAAGGATGTCAATGATAAAAGGGGTCTCTGCCCGGAAAGCTCCGTCATTGGCAATGACTCTCAAGACATAGGCATCCTTTGTCTCTCGGTCCAAGGCTGCAGCAACCGTGACATTCCCACTTTTCGGATCTATGGTGAATTTGTTGCCTGGATTGGTGGTGATGCCATAAGTGTGATGGCTGTTGCTACCAACGTCAGCATCAGTGGACGTTATCTTGATGACAAAAGTACCCACGGGGGCATTTTCTGGAATGCGAGTGTTGAAATGTGCAGTGAAAACCGGTGGCTTGTCGTTCTTGTCTGTTACGATGACATCCACAATGGCACTCGCTGTCTTCTGTGGCGAGCCCTGGAAGTAGACAAGTTGAATATTACCAATCAAATTTACTAAAAGAAAAAAAATATTCAATGCATCTAGCACCGCTACCTAACAAGATTTGTGTGGATCTTGACACTTGCGTTGCTGCATGAAATGGTTGACAGTAATAATATTGGATTGTTTTATACACCCTGGTAGGCCTAGCACTACTTTGAGTCGAAATTTGCACAACTTTCATTCTACATCACTAAAATCCCAATTTCAATTAAAATTTTCACTGCCTCATTTAATTATATTTCTAAACTTATCAGAGATACACATCTGGGTACTCCAGGCTCCAAAACATGTTCTGATAGTGACCCATTCAAGATCACATCATTATCTTTCAGGCTTATACAGTCTCTTTTTTTCAAAAATAATGTGTTGACCATATTTTGTAAAGAAAAATTTAAAAATACTGTAAAATGCCACCCTACCCCCCCCCCATTTTACAGTATTTTAACCCTTTCCCCTTGAATTAAGACTGAATCGATAGCTTTCAAACCCATGCTGAGGAAAGCTGTTGACCTGAGGTATGTGACTTGATAGGTCTCATCTACGTATTCTTTGTCAAATTGTTTTTCATTACTGTTCAAGTTAGTTGAAAACACTGAAGCAGACGATATTTGATCACCAGCTGGTTTTGGCTGGTTTAAGGGGGGAAAGGGTTAAATTACAGTGAAAAATAGCAAACCAGAGCTGTGAATGTCTGATGAAATGTACGGTCAGTACTTACATGGTCCACAGCCTCCAAGGTCAGTCGGTAGCTGTCGAGCACTTCTCGGTCCAGTCTGTTGACTGTGCGTACCCGCCCCGTAGCGGATTCCACACTGAAGGCATTGCCCACATTACCACTGACAATGCGGTAGGAGATTCTCCCGTTTTCACCAGAATCTGCATCCCTCGCCTTCACCACGGCCACCTGAACTGGTGCGGAGGCCTCCTCCACCACAGATGAATTATAATAAGGTTTTTCAAACACTGGTGGGTTGTCATTCTCATCCTTGACGTCAATGTGCAGCTTCAGGAAGCTAGACCGAGGCGGGCTGCTGTTGTCACGTGCCTCCACCCACAAGCTGTAACTTCTGGCTCGTTCATAGTTCAAGGTCTTAATGACCTTGACCTGACCTGTAGAGGTCACCATGAAGCACTGGTCGATGTTCCCGCCAGCCAGATGGTAGGTGATCTGCCTTCCGCCTGGTGCAGTTGCAGACAGAGTGCTCACTATGTGACCAACCCCAATGCTTTCAGACAACTGGAAGCTTTTTGCTGAAGGCCCGAAAGTTGGAAAACCTGTGGTGCCTGTTGGAAGGAATCTCAGAACAACCGTTCCTTCATCTAACTGTGGATTCTGTCCCTGAAACAGAGGAATGACATGGTTTACTTCCAAGAAAATATCAAACCTGACATGGTGGAGTTTTTTTCCAAACTTCCCTAAAAGTGACTTAAGTTTAAGTCTTTCCCCCTTGAATTGACACTCGAGTCAAAAACTTTCCTTGGCATGAGTTGGGCACTAAGTACTCAACTCATGCCAAGGAGTGTTGTTGACCTGGGGCATGTGATCTTGATAGGGCTCATCTACAATTCTCAGTCAAAATTGTTTTTCATTACTGTTGAAATTGGTTGAAAACACTGAAGCAGACGACATTTGACCACCAGCCGGTCTTGGCCGGTTTAAGTGGGAAAGGGTTAAAACTGAAAATTCATGAAAATTTGACAACAGCACCAGAAAGCTGAATTTCATTTTTTAAAAGTTGCTAAAATAACATGATCTGCTGTGACTTCAAAATTATCTGTAAAATGAAAGACATTTCTCCTCACTATTACAATATTCACACAAAATTTAGTCCATAATCCACACATATACAGTTTGTTCTAGATATTTTTGTTGAGTATGATACTACATGTATACTTTTACCTATGTAAGAACTTGCATTGTAATGATCTTCTAACTATGGAACCATGAGAAGTGTTTCATCAGTGGTAACCACAGCAAAGAAAAGATGACTTAAGATATGAACAGTAACTGCTGTCCATGCAACTATAAAAATATTTCTCACTTCTAAACGATGTTGTAGTGTGAATGCTCACCTTGTCTGTTGCCCGGACATGGAATCTATATTCATTGCCCGGATTGGACAGTGGCTTTCTGCTTGTAATCACTCCAGTGTTGGGGTTGATGTCAAAGTTACTTATGCTTCTGCTGTCAGAGCCAAAGATGGAATACTGGATGTCACCATTACTCCCCAGGTCAGGGTCCACTGCTGTCACACCCAAGATGAACTCTCCTGCTCAGGGAGGTACAAAAAAGGCACAAGTTATACAACTGATACAAACACCTCTTCTGTCAGCTGGTACATTTTCCTCTTGGACGTGGACCTCAAAAGGCAGTTTTAATTTAAAGACTGCGGCACAACAGAAAGTCACAGGATAAAAGCAATAATTATGAACACACAGATAAAAATATGGCCACAAGTAATGAACGGTCACATAAAAACCAATTTAGAATGCCTCCTAATTGGTTTTGTCTGGGAACCTCCAGAGTAGTTTGTAAAACCATTAAATAATTAACTTAAATTATTTGTCATATATGCCTCCAAATCAGTTTTTACTGGAAACCTTCCAGATTAGTTTTTATGAAACAATTAGCAATTAAGTTTATTTGTCAATATGTTTAGAACTGCAGTGAAATTTAGCAGAAACTATCATTTTACTTTAAAATTTTATCAATTGAAACCTTTTTAAGCACACGTAATAAAAAAATTTTAAAAAATAAAAACCATAACAAAGTAACATAGTACCTGCACTTGTAGGGTCCCGCATGTAAGCCGTGTAAGATCTCTGTACAAACTGTGGCTCGTTGTCGTTCAAGTCATCCACCGTCACAACCACAGAGGCAGTACTGGTCTTAGGGATACTGCCTCCATCGGTCGCCTTGATGACCAGCTTGTACACATCCTGCTGTTCACGGTCGAGCTTGACAGTGGTAGTGATGTGGCCCGTGGCGGGGTCGATGTGGAACTTCCTGCCTGGATTCTCCACCAGAGAATAACTACGCAAGTAAAGCAGAAAATTTTGCGGGTCAAAAATATTAATGCTGTTGTGAAGCGCATGTAATAATTTTTCTTATCTTTCCACAAATTCCTGTCGTATATCATCCAGCAGATATCATCATGATACATGCACTGCAAACTAAAATGCTCAATCCATGCATCACAGTTGGTGTTCACTTTAAAAACGGCACAGGTGAGCAAAGTAAACATGTACCGCAAGTCCATTCATCACCTGTGCGACACATCAACACAGGTAAATGACTCCATAGCGTACAACTGGGATTCCTCTCGACATTTAGTCTTTAACTGAAACAAAGGTAACACATATTTACACTATTTTTATAGTTTTGTTTGGAGTCTTGCGTGACTAGACGCTTCTCACAACTGCTGGGTCTTGCCACGGTACATGTATGTATTTTGCCGATAGTACACCCATGTATTTGCCGGCTCCACAGACTATGTTCCATGTACGCTTCACTCTATACCTGAGTGCAGCATAAAAAGAAACACAGACCATGGCCTGCTCAGCAGGCAAACGGATGCATGTGCCACTGCAACTATACACCAGCTTAAAAAAAAAATAAAATTCTGAGTTTAATTCCCCACGCTAACCATTACCAGCACACTGACATGCTTGTGCGTACTCATGTAACAGAAACTACATCACATTTCTACCTTTGCTGAAACTGTTCACCTGTTTCTACCAGCCCATGATAGGACATCAGGTGCAAAACACAATGGTCATTTGGTGAAATAAGCCATCTCCACGCACTGGACGACCCACTACCTGCTGTAAACCAGCTTTCCATATTTGGAATGTAAATCAGTTCAAACAGTTGACTGGAAAGCCGTGTGACCATGTAACCATGTCTGAATATGTCACATAGTCCGTCATATGCATGAATACAGACGTGCACTGCATGGCAACTGACACGTTACCCCCTATTACAAGATGGATGCACACAGTTAACCAACAGTCCTTGATGAGTCCCCGATACGGTTTGAAATGCATCAGAGGAATAGCCGTATTGTGGCCTTGTGTTCCTGCCTATACTCCAGCCAAGTCTCCCAAAAACACCCACCAATTGCATAAAACCTCCAAATCTGAGCATCTTTCACCGTTGAAATTTTGACACAAACCACGACATGTCCATACCAACTTTGAGATGCAATATTACAAGCTTCATGGACTAACAGATTAGACAGCAGTCTATATTGCCCGTCATAACACTGAGCTTGCACCTGAGTGGAGCTATGGGGTTCACTCATTGAATAATGCTGGTAAAGCCTGGACTTCACAATTAGAGTGCTCACAGCTAATACCTGGTGCCCCTCACCAAAGACTCCTGTCTTGAGAGACCACCCTTTCAAGCGACACTGCTTCATAGGTTTTGAAGTCCCCAACAGCTTTCCTCGGCACGCTTTGGGTGCAATGTGCCCAAAGCGTGCCGAGGAAAGCTGTTGACCCGAACCATTATATTCTCTAGAGCTATTGGCATGCTGGTAATTGAATGAAAGGTGTTTTCACAACAAATATGAACATAGCATTCTTATTATAATTGAGAGCAGATCATCACAAGTAGTTCAACTTTAGTTGCATTTGGCATTGAATAAGTCAATCTACCTGTCAGGACAGACCACCTGTATTTTAAGACCACTTTTTCTGTTGCAGCAGAGTACAGAATGGTCTCTAGTGACAGGGACCACGGCAGCCTTGCACGGTGTATCATTACTAATATCCAGATTCCTTGGCGCATCATGTTTGTCCACTTGGTGATCAGAAAACAAACAAGCCCAGATGCTGTAATTCCTAAAATCTGACTGCTGAATGACCCTTAACTTGGTTAGATGAAAAAAAAGCGACAAACGAATAAGGCTCAATCTGGAACCTGTACTCTACACAGTTCCCGCACAAATATAGACAATATTAGAAGGTAGTCAACAAGAACTAGTAGGTACTTCAATGTTAGGGCACCCTGTACGTGTATATATGCCTTCAGAAATGCAAGCGAAAACAGCAACTCACAAACGTAACAATCAGTGTACTGTGGCTCAATAACACCTCCCTGTACCCACTTTTCCATCCAAATCTGAGCAATTAATACATGTATTAACAGAAATGCTAACTGATCCACCCTCATTAAATAAAGTATATATATATATATATATATATATATATATATATATATATATATATATATATATATATATATATATATATATATATATATATACACACATATATATATGTATATATACATATACATACATATACATATATATATTTATATATATATATATATATATATATATATATATATATATATATATATATATATATATATATATTTATATATATATATATACACACATATATATTATATATGTATGAAACATCATTTAGATAGAACCAAAAATATGAAGTCTCCAGTGTCAGTCTCTCGTACCCCCCCCAAAAAAAATACATATATGTATGTACGTATACATATATACACACACACTGACACAAGTAAGTATCTTGGCTAACACAGTGTCAGATTTTCTCAAACCATTTTGTGCTGCCATAAAAAAGGGAAAAAGACTAATTGTATGTGGAGTCATCTCCATTGAGACCTCTCAAATTTCAGCCCACAAATTAGTGTTTTACACCAGGAGTAATGTTCAGGCATAGATGTCAACGCCTTCATTTTACATGAATGCCACGTTACTTCACAAGTGCATGACCTACTGAGGCACCCTACCCCGCGTGCCTCCCAGGTGTATCCGTGTACTCGTCAACATGTGAATGAGCACAAAGCAAAGAATAAACATACTATTTAGTCATTTGTATTTCCTTTGAGTCCAATATAAGCCTCTGTCAATTTTTTTTTTTTTTTGGCCTTCTGTATTTCACTCTTACAAGTGCACTGATGCTGAACACCAGTCATATATCCCATCATGCAATGATGGAATTCAACACATTCTGCATCTGATGCTTTGACTTTTGGTGGTCCCCACTTTAGCTCTGCCTGTTGTGGTGCTAACAAAACACAACCCTTTTTTTCTCAGAGCGGCTTCAACGATTCCAGTCAAGTCCCATTGACCTCGCTAAACATTAAATTTGCAATTAGATTGACTTGATGTAACCGTTTTCTTACGTCTACTCCAGGTGCCCCTCTCTCCATGCATCAACACAATCTAGATAATTGTCACCTCTGTTGTGATGATTCTATGCCATCTGCTGGTGTGACTGACATTTTCGGTGCCAAATCACACAAGCAATTGCACACTTTGTCCACAGCGAATCAATTTTTAATAGAAAGAGAAGTACCTATGGTAACTGTCCGCAACAGTTTCCTTTATATCAACGTGACCTGCTGCACTTTTAACTCCACGTCTATTTAAGACTGGAAAGAACCGTTCCATACAGTTCCATTTTCCCGGGTAAATCTTACATCAAAATATTTGCAATTCAATGTTTTACTCCTACTCCCAGAAATAGCTGAGTTAAAAGTGAAATAGATGTTCACATGCAAAGGGGTTTTGGCATCTTTTCCACAGAGAGGTCAATCCTGTAACTTCCATACACTGTGATCTATCATTGAAGGTCTAATTTGCTGCAGATTCCCTTAAAAGCAAGCTGACTCAAGACTCACGAAGCCTGTAACTTTACCCCCATCCCCACCCCGCATTCCCAGCCCTAACCCAACCCCCTTAAATTCTGTCCATCCACACAATACTGAAGCAGAACTGCCTAGCTGCTTTCGGGACAATGTGACGAAGTAGGAACAGAAAAAAACACCTCATGATTTAGAAAGGTGTTATCACTTGTGATTGCAATCTTCTTGTTCACCATATGTTCACTTCTCCACATGTACTTAAAAACTGTGACATATTTATGGCCTGCCATTTTGCTTTCCCTGAATAAACATAGCATCTGTAATTGAGATCAATAAACCTTTTTTGCAACATCTAGATCTGATAATTTTGTGGGCTGCAATTAAAAATTCAAGTCACGATCGATCGGAGTATCTGTTTTTGTCAATAGTTTGTAGCAAAAAAATATGACGTCGGACAACCTGAAAACAAGACGACCAGTCAGCGATTTATGATGGAGGGACAGGTGCTTACATTGTATGAGGGTAAAGAAGAAAGGACCACGAGAGATAACATTTCATAGGGAATGCTAGATCAATGGTCAGCTTAACACATCCATTATTTGATACTGTTCAGGTGTAAAGGTCATGTGATTGGTCTAACATTTAAAGAGCAAGAGGACCATGACAGTCCTGTGCTCAGCTGAGCTTGCATGCACGAACTAAAGTGGCCCAAAAACATGTGTATTGATGTAAACTGGTTTAATTTCACTGTACTCTGATTTTTTCTTATTTCACTGATAGCACAAAACTGTGAAAATAAAAACACAGTGAATTAGCATTTTAACATTGTTTGAATAGAAATAATGTCCAAAACAGTGAAACAGTGAAATTAAAACCACAGTGAAATATAAAAAATACAAAAACCATGATAATTTATACATGCAAAAATAAAGCAATTGACAGTAGGCCAAGGTCACCCATTTCAGTCCCAACCCTGGCACATATATAGGATCATAGTCCTGTACAATATATAAGCTGTAGCTCAAACCGTTACTGGGTTATATTACAAACAGTAAAATTCGTAAAAGTAGCCACATGACCTTGGAACTTATGTCAAGGCCCCCATGTGTAATGTTAGCCTAGTCCTTAGTAAGGACCATCAGTAATTGTATCATCAAAGTCCTAGCTATTATGGAACTTTAGTTATCACCCAAAACCTATAGTCATCAAAACTGCCCTGAGCCTCTGGAAATTAGGTCAAGGTCACCCACATGAACAAATTTCGAAGTAGGTGCCCCAGGATCATGTTCCTGTGTCTTTTCAAAACAGGTATCAAATCAATTTCAGTGAAGATACAATATACAGATTTCTCTTTTTTTTTTTTTTTTTTTTTATGAAAAAAAATATAGTTATGAATGACCAATTAAAACAACTTAATTTAGACCCACCCACTGTATATTCCCTGCAAAGTTCAACGGAGATCCAATGCACCCTTAAAAAAAAAGAAAGAAATTAAAATGTGAATTGTGGACTGACAACCATGGGCAAGGGACAGCTGAGCATAAGATAAGTTCAGCTAACTGACAAGTCAACTGAGCTGGAAACCTTTCGGTGGACCAGCCTTTGACAAGTACGCATCTGTATTTCACCATCCTGGCATGCACTAGTGCCAGGACATTGGACCAAATGAGACCATTAAATCAAAGATCCGACAAACATAGTCTCAATCACTCTTGACAGGGGGCGGGAGACCAGGAAAAATGGTGACATGGAAGACATAAAAGATACTGGTAACTGAAGCAGATGAGGTGGAATTGCTGACTAAATAAAAAAAGAAAAAAAAGAAACAGAAATTGTAAAGCTTATGATTGTACATCTGTGTCTTGACAACCTACTGAAGAGGTCCTGCAGACTAAAGCTTTAGATATTGTGCTGTGCAACAGTTGTACCATTGATGCGGTTAAATTATTTCAACACAATTAAGCAAAACTCTCGCGCTTTACGGCAAATTGTCTGTCTTCCTCCTGGACAGTCGAACCAATTTTGGCTCGTATACAGCAGGAATTAAACTCAGACCCCAAGCCTGTCCTCGGACAGCACGTGACTGTCATCACAGTGCGCCACGCTTCAACACCCTGCCACAACCTTAACACTGCAACTGATCTACACAAGAATGCCATGGACAAAAAGACTCTGGACTCAATATATATGGAGATCAAACTTCTCTGTCCACAAGACTGAAATGAAACATGAACGTTAAGTAATTCCTTTTGGGACATTTCACGAACCGCCACCTTTTTTATATCACAACCATCAAAATTGGTACAATTAATTTTGTACTTAATTTGCAGAATTTACAATTGACAAGTTGAAAGTATCAACAATTTTATCGTGTTTTTTTTTTTTTTTTTTTTGGTTTACCAGCAGTGTGTCAAATTTTACACTGTGACTGAGCTTACCTGATCTTGGCATTGAGCGCCTGGTCGGCATCAGTAGCCGTGACCTGCAGCACCGCATGAGGAGGAGTTTGTCCCTCTGGGATGCGACCAACGTACTCAGAGTGCTGGAAGACAGGCGGGTTATCGTTGACATCTTGTACCAGCACTGTCACCGTCCCTGTCCCGGTCAGCCTGGGGTACCCTGGAAAGATAGATTATAATAAACATCCCTTAGTTGCATATATTGTCATGTTTTAGTTTAATATCCAGTTCAGGAATAGACAATTGGCTGAAGCACAGTTAGTCAGACAGATCTTGTCGTCTAGGTGTTCTGGTCTGATCACGGCCCATGACTCGTAAATATGCAAAGCATCAGTGTAAATAAGAAATTATCAAACACATAAATACCTTCCTTTTCTACTTCATGCAACTCGAAGGTAACCCTATCACCTGTCTTTTACCTGGGTTTCTAGTTATTTTTTGGCAGGTTATTAAGTGCAGTGTACATGTGTATGAGCTTCTAATTAAGTTACATGGTTACAGGTGGTCACACTGGCTCAGCCACGATAACCATTTAAATTATGGCAGTTACTACCACCAAAATTCTGGGGATGTTAATACCCATCAGAATAATGCCAAAATTACCTTTTTTTGCGTGTCTTATATGAAGAACTTATTGGACGCCTGATTACAGGATGCCGGATCAGGAGGAAAGCTGCTGGATCAT
The DNA here is from genome assembly GCA_964020975.1 of Hermodice carunculata. Classification (NCBI taxonomy): domain Eukaryota; kingdom Metazoa; phylum Annelida; class Polychaeta; order Eunicida; family Amphinomidae; genus Hermodice; species Hermodice carunculata. The sequence goes on from OZ026619.1 coordinate 93,523,139, forward strand.
ATTAGGTCGGAAATGACACAGCAGCATATAATAAAATATCCCACATTTTCAATGACCATAGAATCATTTTCATAATATGCTGAGTAGAAAAACTTGTTTGCTCCCAAAATTTGTATCACAAAGCCACTTTGTCATTCAAACCCACATTATGGGTGCAAATGGCCCATGTAATCTGCACACCATATAATCATGATAATCTGTATCATAAAATACACGGTGTTGGCAGTGGTGGGTGAGTCTTTTCAACTTCGAGAGCCATTTTGACGAGGAGTTGTGCCTGTCGACTGCTTTATTCTACACCCTTCACAAATGGAACAAAACTGTGATCATAACACAACAATGAAAATGTACTTTAACATACATTTAATTGGCAGAACACCCAAAATAATAATTTTAAACTCAAGAAATAATTGCTCATAATTAAAAAAAAAATGCACAAATTTATGCACAAAACTAAAGCAATCTCAACAGTGCAGCTCCAGTCTCATTCATACCAGTACCGGGGATATGTGGGATGTCAAATTCTTGTCTCCGGGCACATTCATCAGGAAGGAATACTGCAACACACCCCTCTCCTTCCTCATCCCCTGGTTCCAAAACCCCTACACCTGACGCTGTCTACAACAAATCTCAGACCCATGACTTGGGGTGCACCTGATGACCCCTTACAGGTTCCTTGCCTGGAGCTGATAACAAGCTAAGGTATCTTCAGAATATATACAGGCGGACCCTATCCATTTTTGATACCTTATATTTTATTTTTGTCATAAATTTACTGGTTACTTTCTTTTGATCGCTCTATTAGAAATGAAACCTGACTCCATAGTGTGGAATACAACATCAAACGAACCTGATGATACGAAAACCAGGAAAAGCATATTTACACTATCAGCACTCAGTTAATACATGTACACACATGTAATACAGATCAAACTTCAAATGAAGAAGGAACATCACCTTGGAATATATAAGACATTAAAAACATAGCTCCCACCATCTAGGAAAAATAAAAAAATCAAAAACTAAACTTAATGCAAGATAAGACCCATATTTACAGGCAAAAACCTAGTTACACATGGCAAACTGCAGCTTCTTGCTGTTTGGGAGCACTTTGGATCCAACTAGACTGTCATTTGGATAGCTCTTTGACATCTTATCAGCTGTACACATGTTCTCATCCACAACGTGAAATGTTTGTTTCATTGGTGTAAAGACGAATAACCTTCACATGATAGATGAAATATCAGAGCTTTAATGCACAAAAAAACCTCCAAACAGGCAACATCTGGGTTTTTTAAGGGGGGGGGGGGGACGGGGCTTTGGCAAGAATTTATTTTTAGAATATTGAGAAGCAATATGCTCATCAATATGAGGAGCCATTTAGCAAAACTGTGTACAATAACTGCCCAAAAACTGCAAAAACAACCAAACTTTTGTGTCATGTAGACCTATGTGGTTCTACTTCTTCAAGTTCAGGAAGTCCATGGTGAAAAACCTTGAACCTGGGAAAAAATTAAACTCTTTCAAAATACTGTTGTGACAGACTTCAAATTTCAGACCTAGATACATGTAGACATGTCTGCTTTAAGTAGTACATGCTGGTATTGCAATATATCTGTGTATAATTGCACTTGTTCATACCTGAAGCAGTAGTCCCACATCAGGTTGAGTAAAAGTGAATGCAGTCATTTTGTGGCCGACTGTGCCGGCGTGTGTACTTAGCCGCTGTGAAAACAATGCCAGCCACCTAATTTGTGTGTCAAATGAACCTTATAGTCCACAACTGCTCAGTTCCCGTCATTGCATGAAAACCGTACTCGCCTCAACTCATTTCAGTTGTCTCGACTTTTAAATAGTATTTTGGTCACACTGGAAGACCAAAATCGAGAGACTGGTTGGTATCAATGGAGCTGGGGACATGCAGCCGTACTTGGTAATTTCAAGTTAATGTAATTAACTCAACTATATGGTTTTACTGTACACTGATCTGTGGCCAGATTATCAAGCAAAGAACCCCAGGAGACCCACAGAATGGTTTAAGAGCTTAACTTTGACCCAACACGTGTCAAATACCCGCAGCAAAACATATGTGTTTGTGCAAACAGTCAATAAGTCTTGTCAAACACTGCAACCCACACATTTTTCCGTGACCTTGTTTGGTTTGAAGCAGACACCGGCATTTAAAAAAAATAATAATAACGATGTTACTGCTTTTAAAGAATGTGCAAAAAAATAACGCTTATCATACATTATGAAGCAATGTACATGATGGTCTCATCAAAATGGTTTTCATTACTCACTTCGTAATTTATTGCCCATTTTCAGGAGAGAAAAGTACCGTAATCAATTGTATTGTAATCAACGCTGGCGGGTCCCGCAATTTAAAATTGTGAAACAAATTATGTTCCTTGATGCTGCAGCTTCAAAAACAACATTCCCACAATTTATATGCAGAAGCTCCACTTTGTGTCTATTACCAAACAGCCCAAATTGTTTACTTTTCCTCCCAGTGTTATGAACACAACATCGCTCATTCATCTGGTAACACTGTGGACAATAGCCAGGGTAATTTGGCTCCGTAAATTTCGTCACAAAATCCATCCGGGTTTTGACTGCCCTATCCACAGCCCTGCGTGATAAGTTACTCTGGAATCTACTCTTCAATTTCATGACATAGCACTGGTGAGCATTTTACAAATGGGGGCAGACGTCCAGTGAAAACATATCCAGTTCTACATGCAGGAACATGCCGCAAATGTCAGGGTGTTGAGTTTATTTGGTGTCCATCGGAGTCGAGGCTCCACCCATCATGTAGGGGGGGGGGGGCATTTTGATGGGTGAAATATACACCAGGTTGCTTCCACTTAAAAGTGTCCATCATCTCACACCACTTCTTCCCAGCTGCACTTCATCAATGTCCCACATAACTAGCATGAACTCTCCAGTCTCCTCTTGTTTCTGTTTTTCTGGAGTTTTAAGACCAAGAAATGTAGCACAATTTACCCAGTTAGTCTAAGGGACTCAAAATCTCCCATTTTGAATGAGAGATCCCTGTTTTTTTTGTTTTTTTTTTTTAATAATTCCCATTCCTCCATTTAGAAAATGTTTCTTCCCACCCAAAGAAAACATCTGTCAAAAAAAAAAAAAAAACTAACAGTAACAAGATAAGGGGGAAAATGCACACGAAAGTACAATCTGAAACTTTTTTTTGCAAAAGTTTCTAACATTAACCCCCACCCAAGGTCACCCACGCCGACCCATCCCCTATTTCCATTATTTCACTCCCTCAAATATCCAGAATATCCAGTTTGCACATGTATGCAGGACAAAAGAGGAGATTCTCCCCCTATGACATTGCCTGGGTTTGGAGTCTCTGAAGTCTAACAACATCTCCAGAAAAGTTGGGGAGATAAAATGGATGTGACAGAAGATAAATCATGCACTCTATTTCTAGCTTTGGGCTCCGTCAACTTCGTGCGGTAAAATCTCATTATCCTGGCTTTCCATTAACATGGCTTCTCAAGCAAAAACTATATATGCAATTGGGAAACGAAACGTTTGAAGTATCATAAAATTACTAAAGATGTACAGAACAGCCACTCTGAGCCAGCCACAATTTATACTTGTCCCACTGCAAGTATGATTGAAAACACCTATGTCTTACGGGTTTTTTCCCCCTTTCTTTTCGCACCAGCAGCGATACTGCTTCAAAAGAAAAATAATCCCATTTATCTATGTGTAATCACTTGGTTTAAGTCGGGGATCAATTTAATTTACTACATATAGTCCGGAAGTATAACACATATTAAATCAACCTATGTTTCCAAAAGAAAAAGTGTACTTATTTTGCCAGGCAAGGATAGCCTAACTTGTTTGCTTCACCAGACCTTGGCGCGCCTGTCAAGAAATACGTGTACCTGCACAGAAAGGCAGGCAATTCAATGGCCTTCTGGGTTAGCTCAGCAGGTAAGGTTTCTGTCGCTGCCGGTGATGTCTCAAAGTGTCATGTAATGGAGGGTAGTCATACGCATGTACCATCTCTGGTTACCACCCAGGCCAAGGGAATAATCTAAATTTATATATATACATCATGTCCTGCATGCCACCATCATGTTCATGTTAGCACCAGATCTGTGTAATAATCACCCAAGCCAAACGTTATGTGTACTGCACTTTGGTTCATCTACCCGATGTCTTATCTCCAAAACCTAACTACCATGGCAAAAGGCATCACGCCACCAGTCATACAGCATCTCTAACCCAGCCTCTTAAATATGAATGAATAAATGGGAGATAACCTATGCCAGGAACACTTTGTCCATAATGCCATGACACATGCATGATGACAAAATGCAGAATATTGAATTTATCATACTTGAGCTTTTTCTCAATCTGACAAGTAGGGATGTTTAAGGGGCACATATCCCTTACTAGATGCTAATTGGGTATATATATACAAATATATAAACAACTAGTCATCACACAAGCTATAAAATCACAGCAGGATGTTCCTCAATTGTTTGCCTCCCCAGAAACACCCTCCCCAGTCGGGTAATAGAGCAGGACCTTGTCTGTCTGGGCGATCTCATCCGTGTATATTTTCTTTATAAGGTATCTGCTTCAGGGGCCTTTCTTTCATTACTTGGCTTCTACTTTTTTCTTGTTTTATATCATCTTTTGGGAGGCCCAGTCATCTCAGTGTCACACATTCCATACTGCCAGAACAAGCTCGCCATACGGTTGGAGTAATTTCAACTCCCTCAACAAGTCTTGTGTTTCATACACATTATGCTTCCTTTCCTGACCCCGGCCCTTCACTGCCATACAGATGTGCACTTTGGAGACCTTAATTTCTTTTTTCATAGTGATCAGCTTAACCAAGTTGATGGCACAGCGATATGGAGAACTGTCATGCCATACACTGCCAGTCATTTCTCCGGGTTGGCCAACGGGAATTTCCACATTTCTCCAGCTGCCCTAGCATTTCAATCAACGTTAATCTTGCTTAATGACTGAGGATTTGCCGGTACATACACTACATCTGTTTTTCATGCTGCAACAAGTACAAGTTTTCACTGAATGAACTAACGCTCATGGACCAGAGTTTGACCAGAGAAACTCGAGTATTACAAATGTTCTGAATTTCAACGTTTATCGCTATAATTAGCAACTACAATATCCCATGCATGGAAGCCAAGTCCTTTTTTCCCCCAATTCCTTCCTCACTATGGTCCTACCAAGTCTGCTGACGATACCCACTGATCACAGGATACATCAACATCTGAGTAAAGTCACACCAATGAACTTCTAAATTTGTCAACTTACTGCCATACCAACTTTTTTTCTATGCTAACAGTTTCTGTTGCACAGTAACAGATTTGGCCTATCAATTCCCATGCACATAACTCTGTTCTCCCTGTTCTTTGTGAGGGTGTCAAAACATGTGAATGATCGGCCAACATTTTGACAGGCCATTTATTACACTTGTAGTCATTATGAAGACAATGAGTCACAACACTTTAAAATGTATATATGCAGACTGCCACTATTTTGTTAAATCTCTTTATCTTCTCCCCTCCCCCCTCCCCCCCCAAAAAAAAACAAAAACAAAAACAAACAAAAAAACAAACAAACAAAAACTGGTAATAATAACAACAATAACAAAATTTAACATGGAAGATATCAAAGATGACACTGGAATCTTTGGTGTACAGTGCATGTATACTTAAAATGATAAGTTGTAAGATTTTGTTTGTATATTTTCACTGCCTGTTGAAACATGATCCCATTTAGAGGGTCCTACAGTTTGACATGGTGTGACCACTGCAATATATATTTGTATATTTAACCTTTTTCGATAAATGGCAATTGCATATTCAAACTGAGAACTGAACACTCAAATTTCTCAAGGAAGAGCTTCCATGCAAAAGCCAGCATGCCTGGTCAACGGGGCCAGATGTTCTCCCATTACTTGGTCATGCTCCAGTTGTTAAATGGCAGCCAAAGCATGACATACTGGACCATACAGAAAGAAATAACCAAGGCCCAGGACAGAATGAACCCCAAGGAACTCAAATCAAAACTGTGAACATAACATGGATCATCACATATTTCATATGTCATTTCGCTCATACGGAGCTACAGACTTTCTATATAACTGTCAAGAACTTAACTCTAGTTTCACTGCCACATTTTGGACTGAGTCAACAGCTTTCCTTGGCATGTTTTGCACCTATTGCATTCAAAGTATGCCGAGCAAAGCTGTTGACTTGGACTATCATACTCTATGAAACTTCAAGCATGCTGGCACTTGAACGAAAGGTCTTTTTACAAGAACCATGAATCTAGCATCCTTATTAACATTCAGAGCAGTATGTGTTAAGTAGTTTGTCTTTAATTACTGTTGGCACTGAAAGAGTTAAGCTATGTCTGGTTTGTACAAGAGGATACAAGAAAGCTCACTTTCCACTACTTTTTCTGTTTTCTTTTCTTTTCTTTTCTTTTTTTTTTTTGACTGAAGCTCAAGTCAAAACAAAAGGCAAAAGGCTATCACTATAAATCCACTTAAAGGATCTAGTGCCATAGTTTACCTTCCATTCCATCTTACCCTTTACAGTTTGCAGCACACAAAATTAATTCTTTCTGAGCTAATTCCAGATTAAAATTGCTGACAGCAACATGTCTACATTTCCAAAGAACAAAAACAAAACAAGAGTGGTCCCTATTGACTCGGTTGCCAACTTGAGCACTGAAAGGGGTTGATATCATGACTGCTTTCTCATACTTCTGTGATTATAATGTGTTCACATTGTTGCCTGCAAAGCAGACCTCCGAGAGCCTACAATTTCTTTCCAAGGTGAAGAGACGGCTGTAAGTGTCTGCATCACATGTAAAATTCAACACCAACTCAGTTGGGTTTGCTGTATATATATATATAGACTTTGTTTTGAGGTTTTGATTTTGTTCAGTCACCAATGGTACAAAACTGAAGACAAAAGCACTGTTGCAAAGTGTATGCCTGCCTGAATTGGAGTTGTGTACAACAGTGTACTCACAAAATTACAACAACAAAATAACATTCTGAAAATCAATAAAAAATTAAATGCACTGACTGAATATTTCAATTGGTACACTTTCATCTTATATGCAAATTGCTTTTCAATTACATGAAATAAAGTCCTACTTTCCTGAAGTGTTTGCAAATTAATGCATCTAAGTTATAAATTGCTTTACATCTGCAGGGAAATTATTTCATATCATCATATACAGTTTAATTACATGTCCTCTAAAATATTTCAATTCCATAGTGCGCTTAACTGCACTTAATAATACAAATATATATGCAATTTTAGCCATTTGCCAGTCTGCAATTACCAGATGTTAACCAAGAGAGCAGATAGAAGAGCAAATCTAAGGTGTCCCATGGATAATAATGTGGTGCCCTGACCTGCTTGTTGCTGAATTGGACTCCAGCATAAATTTGATAATATTTTCCCAAGCCTTGAATCAACAAGCTGACCAGCCAGAAATAAAATGGATCCCTGTGTTGTAATCAAGTGGAATTTTTTCTATTACATATTGTGCCGATTGGCATGTCCACGAAACACCATTGAGTCCAAGAACATACAAAGTATCCAATTAGTTTCTGCTTGTGCCTGCTTGCTATTTGTTGGAACAGATATAGGTAGCAAGTTTGGCAAGCAATGTTCTTCAAACTTGTGCACAAATTTAATTGTCAGTGACAAAACCTCTCTGAAAGAAGGCTTCTCAACAAAATGCATTGTTTCACCTTGCGGCTGTCTAGTCCATTTTAGCATTCATAAAGTATGCTGGACCAGCATGACTTGCATCAAATTTACAGCAAGTCTTTGACTGACAGGTTAAGTCAGCGTGGTCCACATACACTTCTTTAAATGGTGAAGCGGTCACCAAAATACCCCTTCTCCAATACACTGGAGCTATTTGCTTTCAGCCATATAAACTGTGCAACTAAAGAAAATGTAGATGTTACATATCTTCTTTTAAAACTGGACCTGGAAAATTTTTCTATACACATGTACATGTGCATTGTGTGTCATCTGCATTCACATGTATCAGCTGTAATTTTCATAGCTATTCTTGTGATTCAGGTTCATAATGAAACCCAAGGCTTCGGGATTCCCCGGAGAGCCTGACCAGGCAAGAGTTTGCCCATCATCTGACTTGAGCACCTAGTGATTCTGCCTGTACATATTGATTGACTGTTTTATCTCTGTCACTTCTCGTGCACACACGTTTATATAATATTTGTATATCTACAGGTAATGGAAACAATTTTATCCAATTAGAAATCTTAAAGTATGCCACCTGGTGTCCAACACCAGTAAACCTGGCAGACTCTTTGGCCAACTGTGGAGTTTGTACGGTGGGTCTTGTGCACCCGGTATCAGCTGACAAAGAAGGAACCGCTTTCTGGTCCAGGAGGCAGTTGACTTGTGTATTCAAGGCATGCATTCACTGACACTCAGCATGAGCTGTGTACAAACAAAACAAGGGGGCATGTCCCTCACTGTTTTTACACCTGTGACACCCCAGCCATCAATTGATGCCCTTCGGCTCCCGGTCTAAAATTGCACAAATCAACCATTTCTGGGTCTGGTCCCTCAGTCCAACCAATTTTGGTCCAAAAATTTAACTGTGGCATTCCACTACTTGGTCTCACACTGGTATTTTGACACATTAGAGCGAGGGGAAGTCAAAGTCGGGGAAGTGGGGGTATTTTCAAGTTGGCCTGTAAGCTACACTGCCTGTGACTGGGCGCCGAATAGACAGCCCTCCCTGACTTGTCAAACAGCCCCGCTGGTACCTCCACTGTTTCCACCCAAGTCTAATTTCATCCTATCACCCACCTTTGGTTACAAAAAAAAAAATCAATTTATGTCACGAACAACTTCCGCTGGTCTCACACCTAGGGTGATGTAGAGCAAGCAGCACAGCATCCATGGGTGGGACTCTCCTTTACCTGCGGGGCCTACAACCACATCGACATCTAACCTTGCTGTTTACAGGCCTGCACCTGACCCTGTCTACCATACTGCTTGACCTTTGACCCAGGGGTCTTTAAATTAATTTCGGCCGGCTCGTACATCACATGGACACTGACCCCTCAAGGAAAGCTCTGCTGGATTAATTTACGGAGGAAAGGTTTTCCAGACTAGATCTCCCACTTTGATCCTCTGCCCAATGACACAGAGATTAATGGCTGATCCCTCCCAGGTGTGTCTCAATTCCTTGGTCAATTAGCTCTGTAAACCTGACATCACAATTCAACCAAGGTCAAAGAGCTAATGAGTTTTTTTTTTTTTTAAGAGTACACTTTTCACCACACTTCATGCTGAAACTGGATACCCTGATGGATGACTGATGGATATTACTGGTAAAAACATGCAATAAAAATTCCCATAAAATGAATCACAAAATCATCTGTCCCAGAACTGTGGGATATGAGAGGGACAATTATGGAGAAGTCACCAAACTGTATCGTTTTACAGGAGCCAGCTCCATGACTTCCCCACCAAGATCCTGTACATTAACTCAGGTTTGCACCAGTCGCACCCTTCACTAGTCAAAGCATGACCACAACACACAAGTTTTCCCCCGAAAAACCATGCACCAGTTTTCTTTTGCTTGGCTGCGAAGTTTAACTTTCATACTTCATGGCACTTCAGGGAGAGACCTTCCTTTGTATACCACTAAACTTTGTCCAGAAAAAAAAAAAAAAAAAAGGAAATTCATTTACAATCTGGGAAACTTTGACGGCAAAATCAATTTTGCTCCCTTAAGCCTCTGCCCATTAAGCCAGTCTCACTTCAGGAGAACACAGGTTTTAATGGAACATTCCACCTGTAGGTGGCAAAATAGGTAAACCCCACCCCCCACCCCCCTTAACAAGTGGAGGATAACTAAAACCTGGTTCATTCATTAGCTGAATCATGTGACACAGGAAGCAGGTGCTGCCACCATGCGGAATAATGTATCTGGCACACCCTTTGGAAGTCTGGGAGAAGATGAGTAGACCCATCAGCACTACGTGGTGTTGTTCGGGAGAAGTTGGCACGGTGGCACTTAAGTCCAGGTGGGGATCAATAATTACTGTCAGTGTGCCTTTCCCCACTGTTGCTAGTGTCTTAACATGTAAGATGGGCTGTCCCTCAATTGCTATCTTCAACTAATATAAAATGAATGCTCCACTCTAACAAGTGTGGCCCCTTGCGCTTCAAGTTAATAGTTTTTGAAGGCCTGCCGTGGTTATTTACTGAACTGCGGACTGCCCATGGGATGCAAATACATACACATATAAAGCTGAATGTGATGCATCCCCAATCTCCATATCATGGACATCAGTGAGTTGCACCATCCCTACATATTTGCAGGGCTGCACAACCAGGGCATCATCGTGAACAATCACTGGAGCAAGACCTACCCCCCCCCCCCCCCGGGTACACCATCTACAAGTTTCAACAGGAAGTGGTCAATGCTTTTGGAGAAAAATGTACATACATGTACATGCATTTGCAGGAGTATCCCATGAATACTTAGAATGCTAACATGAATACCTGCCGTGCAAGACTTTTTACCCTTACTGCCAGTAAAAAGTGCTCACATATATAGCAAGCGATCTTAAAATACAGGTAAATTTATTAGAGAAGTACACGAAAGTGTCATGAGAGGGCAGCCTTACAGAGACGTATGGTCTCTCATGAGAAGCCATCTTTACAGCAGGCACCACAGTATATTGACGGTTAGAGGATTTCAAAAATCCACTGACAATCAGGAAATGACACCAGTGCCACCTAGTCAGCAAACTTTGCAGAGACAAGGTCAACAAGTTCATTCCCGCCAAGTTTGAAGATAAAGGCCAGCAATATAAAATTATTGACACGAGCAAACTTGCATAGATGCATTTCCTTTTCTTTTCCTTTATAATATACATGCCAGCAGAAGCTAAAAAAACAGTAAACCCTTGTGTATAGTAATTTCCAAGAGCATTGTGTTCCTAACCTTTAAAAACTGCCTCCACATGAAAACTCCCTGGGTTGGTATTTTCTGTAATTTACAACGCTGTACAAGCGGGTAACCACCACCCACTCCCTACCCCATCCATTCAAACGGCTTCAGCCCCAAAGGCAGGCACACCAGGTGAGAAGTAAAAGCACCTGAGGCCATGCAGCTTTTAAGATCTCTGTCCACTCCAGGAAGAATCATCCTTTTGTGTGACTACAATGCCTGGGGCACAGAAATCCCAAGAGATAAGATGCAGGTGCCGTATTTAAGATCACCACTATAATTGTGCTCAACTTTAACCCATTCCCTTCTGGCGGAGCACAGTGCGCTTCCTTATTTTTAATGTTGGTGTCCCTGCAGCTAAAATGAAGGCACTTGCTGATTTTTTGCTTCAAGTGTGTAGATCTGAAACACCCTTTATCAAACTTTGCAGTAAAATGAAAGGGTTACCAATTAACTCTGTACAGCACTTGCTGAAAGAATGAATGGGCAGGAAAAACGGACTCAAAACTGTCTGAGGGAAGAACAGTGGATGGGGAGGACAAGAGTTAATGACCATGCCAGGCTGTGACTGTCCGGCAGCACGTACCACATGACATATGACAGCTGTTGCGTAATTGGCTATCAATACACTGCCATATTGGCCATCAAATGAATGATTACAACTTGATCCCCGCATCACCTACAGCTATCAACTCACAAGCTCCCAGACCAGACAGAGCCTGGTCAACATTACCAAATCCCATCTCCGTGGCGAGACTACAGGGTGGAGGGACCCAACTCTGCTCCACTGGTTGATACAATCCCTCTGATAACAACCAATATAGGTCCATATCACACGAGTCACTTTTAATCTGTGAAGGGCTGCTCTAGTTCTCCCATAATCACTGACTTTATTGGATCAAAATTTGCAACACATTTTTCTGCAGGTGTAGTTTTCAGAAGTTTTACTCAACTTGGACAGCAGATCGTTCTTTGTCTGTGAAGCATCATCATATAAGCTCTATCAGGGGTAGAACCAGACATTTCGGAAAGTAGCTAGATCGTTCTGTGTCTGTGAAGCATCATCATAAGCTCTATCAGGGGTAGAACCAGACATTTCGGAAAGTAGCCGAGTCACTGTGCTCCATTGTGAAGCTTAGGGGGTGAAAGGAAAACAGAGTTTCTTGGTAAAAAGATGGGAAAGCATGCCTGCAGTTCCCCGTCTAATTCCCCCAGGTTATGCTGATTTCATCACGTTTTACACAATTCCTCCACTTGTAGCACCCTGTGATGATCACAAGTCATGTAAAGAGGCAATTCACATTGACATCTTCCTTACAAACCTAGATGTGCTTCTTCTAACTCTTAAAGTGCTAATCACTGCTCTAGCTGCTTTCTCATTACTGTTAAACATATAACGGTTAAAAGATTCAAATTCCTCATGGAGATACCTTTCATTCAAATACCAGCAAGCCTAGTCTAATGCAAAAAAGCAGACTTAGTCATAAGCTTTCCCTGGTGAAACTTTGCAAACAAAGTCTCCTGAGGAAAGCTGTTGACTCTATCTTAAATCAGCACTTTAAGGGCTAACGTAAAAACCTGAAATGCACTTTCCCCCAGTCATGAACCTTTGTTGTACCCAAATGAGAAGTGTGTCAGAGAAATTCCTGTTTTTCATTCTTTTCATTACAGTGTCTTTGTTCTGTAGCCTAAAGGATTTTGGGGGGGGGGGCAAATTGCTCGAGTCACCATAAACAGTATTCCTTCCATTAGTGACTCTAATAAGGCCTGGACATAGGCAATATTGTCATACCAGAATAACAATATTGTCATACCAGAATAACGTCAGAAATTGCTACCTATACTTCTAAAAACAACAATTTTGCATTTGAGAGTCCTACGTTTCACATGTCACCACACAAGACAGTAATGGACAGACAAACAGATATCCCTTCATTCTTTTGACTTGCGTGTCTGTCAAAGTCAAAAGTAGGGCGTCATGATATACTGCGTGTTCTTCAATCACCCTGTTCACACCAACCCTAGGTGACGGGTCAAAAGCCTTGTTTTCCTTACAAGTGACAACTTATCCCGTCGCCATGGTTTCAGGCTCCATAAAAGTCATCTACTTTCTTTGAAGGAAAATCAACCTCAGTGGCAAAGTAGTTGTCAAAAGTAACGAAAGAGCTACGGGTCTACACGCAACTGTTAAACAGTCACAACTTGTGTTCAAGGTAGATAAACTTGAATGTTGACAATTTTGTTTTCTTTTTGGTCGTGCAAAGCCCAGTCATCTCTGACAGGGTTCAATGGTACATCCACCAAAATGAGAAATGTTATGTTTGTCATCTTTTCTCTATTCTCTCAGTTTTCCACTTTCGTATGAAAATGAAAACATACTTGTAAAACACATGGCTTCCCTCCTCCCATGTCTGGCCACCACTGCAGAACACCAGAGATCACCATTATGGTAATTTACAGAGCATTAATCAAGCTACATAATAAACCTCTTATCTAATTGACCAATGGGACTTGTGAAGGTCATGGGTCATATACTGCAGAGGCCAAAGCTCTATCCCAGAGATAATCGCTGCTCCCCTGGTAAATTCTGTTTGTGCAACTAACTGCTTCTAAAATATACAATCTTCAGTACATGCACTTTAAAAGCCCATCTGACACGCACTCCACTTTAGACACCAGTTATTAATATCTACACCTCAAGCTTTTGATAAAACCTGGGATTCAAATGAGTGCACTCATGAGCACCATCATTTGATGTCCGCATGAGCTTAACGCGACATAACTTTTTCATGTACATCTGACACTTCTATTAATTCCTCTCATCTAAAATAGTGCCTTTACAAACTGAGACATGCTGAAGACTTCCAAGTGTGTTACAGGTAATTTAATGCTTTTGATAAGTCACAGACTACATCCTTGGACAATGATATGTTCACGGGCATTACGTGCTGCCTGAGAAATTGGAGGGGTTTCCTATCTTTTTTTTTTTTTCGACGTAACCATTGACAAAGTCAGAGCGATTTTACAGTGCACAATTCAGACTCCACTTGACAGCTAACTCCTCCTTAAACCATGGCCCCTTTGTCCTCTCAAGTGTGTTATTATTCACATTTTTTGCACTGGACAATATCAGATCTACTTTACTGCAGTGTTTGCATGTTAATGCAGATGTCAAAACTGTATTTCTTGCATGTATATTGCTCCCTGAAAGAAATGCTTTGTCTGAAGTGAGATTGAACTTGGAATTTGAAGCGAGATCCAACCTGGAATTCCTGAATATAAACTCACTGTCTTATCACCACCCAAAGCGGACTTGATTCGGTGGCAGCCTAAAAGCTCCAAATCTCATTATGTTGGTAATTCAATTCAAATACAGTATTATTCCTATTAAGTGCTTAGCAAATTGTCAAAATGTGACACGTGTGTTCACGCTTGTATTTTAAATATCATAATACTGTTTTGGCACAATAATTGGTAGAAATTTGCATTCGTCAGAATGAGATTTGTTTTTTATTTTATTTTTGTCTGGGTCATAAGAAAGGAAAAGAGCCCTTTAGGGACCCGAAGAGATCATATGGTATTTCTGGCTCAGCTCAATGTCACATGTAGTTGCTGCACATTGTCATACTGTAAATTAACTCATTTCATGGGGATATATTTTCATAGTTTTTATATTTCATACATTTAATGGGAGTTTTAACTTCCAGAAAATTGGGCCATCAGCTAAACAAGCAAAAATACAACCAAATCAAGTGAATTTACAGTGCTGTGGGACTTGATCCAAGCTCACAGTCATTGCACTGGATAAAACTAGGCACTCGAATATTCTGCATCAGAAATTGTGAGGATGATACAAAGAAAGTGAAGATGTGGCACAAAATGGAGAATTACACTGGCCAGAGTTTTGAAATGTTTGAGAATGGTTCAGGACATTAGTAATTCAGCCACGTCCAGCACAGACCTTTAACTTATCACATCATTCTCAAACATATCACAGCACTGTCAAATGTCATTTCTATCCATCCGCAATGTGCCTGGCAAATAACGCATTGGAGAGAAAAGTAAGTGGGGATGTTTGAAACTTCAATATGTCAAATCAGACATTTCGACGTAACCAACTCTTTTTTTTTTTCTGTTCTGCAACTTTCCTTCTTGTGCCACGTATTATAATTGTGTCTTGGACCAGTCACAAGACGTACACGTAATTTTCAAAAGTATACAACAAGTCAACTTACCAGAGTCAACGCCAACCACCACCAATTCATACTGGCTCTGGTGCTCCCTGTTCAACTTTTTTGTGGCAAGGATTTCACCTGTTGTGCTGTTTATTCGAAATAATGACTTCTCCCCATGCTGGATCGAGTAGGCTACACGAGCATTGGATCCTGAATCATCATCTCGTGCAGTCAACCGAATCACATGTACAGGGAGATCCTCTGCATTCTCACGTACATATGCCTTATAAGGAGAATCCACAAAGACCGGGGAATTGTCATTGACATCTTCCACTGCAATCGTCACAGTAGCTGTGTCTGATCTCGGTGGTTCTCCCAGATCTTGGGCGATGACCTGGACTTTGTAAGTTTTCTCTCTCTCATAGTCAAGTCGTTGATTTATGCTGAATTCACCTGAGTAGGAATCCACTCGGAAGTCCCTGCTGTTTTTGTCCCCGGCACCAATAAAGTACCGGATCTCAGCATTTAATCCAATGTCGTTGTCTGAAGCAAAAACAGTAAGCAGACTCGTACCGACTTTGATGTCTTCTTCAACAGTTTTTGAATACATTTTTGGCTGGAATATAGGATCGTTGTCATTATCGTCACCAATCTGTACTTGGAGATTCATTGTGGAAGACTTTGGTGGTTTACCTTTGTCTGTGGCGGTCACAGTTAAATTGTACTCATCCACAGCCTCCCGATCTAGGCGACCATTCACTTTTAGAATTCCACCCACACCCTCGAGTCTGAAAAGGTTACTGGACTGAGGACTCAAGTTGTACTCCACGTATCTGTAACCATTACGGCCTTCATCTTCATCTCTCACCACCACTGTGGACACAGAGGTTCCGATTGGGGTGTTTTCCATTACAACAATTTTCTTTGGAGACACAAACTTTGGCGGGATATCATTCACATCCTTCAAGATGATAGTCACCTGTGGAAACACAAAACCAAAAGTGACAATGTGATCTGTATGTGAATCTCTGAAGATACACCACGGTCACAGAATATCTGAGATGTCATAAAGGCTGCTAAAAATTGAAATCACTGCCAACAAATCAACTTCTATTCTTACCTCCATACTGTTACATACTGTTTTTGCCTTTCTTGGTCGTGGATCAAAACTTCCAGGGCTTTTCATTGAGCTTGCCAACCGATAACATGGAGGAGAGAGCATTAACCATAACATTGCAGAAAGTAAAGGGGTGCTTGTCAGGCAAGCGCTGACCTGACATGAATGTGTTCCATTGTTCTGTCCAAACATGGGTGATTTATCTACTTTCTGGACCTTTACTTCTAACATGGGAAACCTATTTGGGGTATTTTCTCAAAGATTTCGACACAGCATTATTTCTACAGCAAGTTAGTGGCATGTTTTAGGCTGTGATCGATTTAACAGCTTTCACAGTTACAAAATTTGTGTTTTGATGTAAAACCAAGGTGGCACGTTCCAGTATTACAATTCTTGCATTGAAGTATGCTGAACTCTGAATCCCCTGGATGCTTTGAATGCAGTTGCCCAATGTCTCGACAGCCGAGAACTGCTTAAAGCATCAAGGTACGGTATTCCTATCGACCGGGAATGCAATCTCGCTCATTAAAAATGCTACGAAATAACAGTAGCAGTCTTTGGCAGTCAAAGGACACAACAGGAATGTCTGCCTGTACCTGAAGGTATCCATACTCTCTGAAAAAGTCGGCAGACTAGACAAACACCCAGAAAGTTTGACTCTGCTTCCCACCTCTCCTTTTGGCAAATCTCTTATTCCTTTTCATTTATTTCCCAGATGAAAAAGCAAACATCGAGTATGAGATTTCCTATTAACTCTCTCAGTGCCAAGTGTTGGACTGAGTCAACAGCCTTCCTCGGTGTGTTTTAAGCACAATGCTCTCAAAGCATGCCAAGGAAAGCTGTTGACCATTATATTCTCTGGAACTATAGCCATGCTGGTACTTAAATGAAAGGTCTTTTCACAATCAATATGAATCTAGCATCCTTATAAAACTTGGAAAGCAGTTCATCTTAAGTAGTTCCACTTTAGTGGCAGTTGGCATCCAAAGAGTCAACAAAGAGAGTAATACCAGATCACGATTATGTTTGACACTTTACCATGTTTTTACTCTTACCTTTGGGTAACCATGCCAAATACATACAGTCATAAAATATTTACCAGGCATGTTTGAGACAGAAATGAGTCAAGAGGTGAACATTTTGAAAGTATCAGGCCCAGACCCGACTGTTGTCATACCACTAATACACTGTATCCTGGGCTGACCTTGCATGGCACTCTGCCTGTATACTGGTACTGTCTGCCAGAAAAATGGTTGCCATTTACAAACCATCTGAAAACCTGGCCCCCATTTTGTTCCCAACACAAACAGTTCTCCCGTGGAAACATGTGCTAACCAAATGAAATGGCCAACAGATGAACAGTTGTACGCAAACACGGCTCTGCATACTGACGTAGTGTGTACGACTAGCTGTCTACACGTGTGCTCTGACACAACTTGAAAACAATTATATACACTGGTAAACTCTACACAGGATATTTAGCTTAAAGTTTCAAGAGTTTCCCATTTGTTTATGGTCGTTTAATATCATTTGCAGACCTTACAAAAGACGGGGTTTTGCAGATGTTTTGTGTGCTTTTGTTCACACAGTACATGTATTACCCGTTTATTTCCAATAAATGAAATTAAAAACATGACTATCCCACATAAAGTTGTTTCAAATTCCAAATAAACGAGCAAGTCGACACCTTTTTTTTTTCCTCGTTATAAGCCGTGTCACAAGAAAATGAGGCAGGGGGCAAACGTGGCAGGAAATACAAGATACGAATCCCCCTGAATGGCTGCACATGCGTCAGCTGTTTATCCCCACCAGGTAAAC
This sequence comes from Hermodice carunculata, assembly GCA_964020975.1. Classification (NCBI taxonomy): domain Eukaryota; kingdom Metazoa; phylum Annelida; class Polychaeta; order Eunicida; family Amphinomidae; genus Hermodice; species Hermodice carunculata. The sequence continues at coordinate 93,541,295 of OZ026619.1, forward strand.
ACAAAGTCTGTCTTGTGCTGGCAGTGTACCCGACATGGCACCTTTTTGCCTGTTCCCAGCTGAGGGTAATTTCATGGTTAACAGACTGGCACAGAGTTACAACTTTGCAACCCTTTAAACGTACAAGGCACAGCAAAGAATTCTGATGAATTTGGAGATAGTCATTCTCTGTTGAACCTGGGCATTTGTACACAGAGAAGCCAAAAAAAAAAAAATAAATAAAAATAAAATAGAAATGGACAATAATTTTAGTATGTGTATTTTTCCCATATTCACATCTGAACCACCTCAAAGCACTCTGCATACAGTACTAAGATGCACTCTGCCCCCAAGTCAACATTTTGTCTCTGGAAAGTTAGGACCACCCGTGACTAAGACATACTGCTGCCTGAAGCCTTTCACCCCAGATTACTGTTCACTCCTTTGTCTCATTCAGTCAACACCCGTCCTCAGTGAAGGTTGGACAGTGGGCACCCACTCAACCTGTACTCAGGAAACCCACTGACCTGCAGCATAACCTCTTGGCATGTGTCTACAGAGTAACCTCCTCACTGGGGTCTACTGCATGTCTTTACAGATGTCCACAGCATAACCTCCCCACAGGTGTATAAACCATAACCTCCTCACAGCTGGTATCTATTGCATAACTTCTGTACAGGTATCTACAGTATAACCTCTTTACAGGTATCTGCAGTATGACCTCTTTTCAGGTATCTACAGCATAACCTCTTTATAGGTATCTGCAGCATAACCTCTATACAAGTATCTGCAGCGAAACCTCTTTACAGGTATCTACAGCATAACCTCTTTACAGGTATCTGCAGCATAACCTCTATACAGGTATCTACAGCATAACCTCTTTACAGGTATCTACAGCATAACCTCTTTACAGGTATCTGCAGCGAAACCTCTTTACAGGTATCTATGGCATAACCTCTTTACAGGTATATACAGCATAACCTCTTTACAGGTATCTACAGCATAACCTCTTTGCAGTTATCTGCAGCGAAACCTCTTCAAAGGTATCTACAGCATAACCTTTTTACTGGTAACTACAGCATAACCTCTAAATAGGTGTCTACAGAATAACCCTTCCCACCCCCATCCCAACAAGTGTCATATTGATCTCCATGCACACATTTTTTAACTGAATACACAAATTACAATAAGAGTAAACAGTTAGAGTTGTTTACCCAAAACCACAGATGGGGGGACAGTGTTAATTTTTCTACCCTTTTCTGTACAGATCTATGTCTCTGCTATTAATATCAAATAAAAAGCAGTGAACAGGGTTTACCATTGCAGAACTTGAGAGGCGCTGACTGGGCTTGGCTGCCTGGTCAGTGGCTTGTACTGCCAGGTTGTAGTAGGCCTGCTTCTCCCGATCCAGAGGCTTGGCTGTCAGGATTGTTCCATTGGTGGGGTGGACAGTGAACTGGCCCTGTAGATCCCCTCCAGTGATGGCATAGGACACTCGGCTGTTGACGCCTACAAACAAACACCATCAACAATACTCTGAACATGCTCCAAGTCCTCTCAGGTACATAATCATACAACCCTCTCAAACAGAACTTCTGTATCCTATGTGAACATTGGAGATACAATTTTTTTTTTTTGGGGGGGGGGGTATTTTCTCATGGGCACTCACAGCATGCTTTTTTCTATTTGACTTTTTTATTTTCTCACCCTCTTTTTTTCCATCCAATTGCGACAGGAGTAAAGCAGTGATGTGGTATCAGAACAGAAGTCTTGGTCAGCGCTTTCAAGGTCTTAGTGAGCAGTTTCTGTGTTGCTTGCCAGCTCAAGTTGTGGCTTCCCCAGTGCAGCAGCTTTACCACAATTTGGGAGGCAACACAAAAAGCATATACAGTGGAACCTGTTTTGAGATACCACTGTCATGAAAGACTGCCTGCCTTTGAAGACCATATTTGCAAAGTCCTTTCTGTCATCTTTCCCATGCCATTGTGCGTCCATTGAGAGATCATGCCTTATGTGACCACTTTTTGGCCTGCCCTGGGGTGGTCTCTGTAAAGAAGTTTCACTGTTCTAACTATTTTGGACATGTCAGTCCCTAGCTCTTTTTTAATGAGGAATTGGAATATGTAATTCCAATCTAACAAAATACAAGTAAAGTTTGTGGGTGGCATGGGCTGAATTAACCCTTTCCCCCTTGAATTAAGACTGAGTCAACAGCTTTCCTTGGCATGGGTTGGGCACTAAGTGCCCAACCCATGCCAAGGAAAGCTGTTGACCTGGGGCATGTGATCTTGAAAAGTCTCATGTACATTTCTCAGTCAAATTGTTTTTCATATCTGTTGAAATTAGTTTAAAACACTGAAGCAGACGACATTTGACCACCAGCCGGTTTTGGCCCATTTGAGGGGATGCAAAAAGGGTTAATCTTTGCCCCTGGCTGCTACACGTCGTTATTTACCTGTCCCCTCCCCCGCCTCTGCTACAGCAAAGGGAGAGTGTTTTTATTGTAAGGTGTTTAGATGCAGGATATTTTTCCTGAAAACACAGGCTCTGTTTACATGCGGGGGGGCATAATGCTTACGTTTTGTTTTAGAGCTTTGTTTTTTTCCACAGACATTGGTCGAACACATTAAGAACCCCCTGCAGGGGGAAATACCATTGGTGGGTGTTTACCCTGTAGCCTGGACCTCACCTGTCACAGGAATTAACTCTTTAAGTGCCAAATTTTGGACTGAGTCAACAGCTTTTCTCTGGAACCATAGCCACGCTGGTACTTGAATGAAAAGTCTTTTTAGGAGGAATACGAATCTGAGATCCCAATGATCAGTCAGACTAGTTTGACTTTAGTAGATCGACTTTAGACGTGATTGGCACTGAAAGAGTCAACTTGGGTGCAGTATCCACACATGAATGCTGTAAGTACATGTATCCAAGTTAACACAAATCTTCCTGCATGTCTTCCTCTTTATTTACTTATTTTTTTTTTTTTTTTTTGAAGGGGGTGCGTGTTTTACATGTACACATATCACTAAAGTGTGTTTTCCTTGCTTGTTGCCCCTTTTACTTTGGTTCTCAGTTTGTGGCCACGACTCACGTAGTTTCCTTCCAAATGGCAGTATCCTGAGTGGCACACACTCCCTCTCCCTTTATCAATTACACATGTACTGAACACATCATCCACACTTACACTGTTAACAGACCTCGCCAGCTCATTATCAAAATTACAGGAATATGCCCATATTTGGGCATTGATGCTCAGGTGATTCCTGGCCAATCAGGAATACAATCTTTGACCCTTGCCTTTCAGCATCAAAAAAGTACATGCTCGTCAATGTGTCAGTTCACATTATATGAATATCAGACATGTTTATACTTAATATTATCACTCATTCAATTTCATCACAGCACCTAAAGACTTAGACACTGCCCCTTTGACTCTGACATTGCATTTAAGCACTGCAATATTTATGGTATATGTGACTTTCAAATCGGCTCAAGTTTATCCCAAATGGTTATGCAACCCAGTGGCAGCAATGCCGGATCTGTCCGTCCGCAGTCTTCAGGTGGGATACCTTTCCAGTGCGTGTGTGGTCAAATGGGACTTCCCCTTGGCCTCTGGAGACTTTGTTCCAACCATATTGAAATTACACACCTACATGTTGACTTCCCTTATCTTCGCATCAATATTTTTACTCCGGCATTATAGCACCATAAGGTTATTTCTATCAGGAGACATTTCTTTTCCTACAGTTTGTCCCAGATTAAAGATGAACCCACCCATGAAATCAGTAGCTTGTACGGGAGCTTACGCGATCAATACATACAGAATGTATCGGGAGAAATTCCTCACAACCCACATTTATAAATTGTGCAAACACAAATTCCACTCTCATTAATTCTGCCTTTGAGGTAGCAAGCTCACTGGATCGGGAATTATGCAACGCAGTCGATGTTTACCACTACTACAACTTCTGCCTTTAGTAACGGCATACGGTCCAAAAACACTTGACTCGGTATTATGGCATTAGCTCCTTAATCTTGTAACGCTAGTCACTTGTAAACTCTCCATATTTCAATGGGTCAAATGTACCCATTACTTCTTGTGTTTTGCCTTGTGTCCTGTCTTAATCTTAAAGATTGTGTGGTAAAGACCCAGCCACTTAGGCCAAATTCAGCTACTAAATGCTACTTAAAATATCTTAAATATTTCGTATGTACAGCAGAACTCAGCATTCATCAACTCTACACACAGAAGAGAAACTACACTAATTTAATGTTGAAGCACACCACAGGAACCAAGTCTTCTACTAAATATATATATATATATATATATATATATATATATATATATATAAAACACTGCATCATCATTTGACCAAAAAACCCGGATTTTTCTTTTTTAATCCTGTGACCATTAAAGACAACTTATGTTGACCATCGTTAGCTCACAATAAATTATTAGTGGCCAGTCAACCTCCATGGATTGGGTATTAATCGACCCTCCCCCTCAGCGTATCAACTCAATAACTGAGATCTCCCGAGACTCCTGGTCTCATCATCAGCATACAGGTATTTTGTTTGTTACCTGAAGCGTAACAGATTTACAGCTTGTGATATTCAACCAATCAGCACCCATCTTTCATCTGTCACGGTTCTAATCAACCTTACCCTCCAGTAACGGCAAGACCTGTACATTCACTTCACACTACATATTAATATTCTGAGAGTGTCTTTCTACCAAAAATATGAACAGACAGTTGAAAGGCTGTTCTGTTGTCTTGACTCTGCATAATAATCTATCATATCTAGCACACCTGGTGTCCAGTTCCCTGGTGCCATGTGATCCGGGCTGGTAATATATCCGGCTTGTCATGCTCTACTGTGGAGTTTAACACTCTCCACCTGTCCATCAAGGATTTCTCTCTTGCAACCAAGTGTAATGACCACATAACCCATTACACTTGGTTAACACCAACACACTTCTCCAGATAGTTGGTGTAAAATGTGATATTTACACCCTGGTACCTGCCAAGGTTGTATGTAGTGAGGCTCGATGCAGTTATAATAAATGACGACACTCATTAACCTCATGATCCCTGCACATTTACTCCCTTGTATCATTAAACCATTCTCTCCTTTTCACACTGGTGCCTGGTATTAACCCTTCCCTCTCATTACACCCCTAATGCCTTTTAACCCTCCTCTCCCTGCTCACCCACTTCCCATAAAACCCGTTTCTCTTTACACACATACTGCCTGTTATTAACCCCCTTTGTCCTTACATGCCTGCCTCCCAACAAGGGAGGGGGTTTGTTGAGGGCAGCGGTTGGTTTTGCCTTTTTTTTCATACCTTCCTGAACATTACATATTTTTTTTCTCAAAAACTGTGTCTCTTTTCTTGATCAAACAAACAGAACGTTTTCCCTTGTTATATTTTTCACATAAACTTTCTTTTCTATACTTTCAAGTCTGAACTGGTTTCACTGAAGGTTCCTCCCTATTAGGACTTTTTTTAGTTGAGATAGTGACTCTCATCTGGACCAAATTAATGGAATGCTTCCACTTGACGTTTTTCTCTATCCTTGTTACTAATGTAAGCTTTTCTCCCTACTTTCCAGTCAAGAAGTCCATTGAAGATAACATCTGAGACTGCAGACAGCTGTCCTTCATTTCAGAGACCACCCCCGGAGCAGATCCAAAGGTGGTCACATACAGCAGATGGTCTCTTAGTGGAGGTATATACAAAAGAACTATGGGCATGATATACATGCGGTCTTAAAAGGCAGGTGGTCTCTCACTGGAAGAGTCTCTCACAGGATGGACAAGTGTGTTTGAAGAAGGCAGAGCTGATTTAATTCCTCTGTGCATCATCCTGCTTTGGGAAAAAAAATACTAATGCACTCAAGGAGAAGATATGTGTACTGACTGACAGCGACACACTGGCCTGCAAGTAGGCACTATGTATAAAGCATCCACGCTCTACCTGTACCACACAGGAGCCAGCAGTTTTCAGAGTGGCATGAAGTCTGTGGTGCCAGCAGGCTCTCTTGTAGTGATAAATGCACCTGGCCTATAAAGTATAGGGGTCTGGTTGCATCACTGCATTCAGGTGCTACCCACAACATGGTGCATGTAATTTTGTGACTCAGCTTCATTTTTCAAATTGGTTTTTTTTTTTTTCTTGAAAAGGGATGGGAGTTTTTTTCTTTTTTTTTTTTTTCACACTGGCAGCCTTTCAACGTTTCCTGGATGACAAATTTGGACAGCGTCCATGGGTCTCTCAGCTGTTCTGTCCGTAAAGCAATTGTGCAGAGTGTAAGTTACCCTTAAATTGTCTGCAGATTTCTTGGTTGGACCCAAATGAAAAGCGCGTGTTGCCAGCGTTTTCGTGCTGGCTTACAAAGTGAGGTTCTGTCACAAGATTTGCCCTGCAGGGTTTCAGTCAAAAGTGCACAACTGAAGGAATGTCCCGGGTGTTCTTTCTGGTCCTGCCAATGCACAATGGCAACTTTATCGTATGAAAGTACTCTGAACACTGGATACTTTATTGTAATAATGAACTGCCATGATTAAACTGATTAACCACACAACTGATTTCCCATTCCTCAAATATTTGTATATATGTGCACACATATTATATATAAATATATATATATATATATATATATATATATATATATATATATATATATATATACATATATACATATATATATATATATATATATATATATATATACATATATATATACATACATTTATACATACATATATACATACATATACACATACATATACACATACATATACACATATATATACACATATATACACACATATATACACATATATACACATATATACATATATATACATATATATACATATATATATACATATATATATACATATATATATACATATATATATACATATATATATACATATATATATACATATATATATATATATATATATATATATATATATATATATATATATATATATATATATATGTACTGTACTAATATAAAAGGAGTTGAGATCAAACCCAAGTCTCTGTTTCAAGGTAATAAGCCCCTTAAGCATTTAAACTCATTTTAGTCATTGTTATTCAATTTCAGTTTTGTCTCCAATGCACCCCATGCTCTCATGGGGCAGTTGTTTTTTTTTTTTTTTTAAAGTCCGGCTGTCATAATTAGGAAAAAACACAGAAACTATACTGTTTACCAGACAATTTTTAGAAATAAGAACATTGGGCACTGATGTGCTATGGCAGAAATCAAATTTCCACCAGAATCGTTTCCCATTCAAAAACTGAATTTAACTGTATACCCTCCTTGGGAGTCCATTCAAGGTTAAAACTGCATGTTGTAACAACAGATGGCAAACACACGTAGCCTGTGTATTCATCTCATACAATCAAATGTCCCAGCAACAATAACAAATCATCAACGCTAACATACCTGTTAGGTAAAGGTCTCTGCTTTCTCTGCCCATTCCCAGCACTGGCTAATTCTAATATACAGATACACAAATAGTGAGGAGTTTTATTCTTATTTGTACCAGGAAACCTGCAATGGGTTACTCGTGTCAGCCAAAAGGATTATAATGTCTTCAGCAAGTAACCATCAGACCATGTTTTAGAGCCTAAAATATCCAGATGTGTACCTCTCAAAGCAACTCATTTTCTCCACTTAATATTTAACCAAGACAATCCACTCGACACATTAAACATAGGGCTGATGATTTTCCATTTTGTTTTGTTTTGTTTTGTTTTTATTCAAGGTTTTCTGTTTTTGACTTTCCATCTTTTGGATATTTACCAGACTTTTTTAAAAGCCTCCACATTCTTTTTTTTTTTTTTGTCTACCTGACTAGGAAAATTTGCATTTGACTGTGTGAAATTGATAACTTTCCGGCACCACACACCCTCACTTCCAGCTTCAATTTATGCCCAGAAAACACTCGTACGAAGCCAGAGTAACATAGATGCAACCCATGTCATTCATTTCAAGTACTTTTCTGGAGAATTAGAGGGGGGGGGGGCAGTGGAATAATATGGACAATATGTATAAATATTAACTCCTGCACATTTGGTGACTACCATGATGCTCTTTTCCCACGGAAACAAAAGTTCCTCTGTGAGTTTCAAATCACTAGATTAATAATGGCAGCAACCTTGATAAACCTTATCGTGCTTGTCAATAAGTGGGTAAGGCTAGTTGTACCATAAATTTTACCTTCATAATGGAAGAATGTACCAAAATTACATTTCATTTGTTCCTTCATTTGATTTTATTTCATTTGACTTTGAAAATGTAACTGCATTCCGTTACATGTCACGGAAAATGAACTTTTCCATTTTTGGTGGTTCATTCCCCAGTGCCATCAGTTTTTGCTGCAAAAGCGCAAAATCATCAGCCCTATAAATAATATTATAATATGAAAATAGTGCAGTTGCAGATAAAACTATGTTCATTGGTACTTAATTCTAAATGCAAGACCTATCAAACTAAAAAAGCTTTGTATGTCTCGCATATATTTGGGTGGAATTTATGGACTTGGCAACATGTACTTTCTTGTTTATCTCTGCATTACAAGACAGACATCTTTTATTTCAAGATCTCTTAAGACTTTGGTAGGACAGTTTATCATACCTGTGGAATGCACTTGAGGACTCCTGGGGTGAACTTATATTTAGCTGTCCTAAGCAATACACAGTTTAGTTGGCAGTGCTGTTAAATGCACTTGTATTGTATTACAGACTTGGCCACCTCTATGTACCCCCTGCTATGCAATTGACAAATATACAAGTCTCGCGCCCATACCCATGCCCTATGTTGCAAACCTTGTTACGCAGCAAAGGAGTTGCTTCGAAATAGACAGGGACTTTACCTGTGCTGGAAAAATGTGCGTTTTCACGGCAAACTTGCAATAAGTAACTCAAGGCATGTCGTGCATTTGCAACACGGTTGACAGGTTCCGAAAAGAAAGTACTCAAAGTAATGAGGGTCTTGGATAAACTGATAGGGCTATGTCCATCTTGAACAAAATGTCTGAGGTCACTTCTCCCTTGGGTCTCTGTTTCTCTAACATACTCTTCGTGAGGTTAAGTTTCACTCACTCGCAGGAAAAAAAAATCTTAACAAGCAAGGCAATAAGAAGACAACAATACACCTTCATTTTACATCACGCTATCCCAAACACTTTGAGTATCACCTGTTAAGGGACAGAACCTTACCCGCCTATAAATCTTGATTTCCACATTTATCAGCCTTAACCATTCCTTTATTTCCACAAACCATTTCAAAACGAACACCCCCAGTACTCCATTTGGAATCATCAAAGGGCCCTGACCCTGGTTAACACGTGAAGCTAGTTAGCAGCCAGATTTCAATTAATTTAACCCAAAATAGGCCCGTCATTGTTGGTGGGACAATGGTCCTACTGCATTAGCTCTCTCACAGGCATGTGTCACTGGGTTTTCGCCCATTGAACCACCCATTTCTCACTGGAGTATCACATTGATAGGTCGGCTGGGGTAACAGAGAGCACCGCAAATGCTTAGAACTGTGCATGTTCATCTCTGTGCCCTGCATTCGTAAGTAGCTGCCTGATTTAAAACTTCTTCTGTTTCCTTTCTTTTCTTTTTCCAAAGACAAGATTCCATTAGCAAATGCCACTTGTATCTTTAGGCTGCTTTCTGGTCCACATACATCATTATTTGGCAATTCCATCTACATGCGATCTTTACTGGCTTTAAAGTTTTTTTTTTCTCCCCCAAACTTTTGAAGTGACTTTTTTAAACCCAATACACACAGTAAATGAAGGTATCAGTTTCAGATGAATTTCATATGTCTTGCAATTCACTTGACTTATCATGCTAATTCATGTTTTTATGCAGTTTTTCTTTTTTTTTGGGGGGGGGGGCATTTGGCACATACCTGAGTCTATGTCAGTAGCGGTTACTGTCAATATGCTGGTTCCTTGTGTTGCATTCTCCCAGACCTCGTCATTGTACGAGCTGGGGTCAAATACAGGTGCGTTGTCATTCTGGTCCAAAATATTCATGTAGACTGTCACGGTGCTGGAGAGGGGCGTGCGCCCACTATCCCTGGCCTCTACCTTCAGTATGTAGTGGTGTGCCTTTATAAACAAGAACACAAAAACAGTCAATCATGGTCACAATGCCCAACCCATGCTGAGGAATGCTGTTGACTCTATCTTAATTCAAGGGTCAAAAATGATCTGATGGTTTTCAGAAGCATCTTAACCTGTCATGAGGTACATCTCTAATACAACTTTGAAGCTGCAGTCAATACTTTTAGACACAACACGGCTGTCTCCTTGTAACAAAAAAACTAACAGAATAAAAAATACAAAATGATCACAAGGACCAAGTTTTCAATTGGCTTCTGTTCCAGCCTTGCAAACACAAGAAAGTTGGTCTGTGAATGCTGCAGGGCTACCCAGTGACACCAAGTTCATTTTCACAAAAGCCCTAGCCCTGACCATGCCAAAAGTTACACGACAAGTACTTTCCACAGGTTCATAATTTTCATTCAGAATTCCTCACCTGTTCATAGTCAAGAGGCCCAGTCAGGGTGAATACACCTGTGTGAGAATGCAGCGAAAACTTGTCCGTGCCCCAGGTAGACACCAGAGAGAAGGTGATCTCAGCATTTTTGCCCGTGTCTCTATCCACAGCGGCCACTCTGCCCACAGTGGTGCCCTTGCGGGCATCTTCCCTTATGTCAAACGAGTACCATGGTTTGGTAAACTGTGGCTTCTCGTCGTTGATGTCACTGACTGCAATGTTGACGGTGGTTTGTGAACTCTGTTTGCCATCACTGGCAATAATTTTCAACGCATAAGATGATTTTTCTTCCCGATTCAATCGCTTCAACACCAGAACTTCACCTACAAAATACAGAAGACGAGATCCACGTAAGAATAATGATCATCAGGAATTCATGACTTTATGTTTTAGTAATGTGTTCTAATGGCTTCCCTCATTATGACAGACACACAATCTATTTAATCAGGGCTCCATTTCATTAACAGGACATATCATTACATCATCAAATCCCCCATGATCGGTAATAGTGTGATCCTAATTTGTTGCTACGGCAAGGGCCTTGTGAAATTAAGGCACAGGCATCAGTAAAAATTAGTTATCTAATTTATAAATTATGTAATTTATAACAGACGTGATCTCTGCCCTGGCTTCTGAGCAGTAAGCTCATTAAAGGCAACCTTCCCCGGGATCTAAGGCCACAAAGCAGAAACAGGTGCTGTCTGATGCTTAATTTGGGTAAATTGTGACCATTTAGTTCCACCTGATCTCTTGTGGCTGCATAGCATGTCACACATGGGGTCCATCACAGGCACCATCTGATCTCCCCCAAGCAAGCAATGAGACATGCCTTCCCACCCAATCACAGCATCATCCATCCCTGCTTTGGGATGGCTGAAGGGGGGGGGGAGGAGGTTGGTCATAGTTCAAAGCTTAAACATGCCATAGCGCACAGTTTATTTACCCCTCATACCACATATCACAGTTATAAGCATCTTCTGTTGAAATTCATGATAAATAATGGGTAAAATCCATAATTTATGGGAGGAGGGGAATTCCCCCCCCCCCCCGCACCATCACAAAAATACCCCTTTGCCCCCCTGCAGTCTGCCCAAGGAGGCCAAGTAGGCCTATCCAGCCTCAGTGGGCGGCCTCCTTGACAGCCTCAGTATCCCTGTGGTCATCAAAATGAGGAATTGTGACACACTAGTGAGGGGCCAATGGCAAGGTTAATGGCATGTCACGTGGCTAAGTTAATCACATGACATTGTTCCCAGCAGACTGAGGGCATTTTCAGACCACAGCCTTAGTTCTTAGTTGTTGGGTTTTTTTTTTTATTTCTTTATTTGCATTTGCCTGTTTTTGCTTCACATTAACTTCAACTTTCTTTACTCTAGTTTACTTTTTACTTTTATTTTTTTTAATATTAAATTTACTTTGTTTTTATATTTGTTCCTATACGCCTGTAATTGTGTAATCACTTATTGACTTTTGTGCAAAATGCAAAACTATAAGTGCAGCATGTTTGTTCTTTCAATGTCTAAAACACCTGGTACATCACCAGTACAACTCTGTTTTGACCACTTACAGTACATGTATAAACAGTGTGTACTCCCATTTGCTAATTCGCATTATTATCCTGGTATCTGGGCCCAGCACCAAAAAAAGAAAAAAGAAAAAAACCCATCCAGCAGGGTCTCCAAACCATGGGAGGAATGAGCAGGGGCCTAATTTGGTATTTTGGGCGGAGCGGAGACCAAATCATTGCCAATATGAGCACCCTTACGAAAATTATGTGCACTTGTACTTTCATGCAGATTGGCACATAATTTGTATTCATGCTACATACTGCAGTGAAAACTACAGCGTGTAAACAACCTTTCTACAATTTCGAACCAGTTATAAATAATTTAGCCTGTGGGAAAAAGTAATAAAATAGCAACAAAACAACTTATCTACCTCACAGAGGAACTTTGTATGCACATCCACAGGCACTTGCGTATCAAACTGAATTCTGACCTCAACGTACATGTATCACGCTTTCATGCCCCCTACTTCCACTTCTCTGTTGACTGCCAGAATTTAAGGCAGAAATTTAAGGTATGTAAACAGTACGTCAAGTAAGCGACCTCTGTTTATGGTCATATGCTCTGCAATTGCTGTCATAAGCACAACAAATCTATATATGTCTGTTTGACTGAAAGAATCCTGAGAATCAATTTACCTCCCACAATAATATTATTATATCAAATTATTGTAATGCAGTGATATGTGGACAAAATATTCATGCACAGTAATTTTCAGATATAACTAAAAATATATTTTAACAGATAACAACACCAGGGGATTAAGGGGGTCCCAATAGGTGGTACAGGCAATAATTTTGCCCTAGTACAAAGTACAGAAAATCAAAAAGTTCAATAACAATGACTGGTCCAAAGTACAGAAATCAAAGTGGCTTCCAGTAAAGTAAATTAAAATGCCCAGAACGCAAGTACAGAAAACCTCTTTACCCCCCTCTCACAAGTCAATATAGTCCATTGACCACCATGTTAAGTTTGAACAGTTTTCATTGCTTTGATTCGTATAATGATTATAAATTACAACATTTGAGATACAACAGATAAAATATCTATGTACCAAAATCAGAGACATTCTAAAAAAATCAAATTTTTTTCATTTTTGGTTTTACATTATCCTTAAATACCATTTTCCATTTTAGGTTTTGCATTACTCTTAACAGTTACTCTATCAGATAAAACATAATTTTTATGACACATGAAGGAGGAAGCAAGGAACAAATGTTTCAATGAGACATGCCACTTGTATGGGGCTGAAAATAAAACCATACCTCTGCTCATCACAGTGAGTATAAAAATTTTTGATCTACATGCCACTGAATTGTACAAGATGCTATCTTGTGAGCTAGGGGTGACTACAAAGCATTTTTAAAAGTCTCAAGAGTCTATACCATGAAATAACAGCTGACGATATTAGTTACAGGTTGAAAAGGGTCAAGTTCACACCCAAACATGCACTAAATTTCCCCAGTTGTCCACTTGTTTCATACTTGGTGGTGCGTCAGCGGCTAATTATGGTCTTCATGCCACGGTCAAACTACAAAATGACCTTTGACCCAGACGAAAATCAATATCAGTAATGTTTTCTCAAGTCTGTAGACACCTCAGCCAAATACATTGCAAAACCAAAAAATGCAACAAGTCCTTCCTTTTCCCTTTTTTTTAAATGTTTAAAGTAAACACAGCTGAAACTCTGGAAGAAACTGTTGCTGTCATAAGATTGAGGACCACCACCCCCAGATTTTACTTAATATAATAACAGTTTGTATATGGAACATATGACAGTGCCTTGTTGAGACTCCCAACCTTAACAGTTACCTGTACATGCAAAATGTCAAATATATCTTGAAACTTGCATCTTTGGTAGCCATGGTGTGGGGGGGGGGGGGGAGAGCCCTAGTGTGCCGGTACGAGCAATACTTCTGTCTTGGTACAAGGTACACGAAGTACGGAAATTAAAAGGGATTCCAGTATGTAAGCACAGTAAATACAAATGCCCAGTATGCAAGTACGGGAGAACTCCTTTACCCACCCACCCCCCTGGTGTAGCATTTCAATTACACTTAGTTTTTCACTCAGGTATTTTGTCTTTATTGTCAGCCATCAGCCATGGCAGTCATCTTTATATGTTATACCTGTATTTTTTTTTTTCCATTTGGTCAAATACAATGTTCCTGGGTCCCAAGTGCTGATATTTTGGCACAGAAAAGGGTCATGGCACAGAAGCATTTGGGATGATGGGGGGGGGGGGGGGAGGGGGTATTCCAATCCTAAGCAGATAAAACAATTTTTAAACTGCTCTTGATTGAGGTGGACAGAATAAATTTAGAGCAACACAGCTCTGAGTCTGAGTCTGATCTCTATGTGTTACATCTCCTCCAGTGTCCTGCCTCCCCTGCCACTTCAAAAACATCTCTACAATCTGTTTCCAATGTTGCCGTCTGTTAGTGGGTCAGAGATGTTCTGCCTATATTTTTCTCACATCTGACCTATCACTTTTCATTTGCCTCCAGTCTGGTCTTAATCCCGCGTGCTGAAAATGAGATTTTTTCTGTCTCCTGAGTTGGCATGTCCATGATCAGAACACTTGGAATGCGAGGAGGAACTCGCATGAACAAACTCAGTACTTTCTTGCCAACTTCCAAAAAATACCAAGCACGCCTGTATGCTGGGACCCCCATCTGAATGCCTTCCCGCTCTCATAAATCTCAACGTTGTTTTTTTTTCTCCCCATTTATTTAATTCCATCTTGCAGCCTGAGAGCTATGAGAATCAAGTCTCATGATTTATCCCCTGTCCAATTTAGCTGGCCACTGTAATTTCACTGTCTTAGTTGCTACCACAAAATGAGGCCAAGGTGTCTTTATTTGGCCTCAATTTAGGCACAAAGCATACATTACTGACAGGACAGATGTAAAATTAACGTTTCTCTTTTAAGGGCTCACTGTGTTTTTCTTCAACCTGATCCAACAGGTCAAAGAGCGAAGGTCAGACAAGTTCATGCTGGTGGTATTGTTTACAGAGGTATTTGTACCTGATGCCATGGCCCCTCCCCCTTTCCAGCAGAATTCTTTTTGAAAAAAAATACAGGTGGTCTGAAGAGAATGTCTCACACACCATGTGCTCCTAAAACTTTAAAATAAATGTTACACCTTTTTGTTGTAGGGTCTGAAAAAGTGTTTCTATCATTTTGCTTATTTGATGTTTTTGTCTATATCTTTTATCCTTTTTGACAATCCACCATCACATAGTCACCCCATAATGAGAATATGTTCTTAATGGAAAGTTATGAGGTTTATTTCATACTGGTTAATGGCATTTATGCAGATCTTGCGGGAACCAGAGCTTATCTTTCCTAACCCAGCCACATGCTGTAAAGTGGGTGTGTAACCAATGCCCGGACACCCAATGGACATGGAGTTTATTAAACCAGGTGCATCTAGTTTCAACACAAATGGCACATAAATCTACCACCAGAACATGGGTGCTGTCGAAAGCTTATCTCTATTAAGGCGCCTGACATTTTCTTCTCCTGACCACAAATATGGGTGTCAATCAGTCAATGTTCACCACCTCATGCTGAAGGAAGTCTGTTTCTCAGATATGGAGCCTGTCTCCTTCAAATGCCAGCCACCTACAGCTGCTGCCCAAGGTAGATGCTGATTTCATTCACCAAGACTGCTGAACTAATGTGCTCAACAACAGCACTGTTATCAGATACACACCATGC
Organism: Hermodice carunculata; assembly: GCA_964020975.1. Lineage (NCBI taxonomy): Eukaryota > Metazoa > Annelida > Polychaeta > Eunicida > Amphinomidae > Hermodice > Hermodice carunculata. The sequence goes on from OZ026619.1 coordinate 93,557,160, forward strand.
AGGCTGTGTTTTATGAAGTCACACATATCTCTTGTCAGGCTCCATCTCATTCTGAAACTGTGTAATTCAGAAACAGTAGCTATAATTGTCTCACTGCCAGCAGCAGATAACATGAAGTTTTCCTTTCCTGAGTGTCTTCTTTTGCCATCTCTCAATGAACTAAGCAGGTGCGAGACCATTATTGATGTGAGCATTGGCGACACAAAAACAAAGCTGGACTGACCAGCCAGTAAAATCTTGTAGGGAAGGGGGGGGGGGGGGGCTTGCCTGGGGCTCAAGTCTGCTGGAGTATTATGATTATCATCTTCTTGGCAGGAGACATATCTGAGTGTCATATCACACCACATCTTTCCCTCTCTACACACCCATCAGAGGTAATTTTGAACTTTTTGCCAAAACTATCTCCCACCCAGGAGCACTGACCCTGTAATCTTTTTTCCACTTAAATCAAGCTGTTGATGCTTATGTTCTTCTTCCATAAAGAAAAAAGACAAAAAAAACTTTCAGTTGATGCAAATAAAAATGCCATGGACTTGTAAGACAAATGCCTCAGAATTAATTTTCAGTTTGATCCAACACTATTATGGAATGCATTTCAAATGTTTTTTGTTTTTTTTTTTGTTTTGGTTTAAATTGCATAAAATGGGAAAGGCGGTCAACACAATTTTAATGTCTGGAACGATGTCTCATTTTGAAGTCGGAATACACAGGGAAGAGTACAAAAACAAAGGTCGTGCTTGACGGCGGAACCCTGAGCAGTGTTTACATTGGCTCCACTTCAGTCTGTGCACCGAAAAAAAAAGTGTTTTTTTCAAAGTTTTTCAGGATCACAGATAAAGCAAAACAATAGTCTTTAGTTTGAAATTATGAGCGTCACATAAACCGGTTGTCAAGGCTTCAACTTTACACAAACAATCCGTGAAATCTGTAAAATTTCTGCTGATAGCCTGAAGTCATCAGCTTTACTTAAGTATATAGACACAAATCTGCTTTGTTGGCCAAATGTTCACTCAAATACGACACTTCCTTGGAACAAGTTCCCAAAATGATGGGCTGACTGGCGACAGTCCAGATAGGACCAGGTATAGGATGTAACTCAGACAAGGTAGCACCTCAGCTCAACTGTCACTCCACAAACTTAATTACACATCAACTTCCCCCAATTAATAAACGGTCCTGTCCTTTCTTGTAAGCTCGTTAGTCATGTCTGGATGTTTCGTGTAAGAACAAAGGATTTACATGATCAATTCCACTGAGGACTAAACCTGGGTACAAAGGGTCGCTAATTGCCGAGTTTTGGCCCTGGCACCACAAATTTGCTCTACTTGAAGTGGGTACAATGGACCAGTGGTCAAGTAGTCAAGAGACACCCACCATCCCTTAAGGGTGCCCAGTAATGGTAAAGTCTCCTACAAGCCCTTCACTTTGATTATCTAATCTGGCCTCCATCAGTCTACCTGTGTCTGGTCTTCTCTGTGTCTTGACAACGCCACCTTTCTTGTCCTACGGGTAAGTCCTCTTTCCACCTTTTTTTTTTCACACAAAACATTTCAAGGTTACCCCAAGCTGAATGCTTTGATAAAGCAGTAGGTTCCAGTGTGCCCCCTGGGGGTGCTAATGGATGTATTGGCCCCAAACGTGGGGCCTCTCTTTTTTTAATTTGATAATTGATTAAACAGTAAGTTCCCTGTGCTCTCAGGGACCCTAAAACAAGCTCCATCTTGTCAATATTTTGTGAAACTGGCCACTTGTCTGGGTAATGAACCCAAGGTATTCCAACAAAGTCCCATTTTAAACTCATATCCATAGCCATGTAAAGACATATCTCAACACTGTCTAGAGGGGGGGGGGGGGCAAGGGGGGGGTCTTGATCACAGTTCACAGGAAAAAAAAATTGTTTTCACAGTTCACAGGAAAAATTATTCAGCTTATATACATATTCACAATTCACGAGCAATGGTTTAATCACGAATCCCGAAAATAATTTTATTGTTTCACAGATCACGGAAAATAAAAAGATAGGATCACGAGTCACGAAAATAACCTTGCCCCGCCTCTGTCTACTTTGACTCCAGGTTTACAGAGCTCACCACTGCCCTATGATACTACATGTATATGTATGGTACATCAATTTATCATGACCCAAGCCAGGCCCAAAAGTTATCAGCCCTCTTATGATGAAAAAAAAAAAAGCAAGTCCATCTTCACCCAGTGTGTTTTGAATTTTATTTTCCAGTTTGATGGTACCATTACCATGAGATAATGTTACAGAGCAACACAAACTGGAAGTAGATGTCCTCAATGACTATACTTTCAGGAAGACTGGGCAAGATCAGTGGAGGCTGGCATGTCAAACCAGTGCAATTATTGGTGGCGGGGCACTCAATCCAGAGTTTTGCCGTACATGTACTTGAACATCGGGCCTTTGTGCTGCCACTGCTAATTTCAATCTGCACCAGGGTTTTAGTTTTACCCTGCAGGTTCAAATCACACACCAAGTTGCAAGTCTCCTTTAAAAAAGAGGAATGCCAGACATTTACTAGCGACTGTCTCCATGAAGGTAATAGTAAGGTAGGTACATTTGCCTTACACCTGTGGGTCTACCCACCGGCTCCGTTCTCAGACCACTATACATAATAGATGGCTCTCTCACCTTTTCAACTGCTCTATTAATCTGTCATACAATTCTACAGCATCTGCTCTATAATGGTAGTAGTTAATGTCCCAAATACACAATGAACTTTGACTCTTGACCTCCACACCTTGACCTTATCCTGACCTTTGCATGCCTGGGAGGATGGAAATCCGGTCTTGACCAACAAAATATCATCAGTGTTTTTTTTTTTTTATTTTGGTTGGACAAACAGACTTTTATATGTGTCCATTTGACACTGCCCTCTGGAAATTACACAATGGAATTCTTAAAGAACAAGCTCCCTTCTGATCAGTGCTATTAACCTGAACCTGCTCAAGGTCATAATCCTGACCTTTGTAGAGCGCCATGAATGGACCTAGTGAAGCCTTTCACTCTATTGCGTGACCTGAACTTGCCTATCACTCGACCATTACCTTTGCGCCAGCATTCCATGCAGCAGCCAGCATTTGACAATAATTGGATAGTAAATGAATTTTCACACCTGCGACTCACAGTGTTGTGACACTATAAAACAAGACGATGCCCTTCAGACACCTGAGCTGGCTCATTTTGTTGCAGGAAGTAAAGGTGACAACTTTTTATGAAATTCACACATCAATAAAATACCACTAATTCTAGATTGTCAAGCCATGTTCCAATGTATCATTTAGAATATTATGCAGCTGGTCCCCACAGACATGGCTATGGGAGGTGCTTTCAAGTTGCGACAGTTTCCTTTCGGAGAAGCCTGACGGTGAAACTACCTGAGACCAAAGGGATATTTCGTAGCCCTGGAATGCTAATTATGACACTCAGGTTAAAAGAATGGTCAGGGGTCCAAGCAATATCCTTTAAGATATCATACACTCTGGAATTTCTCAGATACCTAAATACTGCTTCAGGTATCTTAAATAAATGCACCACAGCACTCAGACTATCCGTCACTGTCTCCAAAATTTTCTTAGCCTGCCAGGGTGCCTAGGACTTCCCCCAGCGGGTTCTTGTCTCTCTTAACTCATTTTCTCCCGAGTTGGTAGAGGCCTTCATCATTTGTATTAATGTCGCATGGTATGCCATGCTCCAGCTGCCCTTGTCACCCCTGAAGCAGGACTTACCAGCCAATATGAAAACTACCAATTTCATAAAGTGCATTTTTTTTATGCTAGAAGACAGGGTTCTTTTCTGAAGAAACTGCGAACAATTCCCATTTAATTTCCAATAAACACACATGTAACAGAAAACTTCCAACTTGGCAGAAAATGAGTTAGGTCAGACCGGTGGACCAGCAGGGAAGTTTAGCACCACCACTGAGTGAGGAAGTTTCCACGTAATGATCATCATTATGGGTCTCTTCACTGGCTGTTTTTGTACTCTCCGGTTTCAAAAAAGTACTGATAAGCGAGTAATTTGTCACTGACAACTGCCAGCCTTGAAAGAATTGTGCAAGCCAGGCAAGGTTTGGGTCACCACCATGCCTGGGAGGAAACGAGACTTTTTGTTGGGGTCCCTGTTTGAAGTGCACAGTTTGTAATACCTCTCTCAAAGTAAACATTCCTTACCTTTGCTTGGGTCCACGTGGAACTTCCCATCGCCACCTCCACCGATGCTGAACGTCAACGTCGCTGTCCCCGGCTGATCAGCATCTTTGGCAGAGACTTGGGTGATGACCTTGCCAGTGTTCACATCCTCAGACACTTCTACCGAGTAACTGTCTGGCTGGAACATTGGAGGATTGTCATTCCTGTCCTCTAAAGTTACTTCCACCTGAAATCACCACAAATAAAAGAAGTTGAGATCACCAAAGTACTGCCATCGTGACATCTACCATTGCATGTTTGTGAGACACAAAGTCAATATCCCAGAGGGGCCTGCAAAAGATACAAAATACACCGGGCAGATAGCACATATTGTCGACAGAGATGGATGACCACACAGCACAACACAGGTCTGGTGTCTGGTGCAAGTCTACCTGTACGCAAAAATGGAAATGACTTGCGGAGGACCAAAAAAACTGCCATATTGCAACAGTGACAGCCACGCAAGAAATGTGCTCTCTCTCTCTCTCTCTCTCTCTCTCTCTCTCTCTCTCTCTCTCTCTCTCTCTCTCTCTCTCTCTCTCTCTCTCTCTCTCTCTCTCTCTCTCTCTCTCTCTCTCTCTCTCTCTCTCTCTCTCTCTCTCTCTCTCTCTCTCTCTCTCTCTCTCTCTCTCTCTCCCTCCCTCCCTCCCTCCCTCCCTCCCTCCCTCCCTCCCTCCCTCCCTCCCTCCCTCCCTCCCTCCCTCTCCCTCTCCCTCTCCCTCTCCTCTCCCTCTCCCTCTCCCTGCCCCTCCCCCTAAATTGGTATACAAAACTCATATTATCGCTACATTAATCAACTATTTCACGCAGGCGGAAACAGCAGCCATTGTGGAAGGCTTTAGGGTTTCATAACGAACATGATGCCCTGCCATTAGCCATATAATACTGAATCAAGTAAGTCAGTATGTCTGACAGGTAACATGATCACAACAGAGTACAATAAAAGTGATCTCAACTGCAATAGCAACAATTTTTAGCTTCATTCCTTCAGCTAACTAGCTTTGTCTTTTGTTGATTTATTGAAGACCCAGTGAAATGTAACTACTAAATAAAGCTTTCTTCTCTGTAGTTTTTTTTTAAGTACAACTTTGATGGTTGTATCTCTAGCCCGCGGTAAATATGAGAATGTTAACACCTGAAAGCGCTAATCATGGCTATAGTCATTTTCTCAGAACTGTTAAACCTATAATGGCTAAAAGATTCAAATTCCTCATGAAGATACCATTCATTCAAATACCAGCAAGCCTAAATTAATCTCAAGCGAAAAGTAGTCTCAGTCAACAACTTTCCTCGGGACACTTTGAGCAGAAAGTGCACAAAGTGCGCAAAGTGTCCCAAGGAAAGCTGTTGACTCAGTCTTAAATCAGCGCTTTAAGGGTTAACACCTGACAGCATACGGCTACCCCTGACTGCTCTCCTACCCTGTACAATCGTCAGACACACCTGCATCTAACCTGCTAACACCCTCCCCCACGCAGATATAACTGCCACCTGCTGGCAATACTAATGCACTAAAATGTTTGTATGGTTGTAAAATGGTCTGTTATGACTGGTCAAGCATGCACCAGTCAAGGATGGTTTTCCGCTGTTGCGAGTATTTGACCACAGCCTTTCCTTTCTTTGACGAAACTTCACCGGCCGGCACTTAAACATGGCAGATGAGTCAATGGATTGCAAGAAGCCATGTACATATAGCAAAACTTGTTGACACCAACACTGACCAACTGTCCTATGGGACACCAGTGCCCCCTGGCAGTCAGTTTGACCAAAATTACAGAGGGAGGGAGTACAGTTGCTGAACAGCTTTTCCAAGATGGCCAAACATGCAACTATTCAGTGACATTTCCAGAGGTATTACTGCCTGAGACATGCAGATGTATGCATGACCCTGTCACAGCTGATTTTGTATGTTGGATTAGCTTGTAAAACATACTACAAAATGAACTGGACCCAGTGTGCTCACAGTATGGGCCTGTCTCACATTTTGTCAACTGGTGATTGTGTGGACCCTGGCTTTGAGTGAAGAGCACTCATGGCTGACTGCAGATCTATACAGGTTGGGCCAAGCAGCAACACACAAGGCTGAGAATTTCTTCATTATCTACAGGAGTATTTTTCAGCAATTTTTAACGATGACAATATTTGTAGCTGGGTGACCAAGTGTAAGGGGCCCATCATGCTGATCATAACTACTTTGAAAACATATGCCTTGATGAATTGTATTATTTGTGACTTTTAACTGAAGTTAGGATATTTCATTGATGTTGCATTTAAAAGGCCATTTATTCATCCATTCACTTAACCATTTCTCATTTTCTACCATTCTGTTATTATACCATTTATCACCAGCTATCTCATCCAGGTGACTTAGCTTGCATCAGGTGATGTCACCTGCTTGACTTGTCCTTATCAGCATTTTTTAACTTTGAAGTAATTTTCTTACCACCCAAACATGGGCGACTTCACCCGCTTTAATCTCGAAACAAAGCCACAAAATGTCCGTGATGTCTATGTTGTAGATATATCACGGACATCAGGGACATTTTGAGATTGTACATTTTACGTGCTGGATAACATGTTTATGTTCTGCAAATGGTCAAACAAATATGGATGCCGTACAAAGCTTTTCGTGCAGTGATTGGCTGAAATTACCATAAATCTAAGATATGTGTAAGAGACAATGTATTTTCATTGAGAATACATGGCAAATATATGTGATGGAGTACCAAAATTTGTGAATGGGCTGAAGTGGAATTTTTAGCACTGTATCTTTGACAAAGAAATATGAAACTGTAAGTAGTATCATTGAGTGCGGAAGTCGTAATCCCTCAAACTGAAACAATGCCAGACTGTGTACAGTCTGGCTAAAATATATCATTGATTCTGAGAAAAGTAAAAAAGAAAAAGTGAATTTTTGTAAACAAACAAAACTTGCAGTGGGCTGGAGGAAGGCAAGTCATGGCCCTACTGCCCCCCCTCCCGACCCCCACCCCCACCCCCCAACCCCACCCGACCCTGATGCACATGCATATGTCATCTTTCTATGCCAGGCTTGGAACTTCAGGAATAGAGTGAAAGATTTGTCTAGCTACACTAATCAGTCATGTAATCCAACCATGCAATATTTCAAGACTGGATCATTCATCACCTGCAGAGAAAAACTCTGACCTTTCCTACTTGAGGTTAAAACTGTTTGGTAGCTCACCTGCTAAGCTACGATACACTCTCAATGTTCAAACTGTGTGCAGAACACCAGCCGTTCCATCACCAGCCTAGTTATGACTTTATTTGGACGCGGCAAGGTCCCTGGGCAAATCAGAGTTCGAAATTTGTTATTTTGTGCCCAATTTGTTGCAAGTTCTTTGTTTCGAGGATGCCAACTTTACCAATCATAAGCATGACAAGTAGGGCACTTGTCAGCAGACCCAGTCTTCCTAGTTCAAGTTTTAAAGGCAATCATTGCCAAGTTAAGCTAAAAGCAGTTCCTACTGAGAATACAACAACTCAGCCCACAGCAACAGATTTTGCCATTTAAGATATTTCTGCAAAAAAAGAAGCGGAATGTTTAGTTGCTCTCAGAGCACTACTGGAAGTCAAATTACTTACAATGGATGTGAAGTAGGCAGTCATGAAATGTGTACGTGAACAGCCCCGAGCATTCTGGGAATGACGACTAACCCAAACATTGTGCAGTAACACAAAACGCGTTATAATCCTGGATGCAATTTTTTGGGGTTGTTGATACTGTTCTTACAGGAATACACTCTTTTCTGGTTGCAAATACTACAAGCTGTAAGGTTCCCTTGCAATCTGAGCACTCCCGTTTCCATGTACTGGCTGTACACAGCATTTGACCTAATATGTTGTGAATCTGACTCCTCTTCTTCTACGAATTTAGAAATTTCTACTTCTTTTCATAACCTGAGCTGAATTAAAGACTTGAACCATCATAAAATTCATGATTTCCCCAGTACATTTAGTTTCCTAAACAAATAGGCCAACAAAGTCAAGACTCGTGTGCTGACTTAGAAAGTTACTTTCATCAGTTCCTGGTGGTTTTATGGAATTATAACTGAAGCATAACTCACACCTCTGGGCAATCACACAGTGGGTGGAGTCTGGACATAAACAGCTCAACACCAAGTCAGGCATGTCGCTTGTTTTTTTTTTTTTTTCAATGTTTTATTCTCAAAATTTGCCAGTTACCTGCATGGAAACAATGTCCGTCTAGTCAACCCCATCGGCAGACATGCAAACAGTCACTCCAATGCCTGAAAGTTTCCTGCCGTACAACTACCAGTGAAAAAAAAAAACAAAAAAACAACAATACGACATCTAGCTAACACAAGTTTTCTTCAATGACACCTGTGGTGCCCCCTACTAATGTGGCTAACAGTGTGATAAGACCACCACAAGTTGTGTTGTAAACCTGTCTTTTAAAGAAAATATTTCTGGGTCAGGAGAATTTTTTCTTTTTTTTCATTGTGATCTTTCATGCTATATGTGATTCCACTTCATCAAGACATTGTGATAGAATCTCATGAGAAAATGTGGCTTTCCCACATACATATATGCACCTTGCACAGATAGAAGTGTCAAATGGGTCATTTATGCAGGTCACCTTGTGTCTAAACACCTGGTCTTGCTAAAATCTTCAGACCTTTTCTTCTTTTCATCATTTCTCTAACATGAATGTGGAAATCTACACCCCCCAACTTTTTATTCAGAACACTGTCCAAGACGGCAAGCTGATACACATCAGTTAGAATATTTCAGGGGGGCAAATTCTTGTCACAAATCATTTTATCATTTCCAAATTCATGCCTTTGATGGGATTTCTGTCCGAGCATGAGTTGCCATCCATAAAGATATGCCATCGGAGTTCAAGCTCAAAAGTAAGAAGAAAAAAAAATGTCATGGCCGATACAATCAAATGTTCTTTGCACCACAAACACTGAAGTAATTCATAGGTCTCTCAAAGGAAACAGACCAATCTCCTGATAACTTCTTCACAAATCTTTTGACGTCACCACTGGTATCTGATAAAAGTCAAAAAGGTACACAGTTCATTGTGGGCTCTCTATGTCTGGTTCTGAAATCATAACAAATCTGCTCAACTTTTTCTCTTTTTTTTACAGATGATTTTTTCGGACAAGGTGCAAACATGCATAAGTTAAGTGTCTGTATACCCATTCCACAATGAAGCAATACACATTCCCATCTCGTGAATGCCACGCTAGTTGTCCGCACATTTTTGCACCATTATAGTTCTTCTTAACCAATTAAAGGATGAGCACATGACAAATGAGGGCGTCTCTTCTCAAAATTCTTCAAAAGAATTTAAATTGTGTAAAATACAGCAGGTTATCTAAAGTCGGGCAAATTTGCATGCTCCTTGCTCCCAGAAGGCCAAGCAGGATGTCACCCTAGAATGCCTGTGGTGCTTGAGACCTGTATTTACTGCCATGTCTGGCATACTGGATGCACTCTTGTCACGCTATAAAACACTTCTTCTGGGCTAAACTGCTGATTTCTGCCTGTTCATTTGCATTTACACTCCCCAGTCTACGGATTCCCAGTCAAGTTCCTTCAAATCGTCTGCAACTGTCCCATATTCATGTACGGTTCATCCTATTGAAGACCGCACAAACATGGACATGGAATTTTTCGTGCAATACAGTGACTTATAGAACATAGATGCTTCACCAAATTACATGAATAACAATTTCCATTTCACATCTCAACCTTTGCCATAAACCAATTCCTGTTACCAACCTTTTGTATCACAAATCTATGGATTACTGCCAACTGGTCTGTAACAGTCCCCTACTGCTATGACTGTCCCTGACAAACCAACCAAAATTACACTCAAAAGAAATCAATTTGACTAAACATGAAGTATTTCTTCACTGATGTCAAAATATATCTTCTAGGGCTAGCAAAAATGAAAATGAATCTTGCCTTCTCTTTGACGCTATATTTTATTCAAATCTAATTTTGTTGTTGCTGTTTTGATTTGGTATACATTTATATACATCTGTATATTACGTGTTGTATCAGCCATATGCATCATACTTCAAGGCCTCATGAAGGAATCATGCCGATTTACAGTTACCTTCTTATATATGTTTGCTGGTAATTATATTATACTTTTTGTTTGTTTCACATATTGCCATTCTTGCTTCAATGTTATTATGTCCTGCTGAGCATTAAGATCTATGTACATTCTATACCTTCCACATTTTAACAAAAATAATTAACTTAAAATCAGCTACATACTATAAAATAATCTGAACTCTCGACTGTTATGATCGGAAAAGTGAATGACTGTCAGGCAAACAAGCTGTTCATTAGTTTTTTGTGCCAACTACTACATTTATTCATACAAATTACTTTCATGGTGACAAAGTTTTTTACCCCAACCTCATGAATGGTAAAGGCTGTAGTGGACTTGCCACAGAGCTCACACTTGTCTGATAGGAGTGAAGGAGGAGTGACCTAAACGGTGCCCATCTGTCTGATCATAACATTCATCTTAATAAACACGCAGTGCACTATAAAAAAAAAAATATCCACAAAAGCTGAAAAAATTTAGATTCTAAGTGTAATGATAAATTCTAACACTCGTTTGAAATCTATGGGATATTTTGGCAGGTCCTTTCAAAAAAAGGGGGTGCATATTAGGTAGTGTGCACTTATTCAGATTAATACGGTAATCCTAATCACATTAACAGCTGAAAGAAAATTTTTCTACTCTGAACCTGTTACCATCTGGCATGTTTGTGGCATACTCAACAACTGCCATTTTTGAGGAACCCCTCATGGGGGGATGCAATCACAGGTCACTCAGCACACGTCTCGCCAACAATATTTAAGGCTAAAATTACAACTACAATTTATAATCAATAAAAGAAAAAAATCATGAATCATGTTACTAAAAAAAAATAACCTCATTTCACAGTTCACAGGAAACAAAATTTGACAAAATGCAGTATGACACAATACACCCCCCCCCCCCCCACCCCCTGGAAAAACTTGCATCCCTCATGTCCTTTAATTTAAATTTAGGCTCTTCACTGCCACATGGTAATACAGAGCAGGATCACACTATATCACCAGTCATCTGATTTATTTACAAGATTTCACTTTTTCAGAATATGAAATGTGTCCATGCATCATCTTAATTGCTTCAACAGATCAAGAGAGTGTAACTTGATTATCTTAAATAGGGGCACTTTTGATTAATTCATTAATTGGGTTAAATTAATTCACCACATGAATGAACTCTGCACTACGTGTCATTCATACCATACCAATCAGGAGAGCCACATATCTATATTTCTGTCTTAGTTCTATGCTCTCCTCCTCATGACTGATTTGCGATTTATGCTATTAACCCTTTCCCCCTCAAACCGGCGAAAACCGGCTGGTGGTCAAATGTCGTCTGCTTCAGCTTTTTTAACGGATTTCAACAGCAATGAAAAACAAATTGACTGAGAATTGAAGATGAGACCTGTCAAGACAACATGAGTCAAGACAACATGACCCAGGTCAACAGCTTTCCTCGGCATGGGTTGGGCACTTATGTGGGGGAAAGGGTTAAAACTATTATTATTAAATGACCCCCACAAAAGGCTAAATGCTGAAGAAAAAAAAAAAAAGACTGGTGCAAATGGCAAAGTAAGTGGGGCAGAAGGTTAGCCTGGCAATCAACAAGCAAAATTTTGGATGAGCCCACTTCCTGCCACTCAGCTCTAACTTCATTCCCACAATCCCCTGTTCTATTCCACGTCCAAACAAAAGCACGTTGGCACCATAGGAAATGTCAGTGCATCAACAAGGAACTATTACTGTGCAGGGACCATTGCAGGACCCGTAACTCTCTTGAATCAAGCTCACAAGAAGGCAACTGTGACTCTCAATTGTGGACAAAGGCGTCACAACAACAACTTAGGGTGCACAGTTTTTGGGTCACCTAGTCGCTGACGTCGGTCACGCTACTTCGCCATCAAACACACAGAACATCCACGCCCTGTAATTGTCCGCCCTCCCCACCCAACAATTTCAATTCCTCTCACTCCATGTACATGTTGGTCAACCATCACCTCTTAATCTGAAAGGTTTTTCTCCTAATGACAAAATTAGCTCTTCACGGGGACAAAACACATTTTGCCATATCAAATTATTTGCCAAAGTGACATGCAAGCTGAGACGCTTGACAATTGTTGAGGGTTTTAATTGACAAAACTGCAAACTACATAGTAAATAAGAGCTGCAAGCTGCAGTGAAATGAAAATCATTAATTGTATAATTATGGTACTGTAGCACATCTGACGTCCCCCGTGTAAAGATAGACCTTGGCAGCTTGTCGCTCAGTTAAGATAGACCCTGGCCGCTTGAACCAAAGACCAGTGCCGGTAGCTAGCTCCGGACCAATGCCACACGCAGGCCAGTTGCACCATTACCATGCAATCAGCATGATAATTGTCCGGTATCCCAGAAATCCAATATAACAATCAAAATGCATGGAAAAGCAAAATCACTCCATAATGTATTGCCTAACTCTTTGTTCCTTTGATGTGGCCACACATATTCATTCATATTTAACATTCCCACCCCCAAACTATTTGCTTTGCGCACGTTTGCTGACTATCGGGACTGAAGTGCAGTGGAACTGGACATGTCCTTCAGAATAAGTGGACATAAAATATTGAACTATTTGGATCACTGCCTGTGTATGCAAATACTCCAACGTCCTACAAACTGTCACCTTAATGCTGTTTCCAACGTGCGTGGAACCTGCAAATTGGAAACACTAGATACTAGACTTGTTCCATTTAGGTGACTGATTCAAAAAGTTCTCAGTCAAAATGTTTCAAATTTTGACTGAAAGAGTGGGACTCTGGCAATTTGAAAATCTGCTTGCATCACTTTTTGGTTGCAAAGCTGCTACATGAAAGCCTTAAGTGTGGAGGTCAAAGTCAGAAAATCACTAAATTTAATTTTCTGACAAGAAGACTGTGACAGTCCCGTGGTCAGTTTATCTTGCGTGCCCAGTCTAAAGAAGCGAATCAACCTTGCTAATTGGGTCAAAGTCATCAATGTACAGCATCAACCAGGTCACCATAGAGGACCATCACCCTGTGCAATTTCAAAGTCTAAGCTCAAATATGTTTGAGCTATTGCCCGCAATTTGAGTTCATTAAAATTGTGCTATGAATTAGCTCAAGGTCACCCCACCCATATGAAGAAATTGATAACTGCATGCCTCAAAGTGTGTTCCTGTGTCATTCCATAGCAATTAGTTAAGCAATTTCTGAGAAGCCTTTTTGAGATTTTATGAAAAATGTACACTGTCTCATGGTCAACTATCATCTGCATCCCTACTTTTCACTAATTCCAACATGAAATCAAAATTGAATGGTAGTTACTGTCAAAGGGACTTGCCTATTAATTCTATCTGTTTACCACTGATTACTCACAGAATAGTGTTATTTTATTCGAAACATGGGTCTGAACTCACGCACTTACATTTTGAAAACTCCCTAAGTACCTTTGGTGCTTCACAGGTATAATATGGTAATCACTTATGTGACTGACACCATGCTCAGTCTTAACATCATCATTTTTATGACTGAAGTGTTCATTCCTTTCGTTATAGTGAAAGGATTCTCTGACTACACACGAGTGGCATGACCTGACAAGTTGGTGCCTGATGATCTTGAAGCCTCCAACAGAAGCTGTGTACTCAGGTGTCACCATGGGCAGGTGCCCCATAACCATCTGGCATGCTTGACCACCGCCTATTGACCTGCAAGTGGCCGCTGGGCTTTACACAATTCTCGTGCATAAATATTTACCGTCACCCCAGTGAGCCCACATTGGTCTCAACAATTCACTAGGTCTGAGCTGGATTCGTCGCTGTGTGCCGACCACCACCGGCACTCCTGTACCGGGCTGACTAGTAGCTATGTTCAATGTTTACCCATGCTCGAGACCCTTGTCATATGGACTACAAAGTTAGCAGACTTTTTCTGCCAGAACACCAACCACTGCTAAGGTCAGCCCAGCACAACCATGTATCCATACAAAACCTGGGTGTGAACTCACTGGCGCAGCTGACCAAGCAGACCTGCCCACAATATCAGCTTGGCCAATTCTTTATGCTGCGCCCAAAGACTGGTATCACAATAATCTCTAATCCACATATTTTAACCTTAATTCTGGGATTAATTATTCGTAGCATAAAGGGACTGTACGGTGAAGCGCCAAAGATGTCTACCTGATCTTGTTTGCCTGCTCACTGCACATTGTCAGTATGTTAGAGAGCCCACAGAAACCTGTTTGTATTGGCATTCCCCCTTTATGTTAGGCTGCTTTGCTCATTTGTTCACAATTGTGCTGGATACACTTAGCCACCCCAGTCCCATGTTCATACCATATGAACACCACAGTCAAAACACCTTGCCCAATGGCCCCTGTTTACAGAAAACTTTTCTTAAACTGACTTCTCTACACTTTTTCTTTTTTGTTTCCATTGAAAATCAGTTTGCACCTTTTTTCCTTATTTTGTACTTTGACAACAGAAAAAAAAATCCTGTTTATCTGTCATTTCAGCCAAACTTTGCCTTACCATTTTTTCCATTACTTTACAAAACTGACATTTCCAATCCCATTAACCTCATCAATGTCACATTGTTGTCTGAGAAAGGTCCCACCTTCCTCTGCACAAAAGACATCTAACTTTCTAACCCATACCTCAACGTTTATTCTGTGTTCACCATTTTTCTCTGAAGTTTGAGGGCAAGCCATCCTCTCCTCTCAATACCCTACAACATTTCACCCCCCAGAGTTTTGCCTCAGGTATTTTTTCCTTTGAGAAACCAAAAGGAGCAAGTTACACTAATGTATCTTGAGTCATATCCAAGGATCTTTGCAAAGGCATTTGTCCCAGTATAAAGGTTGATACAAGGGCGAAACTTCAAAGGCCAACGACGCAGCACAAGTCTGTTTGCTATTCTAAAGTTAAAGCTACTTCAGCGACTAGTCAGGTGAAGAGAACACAGCAAAGATGGGCCCCTTATGTCCACAGAGTTGTATGTGAAAGACAAACTGGCCAAAGGGATTGTTCCTGTACAGTCATGTAGTTTAATCCGACGGTTTCATGTCCGTCATTGCACTATTTGGTCGCACGACCGTCATGTCCAGGAAATATCTGATCCGGGAGATTTGGATCAAACTAGAGGATACTTTGTTCCTATAATTTCCATGTGAAAGCTTTAAGTTGTATAAGTCCCTCACATTTCCGGTCAACATTGAGATCACAACACCTGAGAGTACAACCTCTAGCTCCTCCCCCGCAGGATTCTGCTAGTTGACAATTTAAACAAGAGTAAACAAAATCTGTACTGACAGTCTCTACCTTTACCTGTTATTTGAAATTGTACATGTTTATGTGGATTATAAAAATTTATCCAAGTTTCCACTGCACACATCAGACACTTTCTTCTTTCCTTCCTCGCAAATTGTCTGCGTACTGTCACACTGATATACCCTCCCATTTGGTTTACTCAAAACATGGGGAATGAACTTTAAGCGATGTAATAATCACATTTTAATAAGCAAAAAGAAGTATTTTATACATGCAGAGGGTAGGCTAATTGCTGTGTTTAAGTAACTTAAGTGGACGAGCATAAGCACTTGGAGCATGCCAAGAAGTGACAGAAACCTTCACCAGTTCAACACCCGTCACTTTTCTCAGCCCATCTCGTCACCTATGGAAGGCATACCAGCATTAGAGCACAGTGCTTCCTAATGACAGCAGTTTGGGGGCAAATTAAACCCTCGCACTGGAGAGCAAAGTACAGGATTGTCTGTTTGAAAGGCTTCTAGGGTTCCCACAATTGCTGAACAATTTGGTGGATTGTATTGGAGCTGGCTCATCTTCCTGACAACATGCCACATGTGTCAGGGGCCCATCCACTCCTGGGACATGCAGGCAGGGTAATAGTCGCAGAAGAGCTGCTCTACTCCATAATTACAGCAAGCAGGCACCGCATGGTGATACAGTGATACGCAAGCTTCCTGGCCTGGAAACCTCTGCTGACAACACATACCTGAAAGCTCTGCCTCCTATAATTAACTCTTAACCTCATCAGTCCAACATTTTTCAACTCCACCTGTCCCATCTTCAGACAATAACGTGTCTATTTGAAACATACACAAAAGTGCCAAGAATTATCAATATGATCTCAGCAGAGGACTTCTGTAATCCTGAGACCCCATCAATTAGTCAGTTTTCTTGGTCATTGAAAGTGGTTCAAAATGTAACAAGTTCATTGACTGAGACCCCAACAACCTGCCAGAAGGGTTTGGATTGCAGAAGGCGAGAAACTTTTTTTTGGGGGGGGGGATTTCGACGATCTTCAACAAGTGCACATGAGAGCATCAAGTAAGTTTTATTAATGCAATATTAGTCATAAACCAGTAGGAGCTTCACAATTTTCACCTTGTAAAGAATCTAAAAGAACGAAATGGTGCTGTGTACATGTTGTTTTCAAGATATCCTGTAACTTCTCAGCTCAATGGCTCCAGTCCCACAGGGGACACTGGTCTCGCCATCTGGTGATTTATGTAATGAAAGAAGGGCAGTCTTTCACCTGAAGCAATAGGTAGGAAATGTCACAGCAAGACCCAACACAAGGTCTATCAAATGGCAGGATCTACCTCAACCAATGGTCAACCCAAGTTTTAGACACCTTCTTGACCATCACAAAGTGTCGTGCCCCTGTCGTCCTCTCGCAGGAAAGGAAAATGTACAAAGACAAAAACAGGGTTTCACTTCGGAAACTCCCATGCAAGGCTTGACCCTGTGCAACGTGCTGAAGAATATGTAGGTGATTTATGGCCGCTCCTTTGTATGTGCTGTCTTCTTTCTGTAGAGCTATAGCTGGTATTTTTGCACCGAACTCACAAAAAGTATTTGCCATTCCAAGGTTTAGCCACAATTCAGATTTCCTGTCTTTTATGCGGTGCAGCATCTCTGTACATCTGACCATTAAACACTCTGGTCTCTTACTACGCAGTATCTGGAAGCGTGTCTGCCAGAAAACCTTGCTCAGTTTCCCTGTGGGTTTCTACCAGTCTAATCATAATTGGGCCCAATGTGTGTAATCTAGTGCAGCTGAATATTATTTTGGGCAGTATGACAATGGACTGGTCTGTCAGAATGGTAACGCAAGAATTACAGGGCTTTTGTGGGAGGTAGCCAATAATGACAAGGTATGGCTTTTGCTGAAAGGCAACGGGTGCAGTGTCTCTCGGCCCTGCAGCTATGAGGTAAGTTGACTGAGTGTTTAGCCACTGATACCAGTCCAGCCAACCACGACCGGCAACTTTGTGTTTGTCTGCCTGGCCAACTGTCCATTATTACCAGCAATTTTATATCTTGCCACTGCATTTGACTACAGTCTTAATTATCACCTTGTCAAAAAGGTCCATGTTTCCAAAGCACTTCGTTCCAAATGACCTAAAACTGGCCTACCTCATTCACTCTGCAGAGGCTTATGTTCTGTAGGAACACTTAATTTGACCTAGATTATATTTCATAGATCCATGATACTCACTGAGCAGGTAACACTTTTTTTTTTCTGGTTCTTCAGATGCGCATCAACAGTCTGATAAGAAAACTATAAAAAGCAGCACAGTTAAACTGAATCGTCGCCAACGGAAGAGGCAATGAATGATGTCTGCATTAATTGAACCAAATTTACAAGCATGTCTCTCGTGTGTTTATTCTGTGGCCCTGCTACCTGATCTCATCTGTCACTTCCTAACAATTGAAAGTTTCGGGTGACTGTAAATCGGCTTCCTTTCACACGAGAATGCAACTGTTCCAGCACCCCGATACAGACCACCACGATCCCACAGCCAAAGTGGGCCTTCATGATGGCTGCCGCGGGTACCCAACCGATGGCGCTTTACATAAGACACAACTAATTAAGTTCATTTGCTCTAACACTCTGCGTACAAGCTTTATAAATGGGACACCATTGTAGTGGAAGCTTCATCATTAGGACTAAATATTGCAGAAATATAGGACTCAGATTGCAGTGTCTGAACACCAGTGGCTCAGCATGGGTCTGCCATGAAGAAAAGGTTAAGTGGCATCGTCTTGGTGGCAGGGCGACCTTCCCAATGTGGCCCACTGTGACGTTCATTGGTTGCAGGCATTGTTGTGCATCATGCATAAGTACCACATCACATGACACTGTGTCTTACACTTGTTCCTCCTCGACAGGAAAGCAAACAAATCTAGTACCAGAGAACTCAAGGCTCAGATGCTGGTGGGAGAATACACGCTGTGCCCCGGGCTTGGGAGATGGTGTCACAGATGAATTGATCCTGGACATATTTCACTGCACACACCAGACTTTAGGGTTAATTACCCCATGGTGACATAAAAACTTATTTGACTGTTTTGTGTGTC
The DNA here is from genome assembly GCA_964020975.1 of Hermodice carunculata. NCBI lineage: Eukaryota > Metazoa > Annelida > Polychaeta > Eunicida > Amphinomidae > Hermodice > Hermodice carunculata. Next base: position 93,575,860 of record OZ026619.1, read on the forward strand.
TTCCTCTAAATTGGTCCTCGTCTTTTGTTTGAAGTCATCTACCATCAGTGCCCTCTAGTGACATTTTAAACTGCTCTGTTCTCCAAATTCGGTTACTTTTATACTGACTTTGCCTTCCAGAGCAAGGCTTCAAGGTGTACCCCCACCAGAGAAATGCTTTGCATCCATCAGTACTAATGCTGGCCCTTCCATTCTGGGACCTTAATAATCATGTGAACTGATGCGTGACTTTCATATGATAGATGCTCAGTCCATTAACTCACTATCCAGTGAAATTATCTCATGCTCAAAATAGTTTGTGTGTACTCGCTCCACAAGGCCAAAAGCAGCATGCATGTAGTCACAATTTGGAGTTTCAGGTGCTTCCAGGTGTTTCAGATCTCTGAGGTTAAAAGCAGTATCTAAAGGCTTTGTCCTTGATGTTAACTGATCCTGCAAAAACGTGGCAGTGGCTGAATCCCGAGTCACACTGGTGCTACATGTACAGGAATTAACCCCATCTCGCTTAGGATTAACCCCTCCCTCTTTAGGATTAACATCCTTAATCATTGGCTGATTGCTGAGTGACCTTTGCAGCAGAAAAGAAAATTGTTGACCTCCGACATGCAGAACTGATAAATCTGTAAAACTTAAATTGAAAAAACTTTTAAAGAACAGGGGAATTTAAAAATAATCAAAAGGAGACTTTGAGTCACTTTAAGCTGGTCCTAAAAGGGAAAAGGGTTAATGTTTCACTTGGTATAAATACTTCTCTTTCTATTGTTGATCAGTATGGTTTTGAAACAAGTTTCCATATATCTACATGCAGATATGCTGCTGCTGGTAGTTGTGTTTGTTAGCATGAACTGGGTACAAAATGTAGAGAAGTCATGATACAAATGCAACCAAAGCTTAAATTTTTTCCTTTATGCATTTGGCTTGCGTACTGGCAAAATCTCAACACAGTTTCTGCCTGAGACATTGTCATCGCGTTTAGCTTATCCTTTTGCAGAGCAGAATTCTTTATGTACTTTTGGTCCCACCACAGATCCCCATCCTTGAATGAGGAGTGTAAGGGAGGTCCCTGGTACACTGGTACATATAATAATTTTGCCATAGTAAAAGATACGGGAAATAAGAAAATGTGATAAAATGCACAAATAATGGTTGGGACAAAGAAAGGAAACGAAAAGGGATTCAAGTATGCAAGTACAGCAAATAAAAATGCCCAGTATGGTACTACGGAAAACCCCTTATCCCCCCATGCCCCCCCCCCTTCAGTTCATCAATCTTATTAACAACATAGGAACATACAAGAATAACAATTATCCCTGATGTAATCTTCAGTATAGACACATGTTCCAAGGAACCTTATCTGCAGACCTCTCACATCTGGTCAGTCAGCCTGGTTTAAAGGAGCTTACTTGCCACAATGGCATGGCACTCATCACATGATCAGCTTCAGGTATGGCTACTTTAATTGCTCACACCTCCATGCTCTCAATTACAGTCCATTTGCCACAAGAACAGCCAGCTGTTTATATCATCCTTCAATGTGATGGCTCAGGTGGAAAGGTCAATGGACATACCCGATTTGAAACGGTGATGAATTATGGGCACCGGCTTTGCACAATCATCTGTGCATTTTCTGTTAAGAAATAATCTATGAATTGAGTGATAAGGGACAAACATGCCTTACCCTGGGGGAGGAGGAAAATCTGATAACAACCACAGGATCTAAGGGGACTAACAGACATGTACACTATATCGATGGTGTTTGTGCCCGGCTTTACCTTTGTTTTACATACAGACTAAACACGACTCCTTGCAAAAGTGGCCCATTGATAGACCAAGACGGGACTTTTCTTGCCACTGCCAGGGTAAATGAAGCCTAAAACAACTGGCCTGGGGCTACCTGCCATTTTACCTGGTTCCACACCTGGACACAGCACCCCTCAATCTTAACTGCATATTTACACTGGGCTAAACGGCCATGTCACACAGAGGCAGCACATATGTTAACCGCCTGCATCCGAAAAGCATACACAACTTTACTGGCCCCGACCTTTCACAACTGCTTGGAATGTTTCTCGTGTTAAGGAAAGTCTGGCAAGAACAAAAGTTTTACTTTTATAGAATAAGTACGAAAAAATGTTTAGGCCAACTTCAACAAAAGAGATCTTTTAGTGATATGGTGGCTCACCCCGAGTTATAAATAACTGGAACCACTGTGTGACCACCATAATGGAATATGTGCAGATAACAATGCATTGTACATGTTTACATGCAGTGGTGAACAGTATTCAATGCATGGCTCAACAATTTCTATATCTACCACGCAGGAACTCTGACAACAAAGAAAAAGTGAAAATACATCTCTGGGAACTTTATGTATATTCACACACCTTTCTCCAAAATTCACTCAAAAAAAAAAAATTTGAACAATCACATTTACAATGTATGAAAAGAATTCTTAATTACAGAGCAGATAATGCATATCCACATATGAAAACTGTGGACCATTCTTCCGTCCTATCTCATCACTACTATTCATTTCAAATCCCGTTTTTACTGATTTGCAGCGATTCACGCCGCAATCTCTGTTCTGCCAGAGAGAGTACCCCCATATTTTCAGTGCAAGAGCAGTCACGACTGTGCTACTGTATTCTTTTTATTTTATGCAGCAATTTGTTACCCTGAAACCTAGTAATTTCTTCAATTATAGTTGGTTTAAATCATAATGCCTCGGCCCCCATTATACCCGGCCAGACAGATTGGTTCTCACATCTGTTGTAGCACCGAACTTGCATGGGTGGTCTTTGGGCAAAAGTGCCCAAATACTTTCGCACCAGGAGTTCTGTCACTTGCATATACCTCCTTTGCTAACAATTTTCAAAGTTACTTTGGTTATTGTATTAAGCTACACTGCAGTCAATTTGTCTGAAATTTTTATTTTCTCGGATCTTGGAAAAGAATCTGAACGGCTCTGAAATCAATTTGGCACTTCCAGGTGTGGTAACAATGTAGTAACCTCTTTTCCCAGTGGTTCAGTATTATGCTAGCAAGGTACTTTACAAGTAAATATTTCTGTTCTGGATGGTCAGGGGCAAGTATATAATAAATATTTGCCATTTGTTGTCCAGAGATATCCGAAGAGTAGAGCCTTTCATCGCCAGCCGATTTCCCACTATCCACATAGAATCCCAGACTCAATTTCAAACACAGCCACACGCCAAGTACATCTGTTCTCCAATGTTTTGCGCTGGGATGGCATTTCTGGATCCCAGTTTTGCTAGTGCACTTTACCCTGCCAAAACATGGGCGTGCATCTGTAATGCTGAGTGTTCACAGGCCAACCAAACCAAACCACAGTGGGCACTGAGACCTGTCTCATCTCACCAGTCTATAAATTCTTCCAGCACTGGCTACCTCAATATAGATACTCATCTGTCTAAGAAGCCCAAATTACCCCCACTTACTTGCCTCATATGAAAGTTGTATTTCATCCTTTCAATGTGATACTATAAAACCAAAAATTCAAACTATTTATCTTTTTTTTTTTTTTTTTGTGGTAAAATCTTGTCTGGGTATATTTCACTGAAGACCTCAGCTTTCTGACAGGTAATTGTGTACCAATTCCAGCAAAAGTGTCAGAGTCCTGCACTTGACTCTAATTGGCCAGATTATTTTTGCTGAACTTTCACTTATCCAGTGTATGGCAGTATCGCTCTTCGACAGACCACATGCTTTGAAAGACCACCTTCTCCCTCTTTCATTGCCAGCTGCAACTGAAGTCGAACTACTTAACACCAGCTGCTCAGACTAACAATCAGGATGCTAGACTCATGTTCCTTGTAAAAAGACTTTTCATTCAAGTACCAGCATGCCTTTATCGACACAAGATATAATAGTCAAGGTCAACAGCTTTCCAATGAAAGCTGTTGACTCAGTCCACAATGTGGCAGTCAAGCAGTTACAGATACTAAGCTTCGTACTTTTCACTCTATTTTTACATTCCATTAGAGACCACAATTTGGTAATTTCCAGCCATAGTCTTCTAAGACAGGTTTCACTGAACATGTGATTGAAAACACTAAGTGACTGAAGAGGTCTGTGACCAGTACCAGTAGGGTTCCCCCCAGCTCCATGTGGACTAAAGGTGTCTTCATGCGAAACAACAAAGTAACCATTTGAGCACATGTTTGTGATCGAGCCACTTGCAACTGGGCCTACTTGGTTACAAATTACCAGCAGAAAACCAAACAAGCTTTTCTTCATTACTAAGTAAAAAGTCTTGTACCATCCCATCTTTGTCTATTTTGGTTGCTTAGCAAAAAAAAAAATTCAATGAGAAACAGCCATCTCTGTCAAAGTGTCCAAGTGAAAGCCTCCTTTGATTACTCTCACTCACTAGTGATTTCTTCCCCAGCTGCTAAGGATACACTTTTTGAGGATTAAGAAACACATTTTTCAGTTGCAAAAGAATTTTTTTTTTCAAGCAAGAACAAAAATTCCCTTTTGGATCAATGCTGCCAGTTGTTAGGGCATTTCATAACCTTCCATCAATTTCTGTCCACCACCTCACTGAATGACGAGCCCCCATGACACAGGCCTCCATGAAGAGACAAAGGCCTGTCACGCTTAACATCTACATTTTCAGTTCGTTTTTTTGTTGGTTTTTTTTTGGGGGGGAGGGTACTTTCTGTTTTGTTTTGTTTTTGTGTGTGTGTGTTTTGGATTTTTGGGAGTTTTTTGTTTTGTTTTGGGTTTTTTTTTGGGGGGGGGGGGTATTTCTTAAAAAAGAAAAACTGCATACCGATTATGCATTGGTCAGTCAGTGACCTCCATCCTAACCTGGCAGCTACGCAGGGAGCAACACACCTTGTCTTTCCACCTGCTTGGCATTTAATTTCTCTTATTCATGCCTTGCTGAACATGGGGCATGCTTCTCCCTACCCTCCATCTTGCCCCCCTCCCCCCCCCCCCCTTCCAGGTCTATGACCCAACACGATACTGGTCTTTGACAACTTTCTCGCAGTGTGTTTGTTGCCTGTTTGTGGCTGCTTCCACAACCCCAGCCAGCAGTAAACACGCCTTGGGTGCTCCTGTGTCCCTGAGCAAAAATGTAAAAAGAAAATTTGGGGTCGCACAAAGCAAAATTCTTTCGGGGAGACAGCTTGGCTGTGCCTTGATTAACGCTTCAACACCATGCTTACAGGGGCAGACATAATACCCACTGTCCCTAGTACCTGTGAAATCGCTCCATCTTTTATGAGTAAATCCAGCCATGCTGGGTCTCATTAGCAGCTAGGCACCATGAGGTCTACCTTGTCATGAATTCCAAGGGCCAGTGATGAAGTGGCCCAAAAAGGGAGGAAGAAGTGGCACTCTTGACTGCTTTCACGAAGTACAGCTATACGCAGCAGTACTGTTGGTGACTCTGCAGGTTCCGTCCTGCCATTCAAAGTCTTCAATACCTGCCATTACCACATCTAACCTCAGATCTCTTCCGCAACCATTATAGTCCCCACATATGCTTTATGAATTAAGCCCCCTATCAACAGGAAATAAACTTGGTAATAAAAAAATAGTTACTTTTTGCGAAAAGAAAAGCCTTAAAAGTCACTTTGACAAGTTATCAGAGAACTGTGACAAAATAAAAAGTGGACAAAAGGATTCTACTTTTATCATTCTTTGGATAAAAAACAGTATAAATGTGCCTGAGATGACTTGAAAAGATATGTCAAACTACAGTAAAAAAAAAAAAAACACTGATTGTGAGAAATATATTTGGTACTAAAGGTGCAAATATCCATGACAAATATCTGCAACTATTCCATAAAACTGGCCACAACATGCTGGTGGTCAAATGGATGGCTGTATATTTACATCAAAAATTAGTTTCAATGAGAATTGTCTAGGAGTCCTGTCAAACCAGCATGTCCAGCCCCTGCCAAGGAAAGCTTTTCATTATGGTCTTAAGCCTTTCCCACTCAAATTGCCCCAAAGCAACCAGATGTAAATTGTCATCTGCCTTAATGTTTTATTTAATTTATCATTACCAGAAAACGTTTTTGTCGAGATTTGTATGTAAGACCGTTCACGATGGCACGCCCGAGGTAAATAGCTTTCCTTGGTGTGGGCTAGGAAAGCTACTGCCTCAGTACCCTCTGACCTGGAATGGGTGCATGCAGAGGGGAAGAGTTATTCTTTTTTCGGCCACATGCAGAAAGCGGGATTAATCATTTAGTCGTCTGGACCAGACCTCAGTACTATAATGATGAATGGGTTTGCTGTGGTATTTAGTGCTAGATGGGAATGCTTCAATGCTAAGGCTTTCAAGTTTTCCTTGTGACTGAACCAAAAAAAAAAAAAAAAAGGAATTTAGATCAAACTGTCTGAATGCTGTGTCCTCATTCAGAACAGCTCCCGTCTCCAAACAGACTGTCCTGACAAGCTTTCGCTGACAATTTAAAATCTCACTTAAATACAAAACAAAGCATCTCAAAGCAAAGACTCCGGAATAAAGCCGAGCTAGTTTTAACAGAGAAAACAAACTGACAAACCAACGTCCCTCATCTTAACAATAGGCAATTTGGCTATATCGTAAAGTGTCAATGTCTTCATCCGCCCTGACAAGACCACTGCCTCATGCAAATAAACTCAGTGTGTGATCCGTGTTGAGCTGCCGTCCACATCAAGGCAACTTTTGTGGCCCACATTGGAATGCCAATGTTGATTTTTTAGTGTGGAAGCCTCTTCTTCTGAAGCCAGGGGACAATAAGGCGCAACGGGTGAGCAAGGTCAAATGAAAAGAAAAAAAAAATGCGGCATTCCCAGGTATACTCTACACAGTAGCCCAAGGAAATGTGTCCACCAACTGTTACTAATGGAATTGTTTTGGCACCTCAGGCCATATTGAACTCGCTTCTGAGTTCTACTCCCTGATTCATGGGCAGCGAACTTTGCCTAATTTCCAGCATTCATCAATTTCTTGCAAACTCCACATATACACTTCTAAGTTTCCTTTAATAATTCATTTTGCCATCAACTGATTTGCACAAATGAAGGACTACTCAGTGCTTCATTTGCATTGTCTGAGGGCTCATTTGGCCCTTCTGGATTTCCAATGGAGTTTAAAAGTACACAGCACTGGCAATTAAAGGACAAGTTCTTCCGTTCCTTACAGAAATATACGGTGCTCCACGTATAAGCTGCAGCTGATCTGGGAGCCAATAAGGGCAACATTATTATTCATTCTACTAGGGAAAAGAAAAACAGTAAAAGACAGATCACCCTGAACAACACTGAGCCTAACAGACATACCAAATCTTGACTTGCCATTTGGAAACTAGAAGCACGAAGGCCAGACAGACGTGGTTTACATGGCGTCTTTCAAAGTCACGGCCAGCATTTATTTGACAGAATGATTTCAATTCAAGGATAATAAGCAATTCCCGGTAACCTACACATTCTAGTAAATTTAATCTTGCAGGTCACGAGAGTACAATTTTCCATGATCGACACGAACAAGAAAGCAACTGTGGTTGGCAAACAAACCCAAAACAAAGAAAACGGGGTCGAAATGCCCCAAAGGCCTCAACATGCACACCTTGCACAGGCAGGCAGGTTTGAGAACACTGGCCTCAGTCACAACCCTTGTGTACTGGCTACCACTGCAACAACACCAACATCTGCTTCCAAAAAAGCGCCAAAACATATGGTGGCACAAGTTTCTCCCCTATCATTAAAAATGTGCCATTATGAATGGTCCTCAGTTGTACCTTGCCCACAGGTATTCCACTAATATTGCCTCACGCTGGATGTTGCCGCAAATGGGCCGCAACATCTCAGCTGTCCATTTGGCCCAGGGTGATGATGGACATGTTGCTGTAAGCCGTTAATTCAAGTAATTGGCTCATAGTCTGAGCCCAGTGCTTTACAAAACAATACTGTTCACTTGTCCAACCAAAAATTTAGACCATTACAGAATTAGCAATCTGTGTTCATTACAAGCACTTTTCATTCCTGTTCTTTCTCTTACTTTCCTCATTGGTCAATTATCTACGGCAGAGGAACAGGGTAACGTGGTCTCTATTGCGGGGTTCAAAGCATCTGACTGGTGGTTGCTGCACTTACTCCCAATACATTTCGGCAATTAACGACAAAATTGGCAGTTTAAATGACCTGTACCGCTGCCACTAACAATTGGCAGTCCAACCGGTGTTTTAATAACCTGTGTGACATGTGTCTCAATGCCTCTCATCATAGTCAGTTAGCCTACTTGCCGTTGTAGTATTTCGTGCTGTGGCTTGCCATATTCAACACAGTAGTCCTTCCTTTGACAGACTTCAGTGAGACCACCTGCCTTTTAAGACCACATTTATCAGGTCCCCAATGCTATCTTTACAACATTCTTTGCCCTCCATTTTGAGACCACCTGCTTTCTTTAAGCACTGCTCGGCTTGTTCCAGAGGTGGTTTCTCAATAGTGGGGGATTAGTGTACACTTAAATCCTGCTGGCAACATCACTTGATTGTCCCATCGCATCTTTATTTTCTATTGACGACAAGTTGCATTTGTGTTACATTTATATATTGAATGCAAGTATACGCTTTTGATTCAATTGTAATTGCACAATTCCATGAATGTAAACAATTAGCTTTTAAGTCAGTTAATCCCCTCAGAACCACATCATTTGTTTAACTTAATGACATGCTCCCTAGTAATTAAGCTGCCTAGACCCTGTTCACACAGTCCAAGGAGGGTAGAGAGATCCTCTGGCCTCCTTGCTCAGTCTTAATTCAAGTGGGGAAGGGTTCATCATAAACGTGCCTACGCACCTATGTTCACAAAATTGTTTCACATTCAAATTTTACAGGCTTGTCTTTCTGTTTCTATTTCAATATCTGACACGGAAAATACATTGCTTTTCTTGTATTTTATTGGAGTCCCACCACAAACACAATGCAATTGGCCCACATATTAATCTCATGGCTAGAAAAATAGTCAACACGTATTATGTATCTGAATGTCTGTTATAGGTCAAATTTTTAAAAATTGCACCCACATGCCATTGTAGATGGTTGCATTGAGTCGGCTGCGCACCTGAGAACACAACAATACCATACAACATGTTACTTTGCACCGTGTCTACTGGTGCGGAAAAAGCTTCAACAATGCACCAGTTGACCTATATGACCAAAATCTCTCGCCCCTAACTCCTGTTCATCGCATCAACACCTATTAAAAATATGAATATGAGCTTTGTGTGAAATCTTTCAATTCAGGTTTATGAAAAGACAGCATTATCAGGGATTTTGCCACGTTTTGTGTCAGCTGTAAATGGGTAAAGTTGTATGTTCTTTTAGCTGTGCCATAAATCTGTAAATCATACGCGTTAGTCACTTTGAGCATGCAAGTTTTATACTAACTAAGATATTTCAACTGGGACCACTTATGCAGCCTGGGAAGAAAGACGCAAAGTTACTCCATGATTTTCAGATGATAATTACCTCAATGCCCAAAAGGTGAATTAATATAATCATCCTGTACATGCAACTGCTTGTTGGTGGTCTAAAAATATGAGCTTGGCCATTTCTACCATTTATTCTCCCATACATTAGCCCTTGTGTCTGTCTAGCCATTTGCACATTAATGTGTCTCGTATATTTCTCGGCCAATCCTTGCATATCCTCGTCAGGAGTAAAATATATAAATGGGGCCACTGGAATTTTGTTGTCTGATTTTACAACTGAAAATGACAATTTCGTTTGACATCAAAGCATTCCTTGCCTCTGCTCCTCACGGAAGTGGTGGCGAGGATGATCACTGCTACAAAGACTCGCCATTATTCTCCTAAATGATCCACGCTCCTCCTTTTGCCGTCAGGTGTTCCCCCTTTCATCGTGAGATGAAGGTGTATGCATCGGAAGTGGTTTGCTATAATAGAGTGATGAGCTCAGACAAACATATTCTTGTACTAAATTGGGAAAGTAACGAACACGGGGCCATCACTTGGTAGTCTCGTCATTTTGACATTCCATTCTAAGTTTGCGTAAATGGCATGAAATAGTATCCAGCTAAACCAATCACTGGTGCACAAAGAATTTGATGTTTACACGAAAGTTCTTTAGCTAAAAGCTGGTGTAACTAGTTACCTTTTACCTTGATAAATACATATATCAGTCTTCATTTCCCTGTCCAAAACACTTGTGCTTTGTACTCAAATCATCGGTAGCTTGGCTTGTACTTCACTCTCAAGCATTTTTAATTTCAAACACAGCCAGCATTTCTTATAAACATACCACAGTATCTTTTCAACTGGGCGGGAAATCCAAGTTGCTTGAATTATCCTATCAAAAGTTCTTGACTTAATGTTGATTTTAGTCTTCCTCAACTTGTCAAGAGAGTTTAAGAGCTGCATGTCAATCACTTTCAACCATTTTTGCACCTTTACCCCCCCCCCCCCCCCCCCCGCAACACAATAACAGATGGCCCACAAAACAATATTCATTCATTGGGGTCCATTTCTTCCTTTTAGGAATTTTGATGGCTTTTGGTGTCTGGGTTCTGGTCCTTTCTTTACAGGCCAAATGATGATGACTACAAAGCAGAGGCCAGATATTTTTGAGTATCCCATGGTTTCCACGACAATACAGGGCAGGTATGTTCTTAACGAGTATTCTATGGCCCCAGTCAAAAAATGTACTGTCTTGTGACAGCTGCATTGTCATTAGCATAAACACTCTACATGCCTATCTGTAGAGCATAAAGGAACCGCTGATATATTCAGTTTTCACAAAGACAGCCAAGACCAGACAATATAGCCTGACTATTATACGTCTGCATTCTCTGTCTCCAGTCTACACAGAGGAAACATTCAGCATGAGAATCTGGTGATGGGCCAGAGACGTGTGAACCAACCACCATAAACATATACCTCCTTGATGGTGTTACTGAGCACTTCTGGGCAAGTTTTCAGTTTCAAGTGCTGCTAATTGTGAAAAAAAAAGAAAAGAAAAGAAAAGCAACAACGTAAAAATAGAAAAACGCATTTGCAGCTGAGCGCTAGTAGACAGACTGTCTTATCAAATATCTGTCAACGTATTTACTTTGTCCTGTTGAATGCAGTTGGGATTTTTTAACTGGGGGGTAGTGTGAAATAGATTAGCTGCAAGAAAATTCACTGGAATATAAATTTAACATAATTTTATTGTGTGGCACTTCTTTTCATTAACCTGCATCTCTTTCTTCCAATCACACATTTGGGTTCATCCTGGCAGTACATTTTCACAGCTTCAGTGTAGAAATTATACAGTTTGCACGTATGTAACTGTAAAGTGCATGCAAATAAAGCTCGTGTCCCAAGAAGAGGAATCTCAAACTTGGGACTCTCGTCTTTCACAAGTCAACCCATCTTTACGCGTGTGATACAATCTGCAGAGAATGCTGAAGAGTAATTTGTTTGGTCCAAGTTTGACAAAAAGGAACAGTTGAGGGGAATGACAGGAGTCCCTGCAAGTGATCCAGTCCACTGGGATACCCACACCGTACAACCTGACAAACGCAGTCCAACATGGGCTATCTGCCACTTGACAGATTGGGTTTCCTCAACCAAGAAAATGTTGACAGCTCTTTCAATACCAAATGAGCCACCTGCATTCAACAAATCATTCCCTGTGGCAAACGGAATTTTGTCAATTAACTATATCTGCATTTTGAACAAAGTGTGATGGGGCAAAAAAAGAAAATTACTTTGTATCTGTGGAGAACTTTTTTGATTGATTAAGTTTACAAAGCAACAGAATAGCATTATTGTATAGGTGGTTTATCAGTCATGTGTCAAGTTTATCTACTGTCAAAAACAACTTTTAATTTCAAAGATTAAAAGCATTTAGTTCTTTCTAATAACAATAAAATAATACTATTACATTAGCTACTTTCACTCTCAGTCCAGAACAAGATTAATAAAGCTAAAAACGCCAATCCAGTAGGATGTTTTCACCATCCCACAGAAGCTGTTTGGACATTGACCACAATCTGTGTCTAATTACCTGTGCCATACATATTCATTAACTCAAGTGGACACAGCTGAGTGAGATTGGCTGCTGGCAACCTGCATGACCTAAAGGTGGCATTACTGGGCCTTCCATATCATTTACTGACCCAAACAAGACATCTTTATCAAAATTACTGTTCTATTTCCAGCTAGAGCCATATTAAACTGTCGTCATTTAAACAGAAAAAAAACATACATTTACAGTTTCAGTTGCTCCTCTTGCAATGCTTGCTGATTATCACGACTGCAATCAATTGAATGTCAGTTAAATCTTTGTGTTGCAAGGGCCATCTCAGGTGTTCATGCAGGTAAAATCCATGCAGTTTTATCAGTTAATGAGTTTCTGTTTGCCCATGTAGACAGACCATTCTCACCGCACTACAGAGATCTAATTTTAACCCCACCCTCCATTGATATCCATACATAAAAATAGCCTTGTGAATACGACTGTCTATGCAGGCAAATTTTCTGTCTCAGGAATCACCATGCATACCTACACAATGTTTTCGAGGATTCTCTCTACCAATCAAATATATGAACCTTCTGGCAATCAGATCCATGGAAAGAATAAAACAAAGGACATTCAGGGAGAGTCTGACCATGCAGCACTGAACACCTGATGCATCAGTGTGCAACTTTTTCCCATTAAGAAATTACCAGCACCTGATAATATCTGATTCTTCATCATTATGGGTAACATGTCGTCAATTTGTCATTATGGGTTACATACCGTCAATCAACAGCTTTTCTCGGCACCCTCTACACAACGTGGCCATGGTGTGCCAAGGAAAGCTGTTGACTAGAGTCTTACGAAGCTGACGTAATCTACAGACCAGTGGACCCATTTATAAACCATTGTGATTGCTTTCCAAATACCTCTTATAATCTTGTTTGTAAACTAATCAACACAGGGCAGGCAAATGGTCAGTGTCGACTGTACCTGACCTCAGGGTCAAGCTGCTTGTTGCCAGCTGATTGCCTAAACGCTACATTAATAATGATAATGTCTGAGATACAGTAATCCACACACAGTGGATCTTGGAGACTGCCTGCATTGAAGAGGCAAGGAGATAAACATCGGACCAACCTAATTGAATCTTTTAAAGTGACAGTCATAAAAGAGGTGCTTTCCCAAACCCCAGATGCTGTCAACTTCTCAAAAACAGGAGCATAAATATTGTAATGCCTAACTGTTTATTTATAGCTATGACTGCCTTCACCCTGACGCATTCAATGAAAGCAGATATGATGAAAATACCACCACTTTAGTTTGACAAGTTATAACCTATGGCAGATAAAAACTTGTAAAAAAGCAAGAAAAGACATGATTTGTGCCTCTGCTGAGAATCATCTTCTGAGTTGTCCTTTTCTACTATATGTGTTGTAAATAAGAACATTATCATGGGCAGATGTGGGCTTTCTGTTGGTCCTGGATTTATGCCAGGCCGTATATATTTCTTCTCATAGAGAATAAATATCAAATCTAATATGTTGTGCAATGAATGGATAAAAGTGTCTGGGATGTCTCACTGGCCCTGCAAGTGTCTGAAGATGGAGGGAAGGGGGCAGGAGGGTGACGACGTTACTTGGAATTATAAAACAATGAAAAATCCATCATGTCTTTACCCCATAGTAAGTTCTGAAACAGTATTTGGAAGAGCACCTACAGACTGAGTAAGATGATGCCTGTCTCATGCCACATGTACAATCATTTTGAGGTCCAAGTTGCACAGCTACAACAAACTGCACACATTTAAGTCTGTTGACTCCATTAGGATGAAATATTAAGGAATATATGCAGTATCACATTGGAATAGATGCAGTATCACATTGGAGACGGTATGCTGATCATTTCACACAAATGAATATTATTTTTTAAATGGCAGCACATGGGCAAACATGATGCAGTGAGCTTTTAATTACCTGTAAGAAAACATGTAGCAAAACATCTGTTATTTATTTTACAGGGGACTGAAACAATAAACAGTATCTTTTTCTCAATCTTTCGACCAGTCAGTAGAAGACACCATGTCAGAGAAACCATCTGGAAACTCAATCCACAATCCACACAGCTGTACAAACTGCTAAAGTAGCAATTTGTCCGCCCCGTACCCTTCCGATATTGAAAATATGGCCCCCCAAAAGTGTAGTCTAAGATAATAACAATTTTGCTTTGGTTGAGGAAAGCCCCATTCACTGACAGAGAAGTTGTTTCTATTGGGTGTAAACATCAGCTACACATGTGGCTTGGGTCACCCTCTGGGTTGGGAGGGGAGACTTCAGCTTCGACGAGGAGAAAAAACCTGCAAAATTCTTGCTACGGTAGCAGCGCGCTAAGCATGTAAAGCAAGAAGATACCTTCAAGCACTTCAAGAACCCATCATGTTGGCAAACATAAAGAAATGCGCGATGTGTTTTCTGTCTCCGGGTATGATTTCTGCCAAAATGCCGAGACGATAGGTTCTCACTCACCAGATAACTCTGGCATCTACTAAGTGGCCAGGTGTATCAGTTTACTACAGGTATACTTAATGCCCTATTAATGTCACGCATCATTTACAAGGGTAAAAATGCTAATTCTTTGAGTAAATCTGAACTAAGCCTGAGGACACATTTTCTGTAAAGATACTGAAGATGGAGATGTTCATATGAGCACAATCAACAATGATGTGTCAGTTACCTTGGCTGAACTTTATCATTTACATTTGACAAATTTCTGGTGTACATATATACGTACATATATATATATATATATATATATATATATATATATATATATATGTACCTGTATATAGACATATATACTTGTACATTGTATGCACACATGCACACACACACACACACACACAAAAAAAAAAAACAGTAAAGGTGTAGTTATTTCATTTGCATTATCTATACTGGCAAAGATTGACAGCTCTCCCTGATCTACCATTGGCCCTCATGCAGGCCAGACTGCATGGCTCACCCCTTGTCAAAACATGGGAGGCAAGCCCTGCCTGGCCATCCAACCCAGGTACCCCATAGTGCACCCATATATAACACAACCAGCTTGTACAATGTGCCAGCCCTGTCTGTCTGCGCTTCTGTTGGGGGCAGCCCAGTCTATGACCCGAGTACTCTCTGTGTGCCCAGCCTCTAAGCATACCAAACAAACAGACTCCCTGCTAAACAAACATCCCACAGGTCTTCTTGGTATCTGTCTGTAATAGATGTACCAGACAACAACACACAGTCATGATAGACTTCCCAACCTGTAAACCTCAGGATGGACTGCTGGTATATGAAGGGGATATATGGGTTTTCTGTGCCGACATACTGGGCATTTTCATTTGCCGCACTTGTGTACTGGAAGCCTATTTATTTCCTGTACTTCATACAAGCCATTATTTCTGATTTTTCAATATTTTCTGTATGTTGTACTGGGGCAAAATTCTTGCATGTACCAGGGCACTGGAACCCTCCCTATCCCCTTCATATATAAATCACAATATTTTGGTTGCAAAGTTGTTATCTCCCATACCTGGGGGAGTGGGATTTGATACCCTGTATCCTAATGCTATTCTACCCCTGGGGCAGGAAACAGTGGGTTACCCCTTGACCCCCAGTGACCTGGAGAGGGGTTTACTTCCAGCTGGCCAGCACCATATCACAAGCAGAACACCAGTCTCTGTTTTGACAAATTATCTGCATAATTCCCCTTCTTTGTGCTCATTCTGGTGCTTGATGTGATTTATGATTATCTGCTCAATCATTTATTTGATACATATACACACTGCATGGTCTTTCATTAACACATAGGTGTAGTAAAGACTCAAAGACCCCAGTCGCAATTGTGGCAACCCATTATCACATGCAGTGAAAAGATGGAAGATTACAGTCTACTGTCATTACACACTTTGGCAACCTGTAAAGCTACAATGGTGACAAAAAGTAAGCAGTCGTTTGTTCCCATTTTATAAAGCTGGCGATTCAGTCCCTATTTATTCTCTGTTAGTCTAAAATGACAGCAAACCTGTTTATTTACAAACGGCTAGATACCACCACACCTCGGAGGATCTTGTGACAAAAATATTCTCAAAAGCCGGGTGTCTTTATTTGTGTTTCATTACCTGTTGTACAAGCCCAGATCCTCTTGTAACATGGCCACAGAGGTTGTTCAATCACTTCAACTGGCAGTTTTTACAAGTTGAGATACCTAGGTAAACACTCATACTGATAAGAATAACCAAGTGTTGACTTTTGTAGCTTTTTAACCTGGGACCCTCTTGTAGCCTCATGTGTGTCAGTTTGACAATTCTATGTTAAATCAACATTGGGTGCACGCTCAGAAATGTGTCTGTAATCAAGTTGATTCTGACTTGGATTTGAGCTGAAAGACCCACTACAGTGCATAAACTTAAAGATGGCAATGTGTCGGGCCAAATCACACTGGTGTACTTTTCTGTCTTCAGTGTCAAGAGAGCTGGATAAAACTTATAAGTCTATTCTGATAACCTTTCTATGACCTCCAGTCAACACGCTGAAGTGCATGCCATTCTACTATGAACGGCAGATGAAAATGGAGTATTTTTCCTGTAACATTAAGTCTACTTATGCCCCATTGATTTGTATATAACTTTCTGCTGTAATATTTACATTCCCCATGACAGGGTGTGACAGCGATATGTTGGACAGTGGTTATTTTGCAGACATTACCTGTTCACCTTGCTTAGCACTGAGAAGAACGAGGCCCACAAAATGAAAACTATCCCCCATATAACAAAAATTTCAGGAGACTTGAGCTTTGCATACCGAATCCAGATCATAATTAGACGAAAATTTTCTGACCGAAAAAGGTGGCATTCTTTCCTCCAGGAGACACACTGTTGTGTCTGTTATAACACAACAAATACCTGTGCCTTATTTTGAATGATTCAGACTTTTAAAATAATTCCCATTTGGCATTTCCGTGTCTGTCAGGCTGAAAATGCTTCATCATTTCAATGCATGTCGCAACATGCTCGCCCATCCTTTCAAAATCCTTTTTCGGTCACCTCACAGTTTTTCAACCTCAAAGACTTGCAATGGACGTTTGACAGGAAATGATTACAAAATTTCATTATCTAATGTATTCACTGGAGCTCAAAGCATGACTCAAGAGGTTGACAAGTCAAGCTTTGGTCGATCTTAGCAGGTGATCCACATTTCACTACTTGGCTACATTTATAGACAGGGACAGCCTGTCCGCCAGCCACAGGTGTACCACAGGGTGAAACACGAAACGCCATCGCTTCTGCTTCACTGCAAGTGCACATACTGTAAATGCACTTATATTCACATGCATAAATTTTCATGGTTTTTTAATTTCAGGTATTTAACTCAAACTCTAATGTCCGTATTGTTGACGAATTCTGATTAAATCCATGCTAAAACTATATTTTTCACTGCATTTTCATTTTCAGTTTTATGCCAGCAGCAAAATAGGCTGAAATAAAATTATATTGAAATTAAGTGAACATGACAGTGCACATTAAAGTCACCAACATATTTAATTGCATGCCAACGTCAAGCAGACAAGCACACAAAAACTGACATTCAAACTTGACATAAATATATCACATCTCCTGCAACTAAACACTGTGAAATATTGTTTTTAATCACGCAACATTTAAAGTTATTTTTCTGATCATACTCTTTAAGGATTTTGAGAAAAATATCGAGCCATTCAATAGATGGAGAAATATGCCACATGTATGTTACGATGTTTTGCAACAGTCTTATGCAAACAGAATTCTTTGCTGCTGACACAACAACATGACGAATGGAATCCAATTACATAACAATGACAACAGGTTTAGCAGATAGATGGGGAACCCTGGTCAGTCCTCAGGTAATCCCCCTACACACATGGGGCCCTGTTGGGGTTTTAGGGTTATTGGATTTTTTGCCCTCATTGGAGGGATCATTGGATTACTTGCACTTCAAAATGTGGATTTTTGAATTTTTCTTCTATTCTAGGATTAAAAGATTAATGAAATATTAAAATATTTCAGGAATTCTTGCAATTTTATAAAGGATTTTTTTGGATTTGTTGAGTCAAAACTTTGCATTATTGGATTTTCAGGACCCACCACCCCCCACCCCACCCCTCCCCAACAGGGACCTACACATCAGCATGCCAGGTCAGATAGTCATGCCATGTAAGCGTTGATGCCCACTGCTTAGAGAAAACAAACTGATGACCACAGGCAACTCTTCGCATCAAATCAGTGGCAGTACCCTGGATTCTGGCCAGGCTCAATGAACTATGCCAATCTTCCTATAGTGGAGGTCATTATCACCTTTGTTGTCACAGATCCATCACTTTGGCACCTCCAGGAACCTACCACTTCATTCCACTAAGAGCATTAAAACTAACAACTTTCACGACCCAACTGCCTTCTATAAATAACATTTATCTATCTGTTAAACCTGAACATGTTTCACCAAATCTTTGGCCAAAATTGAGCTTTTCATTGCGGAGCAAACCATGCATCCACTGGCTGTCTGCTGCCACATAAGACCACTAAGGTAATGGGGCAAAATTCAACGCTCTTCTGTCCCGGACTTTTCACAGGCTCAATAGGAATTCATAATCTTATTGAGGCATAATGGGCGGAGGGAGATGGCAAATTTGTCTGGGTGTCATCAACCGTCCCAGGTAGATCTCCAAAGCTGACCAAAGAAGACAAGAATGGTCATTACCAAATTACACCCAACTTTCCAATTATGCAAATATGTGTGTCTGTTTCGTGCAACAAAATAATGAACGCCCTAGAAAAAAATAATGTATATCTATAGACCAAATATTTGAGACACAATGTGGCATGTGTAGTGACTACACTTGGGGAGCCCTGTAATTTGTAAATAATCAAACGTTCCTCCTGGTGCCTTGAGTTGCCAGCCATGCAGCCTGAGGCCACACAGGGAGCCAGCTGGGCTCTTCCCTGGCAAGTATTGTGTCATCAGAAGATAGATCTCTCCTCTCTTGCTTTCACAAAATATATATATGTGTCTTCTTTGAAGTGGAACCATCAGAAAGCGAGACAGATCATGGGGTAGGGACCCCCTGCTTCCCAACCCTCATACATGTCACGTTTCTCCTTTTGACTGCAGTCCACCATGCACTATTCTGTCTCACTTTTCATACTTTTCAGAAATTTTTGCTTATTTTTTGACAATTTTCTCCACATACACAAACTTTGTTCAATGAGAGTGAACCAGTTAGCATTTCTGCTAATCTTCCCTGGGGCCCTTGACGAAATTGGAAATCTGCTAATAAACTCCTACTTTATTCTCTGTTAAATACAAAATTACCCCATGATGGCCACCAAAAAAAAAAAATCCATCTTTCTTGTCAGACGATGTTAACAGAATAACCTATACATATCCACTCTTCTGCTTCATTGTTCAAACACACTGCACACATTCTGAGGTTTCACTAACTCCTCCTCCTCCTGCTCCTCTTCTTCCTCTTCTTATCCATTTTTTTTTTTTTTTTTTGCCATAATTGAATCCTAAAGCTTGCACGATGCAGTTCACTAATTTGTATGAACTTCTGTGTTTACACTAGCTTCAAACCAATTGCATGCTGTAAATTCAATTGTTTGAGTGTATTTTTAATTTTGCTTATTTTGCTTCTTGCACAAGTTGTTAAAATAAATTATGACAAAGTAGTGAAAATACATTATATGTAAATACATTTACAGCAGTCTACCCTGATTAGGCCTATGCCTTTCACATTTGGCGGTCATTATGTGTATATAACATTTAACTTTGATACACCATCTCAAGACCATGACCCCAGATTTTCCCTGAAATGTCAATTAAAATGTCTCTGTGATCGATCGGCCCTGGGGTTTCCATATCATTCCCTGAAAATTACTCTGAGGTGTAACAAGCCAAATATAAAGAACCAAGGAATTAATTCAAGAGAAAACAATGGTGATGAAACTGTGATCATCTTCACAGTGAAATCCAGTGCATGTAGTTTGTTGCACTTTCCGTGTGTAATCAATAGCCAAATAATTGCACAAAGAACAGCCTACCACAATCTATTGGTCATGCAGGCTACAGAATTACTGCATCAGTCACTATCATTGTAGGCACACTAATTGGACACTGTAACAGGCAATTGCGGAAAGATTTGGGGATTGACCACTGGGGTCAGGGTATTTCAGTGGATAGGAGTTGGGCAACACTGAGGATGAACTGGAGGTGACGTCACCTGTTACTTAGACCAGTGTCAGAAACTAGGTGGAATCACTAATGGTAGCCATGCATAATGGATGAAGATACCAGACTGGAAAAAATCCATAAAGCTTCATAAATACATCTGAATCTACTGATGGTTACTCCGCAAATCTTACATTCAGTGGCGGTAGTTTATTTGAACCCTCGCACACAGTGAAATGTGACGCTAAGATGGATAATGATTACTACGGCACGTTTTCCATCCTTGTCCTGCTCACCCTTTTGTTCCTCTGCGATGGTTTTCCCCTTTCCATTCCAGCACACCTACGCTTTTCATTCTATTCTCTGTGTTGATTTTCAGATCATCCATATTGAAATATGACAAAATGATAAAAGGGAACCACTGGTTATACCAGCATTAATTGCATGGACCTAATCTGACATAGTGACCTGTAAAACAGGAGTATCTAGGTGGTGTGAAGAGGCGATCGGTGAGTGAAAAGGAATGGTGGCTTTTAAAACTGTGACAATTTTGTGTCCTTGCTTCAAATGACATATCGATTGACACTAATTTGTTTTTTTCCACCACGATCTGGAATTAATGCAATTCTATGGCTGACTTCACAAGACTGTCATGTCCAGAAAGTGTAACTTCTCTTTGAAGCACACTTTTAATGACTTACATTGTTCAATCCTGTGCTACCTAATTAAATGCATTAAATAGTAAATACCTACCAATTCTTTATTTTTTTAATGATGTTTTAACCTCCCAATACCCTTCAGAGATCATTAAATACAGAGACTTCCATTGTGAAGAAAAAATAAACGGTGCCAAACAATTTCTTGGTTCATAAGCGGGAGACCCCTGAAGAAACCACAGTGTTATTATGGACACCATTAAACTGGCAATTGCACAAATTGGCCTCCAGTGAAACCAATGCTAATCTGACATAATAACAGTTAAGACCTGGGCATGTGTGTGTTCTGTCCCAACAATAATCAGCATGGGGTGTACTGGGGAATAAACGTCAGACAAATGATAATCAAGATTTTATCAGGACCATAATGATTTCCAATACAGGTTTTGAAAATGTTTTGCGCACAATCCAAAACTTAATTATGTAAAGGAGTCCTACCGGTGGCATACTCTATTTGGCGTTTGCAGTGCTAAGTCTAAACACACTGCTTGCAGCCACACCCCCAATATTCATATGCGGTGAGAAAAGGCTTTGTCCGATATTAGGTGACCACACCATGTAGCAAGTGGAGCAAGTCATTTTCAGAATGCAGCTTCCAGGCAACCGTTCCTAGATTTACCAGTCTAATACATGAGAAACACAGACCTGCTAAACATCGTCTAATACATGAGAAACACAGACCTGCTAAACATCTGTTCATGCTGCCCATGTCAAGTATGTCAAGATGTGTTTCCTGTAAAATACCACTGATCTCAGACAGCATCTCAACATTTACTACTTGTAGGCTTTTGCTCGATTGAGCCTCATATAATAAACAGTCATCATTAACATTTAAATGGAAAGTTATACAGTTGAATCTCTATATTGAGACGACATAATAGACAGAAAAATAGGGTGTTATAGGAAGTGGTCTAAATTAAAAGGGATATAATTGAATTGAGGATAAATAAAGACGGGACCGTGTGTAAATTGCTGGTCTTAATATAGAAATGGTCACTTTATGGACGTGGTCTTGCTTGGAGTCTTAACTGTACATGGCCCAAATACAATTACAGCTTCTTGTTGGTAGAACAATTTAAAAATCGGGAACTTACTTCATCTCAAAATACAATTAATGCTGAAGCTTTCATTTAAAATTTGACAGCATCTTTTGGATAACAGATTTTTGGTACGGCTGAAAACGGAAGGTCACTGTGTAATTTGACAGAATTTTCAACTCTTCTGGACAGTCTGCCTCTTGTCTTACAAATCTTCTGACTCAATGCTAACTAAAATTAATTGCTCTTGGCCCCCAAGAAGTTTCTGCACCAGTGTGTCTGGGCCACGGGACACTCTGACACGACTGACACTTGGGGGGGAATTTTGTCTGGTTTTTGTTGTGTCTGTTGAGAGGAGTGAAGTTCAGTGTGTGCCTATATCAAGGACACCTCTCCATTATACAGCTACTTCCAGTACAAAGTTTACAAGTAAAGCACCTTTTGCCCTTATCCCACCAGCCACTCAAAGCACTTATCACAGTGACTATTTGGATCTGCTGGCCTAAACAGGGATCTGGTCCCTGTTCATGCTGGGTAAGTAACTGGATTATACTAAAACCAACAAACCCACCATGGCCATCTACGGTGGGAGGAAGAAAAATTTATGCAAGAAAATTTTCAAAGGCCCATTTAATTACCGCCAATAAGCATTGGGTAAGAACTCCACCGCAATTAGAATCCTTAATTGTAATGAGCTACAATTAGAGACCTTAATACAAAGGCAATATATAACTTGACTGTCCAATTAACATGTTAAACACATAATTCAACTTTGTCTGAGATGGGGGGGGGGGGGAGGGCATAGTAGGGGAGGGTACTTTTGAATGGTCAGGAATACTAAACTAGCATAACACACTTTAAAACTATAGCATATCTTGTATAAAAGTAAGCTGCAGACCTATATCTTTTCAACTTCCACTTTTCCTAAATTCTTCCCAACCCTTCAGGAAAGACTAAATATCTTCGTATCGTGCACACATGTTCCTCTGTCAAATCAGATCATCGACTGCACTGGAAAAGCATGTTGGCAAAATGTCTAATGGAGAAGAAAATGCTGTTGCCAAGAAATAAAATAAGAAGAGTGGCAAATACTGAAGGGCACTGGGGATCACTCCTAATGAAGAATATTGTGATATTTGCACCTCAGGAAATGTTGCAACAGCTGAATACTGAACCCGGGACCTGTAGGTGTGAAAACCGTATGCATTTGTTCTGCAGCAGGCAAAGACAGGCGCTTTGAGACACGCGTCCTGGATTTCAACACCCACCAGAAACAAGAGGAACACGATGGTCCTGCACTCTGCTGACCACTGTGAAAATTATGAAAAGGCCAAGTAGAAAGAAAGAATGAATGTATGAATGAATGAATGAATGAATGAATGAATGAATGACCTGATAAGAGAATGTTCTGACATAATTTTCAACATTCATTTAAGTCCTTCTGGAAAAGAAGTCCATGCACATTTTAAGTTGAGTGAAAAGTCCAGGAAAAACACAACATAAATGATAATTAGGTGACCCCAGGAAAACCCTGTATGCAATATAAACGTCATAAATAAAATACTTCTGAAGTCATCAAGGCATCAAATTCACCAAAGTTGACAATTTGGTAAAGGTCCTTCACCTATCACTACTCAAAGTCTTGAGCCTGAAATAGTTCCTAAATCATCAAAAGAGAGTAAAAAAATCACAGCACAAGCTGTTGCGCAAATTAATGTCTCAGGGCATCTAAAAGTGTTCCTGCACAATTTTGAAATGATTGACCAAGTAGCTTCAGAGGAAAAAATTTTTAAAGACTTCCCCACAAAATTCATCAACTAAAATAACAAAATTTAAAGAATGAATTAATTATCAAACTTAGTGCAAACCCACCCAAGGTATATCTATAGGTGTTAATCCACAGATGTTTTCAATCAGGACATCCAGGCAAAAAGTACATGAAACCAAAGAAATTGGACCATTTCCCCTCAAAATTACCTCATTTTAACAACCTTGGAGTCTCCAAATTGGGAGACTTCCACCAAAATTAGGCATGTTGACAAGTACATACATGTACAGTGTATATCCACCAGTACGATCCAGTTTGAAGCATAGCCAGTCAACTCAGTTTAAGAATAAGTTCAATTATGGACAGGCAGGACTGCAGACAAGATAAGATCAGCTGCCTGACAAGCCAGCTGAGCTAAAATTGACACTTTGCCCTCCTCCCCAACAACCACTGATCACTCAACAAGTCAAGTTTCTGGATAATGTTGGGAAAGAGCTCCCTGCCAAAGTTTCCATGGATATGTAAAAGTCTGCCTTGCGCTGAACTTCAGTGCACATGGGTGCTGTCAGTGCAGCAGCAGTTCCTTCCACCCATCTCTTGTTTACAGAAAGATGAGATATTTGCAGTTAAAAAAAAAAAAAAAGCTGGCAGATGTGTGACCTGTCAAAAGGATCATGGCCTTAATTGCATTTCTAGTTGATTACTTGTCAGGGCATGCATCCATTTTCCACCAGCAGAAGGATGTGAAGGCTTCATGACTACAAAACACAACATTACAGTGATTCCCTGGTCTTGTGAATATAAAAACAAGACACGATACTCTGTCGTATTCTTCATATCAACAGGATTTAATAAAATTTATAAACCTATCATTACCTTCTGGAGACCAAGTCAACAGCTTTCAACAAACCTATTAACCTTCTGGACATCAAGTCAACAGCTTTCTATGCACCTAACATTAACAATCTGGAGACCAAGGCAACATCTTTCTATAAACCTATCATTAACCCTCTGTAGACTAAGTCAACAGCTTTCTATGA
This sequence comes from Hermodice carunculata, assembly GCA_964020975.1. Taxonomy (NCBI): domain Eukaryota; kingdom Metazoa; phylum Annelida; class Polychaeta; order Eunicida; family Amphinomidae; genus Hermodice; species Hermodice carunculata. Next base: position 93,600,654 of record OZ026619.1, read on the forward strand.
GCCTATCATTAACCCTCTGGAGACCAAGTCAACAGCTTTCTATAAGCCTATCATTAACCCTCTGGACACCCAAGTCAACAACTTTCCTCAGTAGACTCTGGACAATTTCCATGAAAGTTTCCCTGAGGAAACATGTTGATGCCAGCATACTACTCTTAATCACAAAAAAAGACAAAAAAACAAAAAAAAAGAAGCAGACAACATTTACAATATCAGGTACTTACTCGTAATTTTTGACGGGTTACCTTTTCACTTGAACCACAACAATACCAGCCGCACAATGAGTATCATGCCCATCCCTTCCCTGATAACTTATTGCCCGTCTGTCCTGTTCACTAAAAGCCCATGTGACAAACCAAAGGAATCCTGTCACTGGGATGAGCGTTGAGGCGCCATTACAACACAGGTGCTCACCAATCGCGCCCAGGTATGCCTTTATTGTAACCCATCACAAGATCATCCCTTTTGATGGTGACACTTTTGATTAGATCCTATCATCTATGATTGCTAGGTTAATGTCTTCGCTTTGACAAGTAAATGGATTTTATCTCTCTGACGTTTGGCCAGGACCTGGCCAAAGCTCCCATTCAATTTGCCGTCTTTGTCACTCAAGCTGTACATTTGACCCATCTGATCAACCTCAAACACGAACTACCTGGTAACATTCAACACGTTAATATGTTCACCAGCATCTTATGTGATTATGGATTTATAAAAATCATACGGTGCCACTTTATGACAGGTCCAAGTTAAGTGTCTCATTCTCTCCCTGATAATCTCTGGTGTATCTCCAAAAGGTACAGGTTGTCATCCATTACCACCACAATAACTGGGATAAAACCATATTCTGAACGTGTATTACTGCGGGCAACCCAGTGAGTTTAAATTCAAAGGCTTTGCTATGTAACTGTATCTGCGGTCACACATATTAAATTACATTTCACATTTCCCAGGAAAATAGTAAATTGATCAGAGGTTGTCTTAAAGTTTAAAGCATTTAACATGTTATCAGATTTACAGTTTACATAAAATATTTGACTAGGCAGGTCGCCTGTGTGGTTATTTAAGTACTTGTTTCATTTATATTCTTTCTTTCAATTTTGTTATTGATTAGTTTTTATTTGTCCAACTTAATTACTTATTCCCTTTTGAATTAATCTTCTTTTCTTCTAACATATGATCTTCAATGCACTTTCCTGGCTACTGTTGATATATAATTTGCTTTTTGGATATGCAGTACAATTGAGCTTAATCTTTCTTTGGAGACTGCCATAAAAGTGTCTCCTAAGACAGGTACATATCTCTTACAGCACGCTGAATAACATATGGAGGGCACTGGTTGGAACTTTGTAAAGCAGTATCTTAATCTCAAGTGTGGTCTCTCATTGCAGGGGTTTAACATACCAGGAACTAGTTTTCTTGTGATAAGGCCTGTACAGACACTCCCTACCAACTAACTCTCTACTAAAGTATATAAATCCTGCACTCCAGACAGGTAATCTACCAACCTGAAAGCACCCGATTCCAAAGCCACCCCCCCCCCCCTTTGGTAAAAACTACTTCTGGAGGAGCAGACTTGCTTGTATCCCATAAAGAATGTTAATACGGATTACGGAATATTGCAACACGCGCGTGCATGATGAACAAGAGAGCACCAGATAGCCTGCCAAGCACTACCTGACGGAGAAAAATTAAGACGGATGTCTTCAGCATGTAAGGGTGATCTATTAAAATTGTTTCCTCACCTTGCCTCTCCTCTGTACATATATTTAGGCACCTTGGTGATGTGCTTAGCTTTGAAGCTGAAAGGTGACACCCAGGACAAGGTATGAGTAAGGAACACAGCCGAGGCATTGAGACATTCTTGTACCCACTGCCTCTTCTGTTTGCACATTCTCAGTCAAGAACTGAACCAACAAAACGCTTCATGTCTTTTGGGCTTATAAATCAGGAGGAAATAACAAATGTACTGTTCACTCCAAAAGATCAGGACAAATCAAAACATGCATGTATTTAAACATGAACAAATATCTCTACCATGTAAATAGCCATCAAAGTTGAAAAAGGCAATGGAAACTCTTTCTGTGCAGTGCAAAGGTTAAAGTCCATTAGGAGTCAGGCAGCCAAAAGAAGCATCCTCGCACCCCATCCCTGGCATACTTTATGGCTTTGAAGGGCAATGTTTCATTGCAATGGAAATTTTTCTGTGTGCTCCCGTGCCATCTGTCCACCCGCCACCACCACCCCCACCCCCTGTGAAAATGCTGGCACTGTCTCTGAGAAATCCACTCTCTTACAAAGAAATTCCCATGATACTCTTTATCTCAAATGGCCAATGTTTTCCTGACAATTGGTTTCTTGTGCATTTGTCAGCTTGGCTCATTCAATTCTCCCACAGAAATTCAGCCAATTGGGCTGTGGTGCTCTTGAGACTTTATTTCCTCCTTGAACAGTAGTTTTAGTCGGGGGGAAAACCATTTGGTGCGAGAGACTCCCGATGGTATCTACCACCGAGGTAGATGCTTTACACTTGGCCGGCCATGAATGCATGTAATACAAGCAGCAATTCTCCTACCTGAGAATACCAAATTGCCTGCTGCCTGTCAGTCTCCCCCCCCCCCCCCCCCTCATCCCACCTCCCCCGGGCAAACACCCAGATATCTACACAAACTTTCCCCGATGTCATTCCATCATCTTTCTCAACCTGGGACAAAAGCCTGTGAATGATGTTGGTATTCTTGCCAGTCTCCCTGTCTGGCAGGGTCAAAGGATGTGACTTAGCGCAGTGTGTCCAGGGATTACGTACAACTGAACCACCCAAGTGCTGGTAAATTGATTACATGGGCCGCAGATCATCACAATCACTCTTTTTTTCCCTTTCAGTCCTTTCTCAAACACATTTTCTGATTGTAACTCTCAGGTGTGTTTTGTTTTCATTTGTGGGTCCATTCAGGGGGTTTTGTTTGCAGGTTGTCCTCTCCAGCAGTGCGACAAACTCACCGACCCCCTCCTTTATACAGCACTCTTTATTCTGGGGTCCCCTGTTTTGTTTCGTAATGAACTGTTTCCAGGGCAAGGCATTCCAGAGATCACATCAAAGTGGACAGCATGACCATGTATTTGATCATGACAATTGATGTCACCCCCATGAGGACTAGCAATGACCCTGGCCACCAGACAAATATCCTCAGACACAACAAGGATCTCTCTCTTTTTTTCCCCTCTTCGCATGGTCGCTGGCCTTATCACCTGAACAACCTTTTTGTTTGAAATTTTCATCACCACATGTGAATTACTTAGCAAATACAAGGGGTTCAGGTGCACATTTAAAGGCTGCATTCAGACTCTCGGGTGAACCTGTAAGTCAATCTCTTGCACAAATGCACCCTATTTTCACCTGTCTGTACCGGCCGCATGGACCAGAACAGGCTTCGGCCACAAACTGACACACAGAACAAAGGCACCACCACACAATGTAAACATTTCACCAAGACCAGTAGCCAGGCATATATTGATCAAGATATTACTAGGTGTCACAGGAAAATTTGTCAGTGTAGCCCTGCATGCTGATCAACCTATTGCCAGGTGTCACAGAAAAATCTTGTCAGAATAGCCACTGATATCAAGCTACACAGTGTTGCAATGTGGTACATGTTAGCACTACCACATATATATGTACAGTATCCATGTCTATTTTATCAATCTATTAGAATGTGTCACAAGAAAATCTTCCTAGACCAAAACAGTAGCTGTGCAGCATCACTGAAAATCTTGCCAGACCAATACAGTATCTGTAGGTGGATGCAATATCCAAAGATCCCTGCACAGATGATTTGCTACGTGTATGACCAGTGGATTCTCCCCACCTTCCTTCCATTGCACCATCTACCCAAATGAAGCATCTACCCATGATGTAACAGCACCACGCCTCAGGTACAATGATACAAGTGAAGAGTGGTTGTGGTCAGATTCCTTTGTCTGCATGAAGATTCACCAGTCTCACCTGGTGGTGGTGGGGGGAGGGATGAAACTCTCTTGCTTCATCAACTCAACTTTCATCTCAACTTTTTAACACGACCTGGTCAATGTGGCAACTATGTTTAGGGGCCTAATGACATTGGGTAATATAATGGCAGGGACCGGTTGACAGGCACATTGGGCCAAGGGCCCACCTCCTCAGTCTGTCCATTCCGTCTCACTCAACTCTGTAATGGGGCCAGTTGTCCTTTGTGCCTGTCAACAAATGGTGCACAAAGACAGCAGATAGTCTTTCACCTGCATGGCACTGTCATTAGTCCTGCCCCTCCAAAAAAGTTGCTGTCAAAGTTACATGAACCATTGACTTGCCCCCTTATGTCGAGTATGGTTACAAACCTATTGAAATCATCTTAAAAGCATCCTTCTTAAAAAAAAGGTACTTCTCCTTGAAATGCTGGCACATCCCAGATATCAGAGCTGAATTTTCCATGCAGGGAAAAAAATTGTGGCCATACGCTACATTTGAGTCTCCAAAGATGAAATAGCCAAATTAAAAAGGCACATTTAAGGAAAAGGTTACGCAAGTGGATTTGGCTTAAGCTTTCCTTGAAAAGATGCAAGCGCTGATAAGACATGATGGGTTGTAAATTGCTTGAGTGTGAAATGACCAGAATGGCACAGAATTCAGGCTAGACTTCTCCACCGATGTCGAGACTTTTTGCACGTCTCAAAAGCAGACAAAAAGTCCAGGTCCATCCACCACAGTGAGCCATGTACCCACTTGTATCCGTGTAAAAGAACCACACTGCGGAAAAGAAGACCCTTACACTGGTCGGTTATTCACATTCTATGCCACTCAACATCGAGCCTACACTATTTATATGTATAAACGTGCCCTGTGCCAATCCCTACCCTTTGAATCGAGCAGATTCAGACCAGCCACCCCTTAAAACCATTGTCCCTGCACAGTCAGAACCATTGCAATGTACAAATCTCCACTAAGTTTTAAGTGGAAGATCCTACTGTGCTTGATTCTAAGCAAAAAACCGTGCTATCCCTGTTTCATTTGTGAGGCCTTTATGTTCCATGCACAGCATCGAGGTCAAATAACAGCAGGCACGGTACATGCCTTTGTGTACCTTCCAACAGCCAGGTGGATTGTCAGGGCTTATAATGACTATGGTCCTGCCGATGAGGAAAAATGGGTCATCATTATGGATGTAACAATTTTCACAGCATCTCGGAACATTTTAACAGGTGTCCAATTGTGCAACTTCCAAACGTGCCGGAGCACTACGACAAAGTTATTTTGTTTTGTTTATCGGTCACTAAGAAACTAGCAAAAGGTAAAAAGTTTCACAAAAGGCAGACAGTACTTAGGAAATATTAGTTTCAGCTAGGATATTACAAAGGGAAAGCCCCTACTTTTAACAAGTGTTCTATCTAAAATATGTTTCAGAATGGGGTTGCAAAAATGACTAATTTGTCACCAGGTGGCATTGTGGATTAAGTTGTTGAACAATAAACTATTTAAGTTTTCACAACATTATTTAAAGATCACTGTCCCTACTCTGACAAATTGCTTGAGGTTTATGAAAGATACTGATCTGTATGGACATTGATTCCATAATGGGGTTTTTGGGAGGGTAATAAAGGTATGGGTTATGGCTATCACATCTGCTGTTCCATATCACATAGTACAGTACCATATTTGGTAAGGAGCACCAGTGTGAGCATGACCTGCTGCTGTTTTATGTACTTTGAAGTACACTGTCACTTCCTTTTTCAGTCCGCTGTTTGGTTTGCAAATAAAGTCATCGTTCTATGTATTTTTAATTGCCAGTTTCTTATTCCTCGCCATGCACTGCAATGTCTCTTTGGCCGGTTGTCAACTTGCTGCACCATTCGAAATTGGACCGCATTACATTTCTAGAAAAATAGACAGATTCATTCGCACATGGCAGTGTTCGGTGGTTATGCTTTTCTATGAATTTCTGGCCTCTTTTTTGCTTAAAAACTATTGTTTGTTGTCTACTTAAACAGAATATTCCATAGGAACCTTATGGGATAAATACAAACCATCATCATTCACGTGTGCTTTTGGTTGGGACTCAATGATTCTGCACAAGGAAACCAATCGCCCCTTCACAGCTTATGGTTTCCAGTCCAGAATCATTTAGTCCCAACCACAAACACTGCTTGCAATAGTTTGTATAATATCCACTAACCAAATCATGCCAAATGCAGGGGCCACTGGTACCATCAGCCAATTCTACAGATGCTAATGTTTCTTTCATCTGACTAAAAAACAGTGTAAAAAGCGAATATAAATCATGAAATGTTTAAAGTCAGGTCAAATTCTGCACCAATTACAGTTGTATTTTTCAATTTGGCTAGAAATTTTGAAGGCTAAGATTGGTCCTTGCAAGTGGGACAAACTATTTTCTATTTATAAGTTTAATAGTGCATTTTATCATCAAAAGCACTTGTAAATTTCATATTCATTTTCTACAATAGTCCCTGCATTGAGAAACCACTCCTTTCAAAGACTCACCACATTGAAAGACTACCTTCTCAGGATACTTGACTTGGTATCTTAAATGTCCTCCCAGTACCTCTTATGACACAGCACCTGTCGCGAGAGACCCCCATTTGGTCATGCTCAGGGACGATTTTTCAGGACTGGTTTCACTGCATATTCCTTTCATAGATTCTTTGTAATCTTTGACAATGTACAGAATTCTGGATTTTTTTGGGGGGGGGTTTGTTTTTTGTTGTTTTTTTTTTGTTTTGTTTTGTTTTTTGTTTTTTTTTTTTTTTGTTTTTTTGTTTTTGTTTTGTTTTGTTTTTTCCTCATCAGAATTTTTGATAAAAGATGCGCATGTACTGATAATGAGCTGAATTAGATATTAAATGCATATTCTGTCGCAAGCACCTGAGACTAATACCAGTCTTTTTATTAGGACCATTCGTTTTCACAGTTTACACACTGTGCTTGTCTCAGATTTTTTCCACCGATCTACAGCAGTGATTTCCAACAGCGACTAACTCCCAACTTCCTCCAACAAGACACTCTTGCAGCAGAAAATATTTACACACCCAGGTTCAAGCACGCATCTGCAATGCTGCCCTCATCTTGGGCCGAAGTCACACAGATGGGGTGATGCATACACTGGCCAGACATACCAGGTAGGCCATGTCAAGACAAAACCCATGCTAGCTGTCACCAGCCTGCCTGCTCGGTACATTATGGATCTATGTGTTCCCATCTGTAGCCCCACTATAATCTCTTCATCAGATAAACAGTCAATGAGTATTACTACCCACACCTGGATTACCTCCAGTTGTGCTTTTCGCAGGAGCCTAGCAACAATACGGCAATACAGTGATGCTGTTTACCAGAAACGGTGGTGGCGATGTATAGGTGAAACATTATAGGATCTACTTTGATCATATGAAAAAACGTAGGCCTTTATTTCAAAAACACCTTCAGATGGGAAAGAAAATATGACAGATGTTTAGCTTGTCAGCTCAGTCATCTTTGCTGAATGAGCTTGCTATGTACCTAGATAAATGCGGCAAAGATTGCTAAGAATCTAAGAGTACTAGTAATACATATACATTGTACTGCAAAAGTCTCTGCATGCCAAAATAGGTCAGTGTATTTTTTTTTCTTTTTTCTTCCTTTGGACACATAAAACCAGCCTCTAAGTGTAAATATCTTCTTGCCTGGCTTGGAATTATAAGCATCTTGTTACTAAGCAGTCCATTTATACATACTTTATACCCTGCATGATCTCTTTATAATCATATAATTTTCAGTATGCCTGATATGGAAATAGGATCCGGCCTTCTTCATACATGAGTAAACGGATAATCCCTTTCTGGATTCCTAATCCAGGATCTGAAGTTCACCCACTCCCACCTCCAGCATGGGAGGTCTTATTTTTCCACAGGAATGTTCTGCTCCGTGGGTTCCATTCCAGTCCCTCCATAGCAAATGCCAAGGGATATGATAAAAGTCTCTCATTTCCAATATCCGAACAGATTCCATGTAATTACAAGTCATTAGCCACAGCTTATCAGTGGACAATCTGACTTGAGCATCCAAAATGAGTCATAAAGGTGCCTCCTACATTCTCTTTTGTACAGCCAGTCCCATGTTGATTCCAAACACAGCAAGTCCAAGCACATCATTTGCATATTATGTAATAACAATTCTGCTGACAGATCGGAGGAACAAATTGACCAACTTAGAGCATTTTGGGACCAATTTGTTGTGTTGTGGTATAGCCTACTTCAACCACAGAACAACCCAACACAATTAATCCCTCATTTTTCTACCTTTTCTTCCAGATTCTTGTGGAGAAGGTACATGTACTTAATTTTCATGTGTAATAAAGTGAAAGCACATGTATGTTCATTCCCTTTTAGGAACCCCCCCACCCCCACCCCCAACCCAAACCAGCCAAATCCAGCTGCTGGTCAAATGTCATCTGCTTCAATGCTTTCCACTAATTTCAACAACACATGTAATAAAAAACATTCTCAAAGGGGATTGTACACGAGACCTACATAATAAACTGCGGATACCCCATCCCAGGTCAACAGCTTTCCCATGTGTTAGCCGAGCACTGGGCGTAGTCTTAAATCAAGAAAGAAACGGTTAAACTTTCCTGAAATCTAGACTTGTAATGTCCAGACTTTCAGGCTTCTGATATATACATTCCTTTTTATTATGTAACTGGAAGGACCAAATAGCAGCAGACTTTACCCCAGTTGTATCATCTGATTATGGCCCCATTATGCCTGGATATATGTTTTATATACAACTCTCACATTTTCTGCTTGACCTTTTTTTCCTTCTTTTTTTTTTTTTTCTGTTCTTAAATAGTGAAAGTCTAATAAAGCCTTGCATCTTGACTTCCTCAATTTTAACAGGGTCAGTTGACATTTATGTCAAGTCACCATCCAAAGAAATTGGGTACCAGCAGAGTAAAAACAATGGTGACCTTTCTCGTCAAGCCAGCTATCGAGTATTAGTCATGGCATGATAATCCTTAAATTATATTGTTTTGGTGCTTCTTTGTTTCTCAAACCATATAGACTGCAGTAATTTCATTAGGCCTAATGGTACATGTGTGCGCCAAGCCAAAAACCATAAGCTGCGGCGGGAGTAGGATTACACACAGAACTAAGCTGCCAAACACTTCTTAAGCTCAGCAATGTATGAGAATAAAAGGTTTTCGTACTTTCACAAAAGCTGTCAGAAATACTGGCCATGAGTGCTTTAGTAATATGGGCGTGCCATGCGTTTACAGGTACACGGCCAGGTAGAAAGTGGCATACAGGCATGTGTATATTTTTACATACAACAAGAGACCTATACAGGTTGAAGTATAGCTAATTACAATGCTTTCAGTGATGAACCAAATTGACAGATCAGAATTCAGAATTTGTACAGCAACCATTTGGCACAGTATGAGCATGAACGTCACCATTTTACTGCACACAAGTCAAGGTCTGTAATGTTCATTAAATATGGTCAACCCAGTACCTGGTGTTTAAGATGCATCTTCTACCACCTACAAGTGATCCCATGTGACAGGTGGCCTTACAAGTATAATTAAGAGCAAATGGAGTTAAATTATCTTGAAAGGGACGATTTATCAAGCAGCATGGTTTCTCATGCAAGGGAGTCTTGACAACAGGTATAACTTTTACCTGCACACACATTATGTCACTGATACGCACACCATTGTAACTATCAGTCAGATGCACAGTGAATAATTGAGACTAGCTTGCCTGCTGTACATCACTGGCAGTAACTCTAATCAGATACATGCTGCTTTTTTTCCCCATGCACCATGACATGGACAAATCCAGAGTTTGGTGTGTTGAGCAGGCAATCCTGTCACTGGTCTGTTAAGCAGGCAATCCTCCTGTCACTGGAAGCAAATCTGTGACAAGTTGCACAAACACATGTTTATCATAGCTGTCAACTGTCTAGTTCCCATTGGGAGCCTTTCATCCCATTTTGGAGACCTCCAAATTAATTAAAGTGACAGCACTTTGTGGCAAAATTTGAAAATTTCCTTGTTTTCATGCACTTTTTATAAAGGTCTCCTGGTCACAGACCTTTGGAGATTTACACCTGTGGCTTTGTTCAATTAAATTTTGTGGAGGATGCACTTCCTGGTACCTGAACAAATATTGCCAGCACTGAAACATATCTGTAGATGCTCTAAGTCTGCCTGAAAATAACCGCCACCTAAGTTCCCCATTATAGTTACACTCAAAGAAAGGTACTGCATTGATTCTATTTGTGACCCACTCCCATTTTTCTCAGAAAAGAAGCCTTGATTTTCACTGATAATCATATCTCCATGCTCTATTCTAGCCCACTGCCTGTTTTTCAGCCATATTATGTAATTTACATTTACTATACAGGCACTGCGTGCTTGTGAGAAAGAATACAGTGTATTGTTAGTCGTCTGTAAGGTGGTCAACATCACTTGGTGACTATTGACCCCGTGTGTTTTCAGATGTTGACCTGGTAACTGATCAAGAGCTGGGATCCAGAATAAACTAAAACTGACTGGTAACTGGAACTAACTGGTAAGTATAAACTGCATAACCTACACAGCCCATGCACCATTGCAGAAGGCACTTCACAAACAGGGATTCACACAAAATTTCAATTCTTGCTAAATGGAAGAAATACCCCCAGGTGGCCAATTTTTTCTTCTTCCGAAAGTGTGAGAGCCATGAGTGATTTCCCACATTGTTGGGAGAAATACTGCAACTTATGAAAGACTTATTTGTTGACTGCTCTCCACACCCAAAACCACCCTAGGTGTGTTACGAAAGGGTCTTCTGAAAGCATTCAGGTGAAGATAAGATGCTTGCATTTAGTCACACTGAGGTACTTGGGCACCAATTTGCTTGCGTACAGATACACGGAGGCACTTTGGTACAAATCTGCTTGCATACAGACATACAGAGTTACATGTACTTGGGCACCAAATCTGTTTGCAGATAGACACACAGAAGTGATAGGACACCAATTTGCTTGAATACAGATGAAAAGGCACTTTCGCACACTTTTTTTTAAATACGAGAAGGCAAAACATTGTTAAAAATAAGACAAAATCTTCCACTTGTCCACAAGTAATTGAAGAAACTATTAATTTTAATGTGCTGTCATTGGACTACATTATAAACTTGGACAAGTCCATGTCAAAGTAACTTTGTCCACAAGAAACCTGCTTACAAATCTTGACAAAATGGATGATCCTTGTTTCTCACATTGCAAAGGTACTTTGACACCAATATGCCTGCATTCAGACACACCGAGCCACTTTGACATGCCCTTTGACACTCGTGTATCTCACGGTTCAAAAGCATTCTTCGCCCTTTCCCACTTAAACTAGCCAAAACCAGCTGGTGGTCAAATGACGTCTGCTTCAGTGTTTTTCGACTTATTTCAACAGTACTGAAAAACAGTTTGAACGAGAAATGTAGATGAGACCTACCAAAACAACATTTATCCCATGCCAAGGAAAAGTTGCCGACCCAGCATTACTTCAAGGGGGGGGGGGGGAAAACGTTAAAGCCAAGAAACAGCGCCTGCACAAAAGCTTCTCATGTACCTCATTTCAGTAATTATCCTGCTGGCCTGCATATGAAAGCCTCTCTACTTTTAATTATCATGGCAACTATTCACAGCTGTGGTCTCGGCTCTTTCACAGGCTATTTTCCCAGCATACTTTTGAGGAACCCGCCAGGAGATGGTCAGATAAGTATCCAAGGTTCAGCATGCTGACCAGGTACAGATAACCATCGGTGCTGGACAATGGCCACCTACAACCATACTCTACTGGGGGTCTCAATTTAGAGCCTAGAAAATTGAGATAAATTACAAAGAATGTGTGCATCTTGCACAACTTTTTTTTGTGGACTGGGCTCTTTGGAGTTTGTGTTCCCAACACATGAAGCACCTTCATTAACAGTGACCCCTAAATTTCATACCAGCCCTGTACCCGAATATAAGTGTACTTTGTCACACCATGATAGTTTCATGGCCTCGTGAAGTCTCTGTAACACATTATGGAAAATTCTTGAGTACATGTAGTGTGTTTCCCTGGAATGCATTTTACATTAATGCTGCATACTCAAATTTCTCACACTCCCAGAGCATCCATGAGCTAATGCACCCTGTCTAAAATTAATTGTTTGCATTGCCTGACAAACTTATCCCACTGCTGGAAGTTTCAATTATGACTTACCACCATGAAATGTAAAAAGCACTGTTTTACCAACATTTTCTGCAAAAATGAATACATCTGGTAAACCGAGAACTACAAACATCTCTTTTATTAATTTAATACTGAACAGAAAAGGCCTGGGTCAACAATTTTACCCACAAATGTGATATGACATGGGAGAAAAACAGCTGTGTTGAGTTGTTGATCCAGACTCAAGATACACGGTTGTCTGCCCTATCCCTCTTAAACTTGCCAAAATTGGCTGAGCTGGTAAAATGTCGTCTGTTCCAGTGTTTTTAACTTATTTCCAGAGTAATGAAAAACAATTTGACTGAAAATTGTAGACAAGACCTGTATCGAGATCACACGCCCCAGGTCAACAGCTTTCCTTAGCATGGGTTGGGACTCAGTCTTACTGAAGGGGGAGAGGGTAATTTCTTCTGCGGTATTTTGTGTAAAGGCCTGGATGTGTTTCAGTGAAGACGGCGACTCTGAGGCCTGCTGGTGCTGCCTGGTATTTTATTGGTCTCTCCACTCTCTCTTATGCTCCCTGGTATTTTATTGGTCACTCCACTCTCTCTTATGCACGGCACACACAAAAAGTCACAAATACATGAATATGTACATGATTTAGTTAATATTAGCACTCGTCACCACAGAAACTACATTATACGCAACTTTTTTTTTTTTTTATCCCCACAGGTTACAACCAGACTCTACCCGTATATAGTAAAATGACAGAACTTGACTAGTTTTTACACCTAGGCCGTGTATAATAGCCCCTTAGCATGCCATGCTACAAGCCAGCACACCTTATGTCTATGGAATGTTGTTGGTAAGGGGCTCATACGCGGGCATTGTTAAAGGCTAGTTAGTCTATGATTACTTTCATACAAAATTCATGGAGCATGCATACACCATAAATTCCTGTCCCCCACTCCATGCTTGGCCTGGCTTTTCACACAGGTAAAAGTCTCATGGACCTCTGCCAGACCTCCTCCCGCTTCCCAGCAAGGTCTCTTATACCATTTAAACCTCATATGTGGGATTCCATATTGGTGACAAGACTCCCCGACATATCCAGCTGAAATTAATTGCATGCTTTGACTTCTCTTCAGATGATCTTTCATTTCTGTACCAGTGTGTCTGGCTCGAAGGCAGCGACTCTCCAGGGCTGTCCGACTGCAGCACTGTAGCAACATTTTGCTGCAAAACTATATACTTAAACTTCATTTAACAAGGGTGGCTTGGTTACGGATATACTTCTGTATGTTCCTGATCTTCCCCAAGGCCCTCAAAGATTCAAGGTACATATCAATGCAAAGGCCATGCACACACAACAGCAGCATTCAGTTTTGACTGAAGCACATGACTGTGGGGTTGAAAGATTTCAACTCTCTGCACTACTGGGCATAAGATTATAGTTATGCTCAACCTGTGGTCAATCCTTGATACTCATTAGCCTCTGATGAGTCCAGTGAAGGCCGAAACGTGTCAGGCTTATTTGACCGTGTATCTGTTCTCATCAACACTAGCCTAGTCTTATTACATACATACAATGACAACAGTAAATCATACATTCACTGTACAGTCAGGAATCCATACATGCAACAATAAAAGTGTGGTGGTATTGTACATAATATATGTTGAGAGTTTGTTACATACATGTTTACCTCATAATTACAATGTGTTTTTCAACCTGCTCTTCCTTTCATTATGTGCTCAGTGCATTTTGCCTTGAAAATTTTGATAGGTGATGATTTCCTTATGCAGTTAGGGACGGAATTCCAAAACATGGCTCCACAATTTAGGCAAAAGCACACTTCACATAATTGGTCTCAGGCTTTGGTTGATACAATTCATCATCTGGTGAGCACCTTGATTTTCTCTGACATATATCTTTCACACAGCAAAACATGTCTGTAATATAGGCTGGTGACATATTATGTAACAGCTTATATATTCCTACTGCTCTTTTAAAAATTGTATTTTTTTTTCACTGGTGGTCAACCAGTTAAGTTTTCTAATTAGGTTTTTATAGCTGAAGTAAACCATGGACATTCAAGATCTGACAGGCATCAAATTTGTACAAACTCTTCCAAATTGATGCAGATTTTCAAGTACCACTCTTCCATAGCTTGACAAGTCATGTTACACCTGCCATGGAAATAGTTGCAGCATGATAATTTCCACCTGTACAAAATCAAGTGGCCAAGGCAAGTAATGTTGATGTAAATCAAGAACTATAAATGGACCCTACACCGTGAGATACACCAGGAGCATTGTCTGTGAACCTATGACTTTCCATATATGTACATATATTTATGATGTAATCTTCCACATAAAATCTATAGAGTTGATCTTAATTCATATAAAATCTTTGCAAGCAAAAACATTTTTTGGGTTTTTTTTTTTTTTTTTTTGGCTGGTGCTTTTATTATTTCATTTTTTTTTCTTTTTTTGTTTTGTTTTTGTTTTGCTTTTGCTTTTAGGTTTTTTTTTTTTTTTTTGCGGGAGTGGGGGGGTTGTTTTCCGGAAACAGAAATACTTTGATTTGCCATTGGTAAGGCTGGTTTCTTGCTTTTCGAGTTTATGCAGTTGAGAATGAGCTGAGACAACATCCAGAGAAAGGAATCACAAGGACAAGATGTGCCTGACACCACGCCAAGTGTATTCACACCAACATGGCAAGTACTTGAGCCGAGGAGGAGTTCAGAGTCTCTCCAGCCACCACAAGCAAACAGTGACAGTACCAGTCTGGGCAGCCTCTTCAGCAGTACCCATGGACAACCACTTCAGTCAAGTTCCAGGAGTACATAAGCCAACAGTTTACACTGTGGCCACTGGGAAAACCAACTGAGACTAAGAGTGAAATGCTCTCCAAAACAAAAGAATGGATCGCGGCTTTTTTTTTCCCCTCCCTACTGTAAAAATACTACAAGGTCAATCACATCCTCCATTAACAGGTTAAGTGAGCAGACCCATTGACATGTTAAAACACAGAATGATTGACCAGTGATTCTTGGTACTGACAACCAGTGGATGCTTTAGTTTACAGGAACCCAACAGAAACCTAATGCCAATACATGTATTCTGACAGCTGGCAACTTTTCCCCATTAGAATTTGTCTTATGTCAAAAAATCTCCACTGCTTCTTCTTTTTCTAGTCATTAAAAATGTTATGGACATCTGTGGATCTATCCTCAGTGCGATCTGAACACATTGTTCAGTGTCTGTCGCAGAAAGCTGACAACTCAGTCCCCACAAAGTTCAATCAGAATGCATTTTTATCTGTTCAATAAGAAGAGTCCCATGTCCATATACTAGAATATAACAAAAGTAAACTAATTATGACCCATCCTTTCATCTTTACTTTTACCTGAGAAAAACTACTTTGTAGAAAAGAACACCATAATTAAGTTGAAGGGTTTTGTTGCTTTATAAAAACTTACAAAGTTCGCCTGTATGTAAGTGCATGTACCATTCACTAAATCACAACCACATACAAAATGGCCCAGGGGAAAAATGTTCATCAATAAAACAAAGTAAAATGGGAACGGGAGTGTATTATGACTGCATAAAAGTGTCTATATATGTGTTTTGTGTATGACCTGAGGCTGTCGGGAACCGGCCACTAGAAGTACTGTCTGTTAAGTAAGAAACATTGCACTGCATATCATTTAGCTCTCTTGATTCCAAGATTGATCCTGATGTGTTTTTCATGTTTCCTACCTTAAACATTTTTTTATGGATGCAAAACTGCCTATCTTTCTGCACTGCATCTGTCATTTACAAGACACTTATGGTGACGGACCCATCACAAATGTGACTTTTGTTTAATAGGTAGGCCAACATGTGTAACCAGTATGCAAGTTGGACCAGGGTCAAACTGTAATACTGTTTGGAAGTGTTACACTTAGTATTGACAGTTAGTGTGTAAATATATACTTGACCATGTAACATATTTGCTTTGAGACCAGATAGATCATAAACAAATGTAGCCACTGGCCAATTAAAGAGTGAGACAAATGAAGGTCTCTAAGAATGAATATCAATGAGCCATTTCCACAAAAAAATGGCTTATGGCTTTTAACGTTGAATGTGTTATCTTAAAATTAATGTCTTTTACACAACTCTCATCTATTAAACATCTTAGTGTAGTGATTTTATATATATATATATATATATATATATATATATATATATATATTAAAGTTATGTATACATGTATGTACTGAAATGTGGCTTAATCTCAAATATATTTACTGGCTTACACCTCTTTACAGCTGGCTAAAAAAAAAAAGAAAGCTGCCCTGTGATGAGGTGTACCTGTGTACAAGTCATCCATATTATACATGTGGCCTGGACCATGGATAGTGTAAACCTCTTCGGGGTATGGTAGGACATTACTCTCTGTTGCTTCTGGAACTAAATTTGCAAGAATACCCTTCACTATTTGGCCACTGGAGGACAGTTCCAGACGCCTGGTAAAGCAGTTGGGGATAGGCCTTCTAAAGTACTTATCATTTTGCAGTAGGCAAAAATAAATTCCACAAAATATTGTTTTAAAATTCCAGCCCTAAGTGTAACCAGGAATGACGGTTATACTTGGGAAGTTTTATTATCAAAGCTACTGGTTATCAAACCTCTTCTAAAATGATAACTTGGTGCAAAGGCTATTTTCATCCTTCACGGGGGGGGGGGGGGGGGGGGGGGAGAGTGTATTTCACATGACATAACTGATATAACCCTTTAATCTTACCTGATGTCTGATTACACTTTGTGTGACATTTGAATGAGGTTTTCAGTTTTGTGCAGTCAGTGCTGGCAGGTACAAAATTAAATTTTCTATTACTCAAGTCAAAGGGTATATGAATGATATCCTGTAAATTGCTTTAATTTCACTGCACTATAATATTCACTGATGGCACAAAACCATGAAAATCAAAAGACGGTGAAATAGCATTTTAACACTGTTTGAATAGGAATCATGTCCGAAACAGTAAAATCAAAACCACAGTGAAACGTCAAAAATACAAAAACTGTGAAAACTTATACACGCGAAAAAAATAAAGCAATTTATAGTATTACTTGACCCTCATCCCCTACCCCCGTCACAACATCCATTTCTAGGCACCACACTTTCCCCACAATGTATAGCACTTCAACACTACATATATATAGACCTTAATAGTTATATATACTTTGTACAAAATGATATATGCCATGCTGATTTCAACATGTTGATGGTTAAACCCCACAGGCCAGGTTATGTTTCATTTTTCCAGACAAACTGCAATATACATATATGCCATTTCTAATATCCGTATCAATTGATAAATCTATGTTACTCTTGTTAAAAGGTATGTACATGCAGTCAAAATATAAATCATACAAGTAACCAGAATGGACTGCGGATTATGACTAATGGTATTTGAATGTACACGGCAGGTTAGTCTGGGTTTATACATTACTCTATGTAATCTCTAGCTTGTTCCTCATTTAGCAGGTTTGGCATGCTTAGCCTGCGCCACTTTGTGCCAGCGTCATTCAGCAACAACCCACTGTGTGTAGGCCTAACTGTTGCCAATGGTGGAAGTAAAGCGAACCGATAATACGCAATAGATCACATCACACAATTTGATCACCTGAGTGAAACCCTGCCAAAGACAGCAGAACACAGTACCAAGCAGTCTTCCAGACGTGTTCCAGTCCTTGATACCATGCAGTGCCAAGACTTTGTGCAATATGCATTTGACAGATAACGCTTCTAAACCTGTTTGGCCCTTTTACCATCAGCACAAAAATTTTAGGGGGAAGGTGGGGGGGGGGGACACAAACAAATATTATATGTACATCAAAACTTGCTACACAGTGATATTAGACATAGCACACTCATATATATATATATTATATTGTATATATGCCAATCATGTACTTGTATATATTTGTTTTTCCTTCAAGGCAAACAGTCAAGGCAACAGCCTATTTGAAATAAGGGCTTTTCTCTTGTCCGAAAGACAAGTGAAGTATGTGACAGACGAGGCGACTTATCACTGCACTTCCACTGAAGTCTCCCAAAGCTGCCTGTTTGTGGTTCCCTATTTCTGTCACTGCCAGGTATTTGTAATATTACCTATTGTTTCAGTGCAGATCTGTATGTAAAGCACACCTGCAGTACGAGAGAAACACCTAAATCCTTCAGTCGTTTCACCAATCATGCAATTAAGGCCAGGCAAAGCTACCTGGGCTGTGTTTTGGTCATGCGAAAGCAAAAAGACTTATCCCTCTTTGCCATGCCAAACAGGCATGAATGGAAGGAACACAATAGCATACAGGTATAATACAGAAGGGGTAGACCCCGGTGCTGACACGCGATTACACTTTAAGCTCACGATATTCAAGGGCCACCAGCTCACAATATCACATAATGCTCACTGTAAATTCAGCCAAATTATGTCTCGCATCCATGTATCTTTTTAAAGACCGAAAGCCTCGCCATTGCGTGTGCATACACAACTTTTTGCCTCACCTGTTCTGATATGACACTGGCTTATGTGAACAATGAACCCTGTCCTGTGGATGACAGCAATTCCAACTCCACCAAGACATGATAACCTAGCTTGCTGCTTGCTTTCAAAGAGCCACCATGTCAGTGGGCTCACGGACACACCAAATATCATCACAATTAGCGTCAAGTCATGCAATCTGTAAGTTTCTCTGCTTGGGAATTGAGGCATATTTCAAATGCAGAGGATCCACCATGCACGAAAACCTGTCCAGGAAATTCCCAATGCACAATGCATCTTGGGGTTAAAGAATTTGGGGAGCAGACAAGTTTCTGTCAAGTTTTGTGCGGGGTGAATAGTTCAAATTACACAGGAAACAACTTCCCGCTCGTTGTGGAGATATGATTTTTAATCTTGAAAGTAAAAAAAGTTAGAAATCCAGGTATAAACTCTTTTAAGTTTGGTTTAAGATTAAATTAACAAAATCTATAATGATACCCTCTGTTGAGCTATATAAATAATTAAGCTCATCCAAAAAAACACCTTCAGGGAACAACAAATTATACAGTGGCCTTTAACCTTTCTCCCTAAAACCAGCCAAAACCGACTGGTGGTCAAATGTCCTCGGCTTAAGTATTTTGTACATATTTGAATAGTAGTGAAAAATAATTTGGATGGAAATTGTAGACGAGACCTATCAAGATAACATGCCCCAGGTAAATACCTTTTCTTGGCATGGGTTGGTCAAGAAAGCTGTTGACTCGAGTCTTCATAAAAAAGCGGGAAAGAGTTAAACCCAGACTGCCATACATGGACACAGGCTAGCTGTTCCATATACTCATGACCCCTTAACTACTAAATATGTTCCTAGCAAATGCATCAAAAATTCTGATGACGACATCCTATTAATGGTAAAAAAAAATTATGCTTTAGAATAGGGTGCCTAAAACAGATTCTAAATTTTACATGAAATTTTCAAAAGGGGGGGGGGGGGGGAAGGTGCATGCCCCTCTCTGCCTGGCATGCTTTTTTTCACACCAAAGGTAGGCCTACTGCATCCATGTGCATACTGGCAACCAGACCCAAGACTTTGACACTAAAACGATACTAAAAAAGTAGCTCTGCGGACCATCAGCTTTGTTGAAAATTTGTCAAGACCTGACTCAGCTTCATTGAGCACTGCTCTATATCAAGTTGCTATGATTTTTACTTTTTTACTTTTTTTTTTTAATTTTTTGGTAACACTTACATGACATACAGATGTCATCAGAAATTTGAAAGTGAATTTACAAGAACAACTCTAGAAATAAAACAGACGAAAATACAGGCCAGCAAAGTCCAAGCATCCCAGTTGTGTGCTTCACTAGTGACAGCACAATGAAACCTGGTTTTGAAGACCACCCTTTGATATGACCACACTGTGGTCTCTCAAAATAGATGGTCCATCATACAAGGTATCCTTAACATGAAAAATATCAACCAAAGGACTGTGTGAAAATTTACTCTTGTCAACAAAGACCTCTGGTTTCTCATTGTAGCGGCATCTCAAGACAGGGACCGCCGCATTGTGCAGTTACTAGCTACCAGTGGTTTATTACTGGAATAAAAGCACGTATAAGAACAAAGCTCAAATGAGAATGCTCTGACTGCATGAAGTTTGAGGACAGCAGGGACAGCAGGCTTAACACATCCAGCTAATATATTTTCGGACACATGCGTATGTTAGTAATGCAATAATACCTGCACAGAATAAGATGTCAGCAGTATTCAAGTCATTAAGATTTTTATCTGCTGCCATAAAGTTGGTATGAACAGACCTGTGTGCCCAATCATGACTTTGTCTGGCGTCTTGACGTTATTTCAGGCATGCATGGGGCAGAACCACCTGAATTAACTATAATTTCACTTAATCTCCCCGTATTTTTACGTTTGCTTATTCAACCGATGGCACACTAACTAAACTGTGCAAATAAACACTATGCAATAGCATTTTAAACCAAGTTAATAACAACTAGGTCCCAAATTGTGAAATTAAAACTTCAGTCAATTGCCTGGCATGCAAAAAACAAACAAACAAACAAACAAATCATGAAAATATGTAAAATTACAATAAACACTTTTACACGAGTCCAAGCCTTGCTCTTTTTACACATGTATGTATAGTTGTAGTACCTGAGTCATGAGGCCTTATAAGATGTACATGTACTGCGCTGACACACAACTGCACCCAGCAGCACACATGCCCAAATCTCATGCAGTGGTACCTGCTGTATGCACCTTCTCCCACGAGAGGTTACTGTGCACTTTGTGGCCACAAGAATCAATTCCTCTTTGTTGACTTAATGCAGGAACAAGTCACCTTTTGCAGCAGAGAGGGTGACCACATACAACAGGTACATGTACCACTCCGTGTTTGTGTCATACATGCAACAGCCATCATAGAACCTTTACATGAAAATTAAGGCTTGCTATCTTAACCGTCTATTTGTAGGCAAGCAAATTTTGTCTTTATTTACATGTACAATCCTGAAAGTTCACATTCCCAGAAAGTATACATACATATGTCACCCGTAGGTCTGCAGAATATAAATTTGTCACAGTGTTTTGTTTGAGCAGTGAGTTTTCAGAATGTATTCTTTAAAACTACTACGGTGGTAACGGTGCCATGTTCTGCCTGTGTAAAGTCACCATATTTCAACTTTGGGTAGATTAAGATGAAACATGCATGGAAGTCCGTGGACTCCAAAATGCAAAACATTTCCCAAAAGGTTACACCCCTGCATAAAAAATCCCCCTTACCTTTTCATCTAGATCCATTAATAGCGGCTAGAAAGCATGGGTACCCTGTCTTTTAACTGACATGACCCAGCATTTTACAGCACACAAACAAAAGAGAGCCCAGTTTTTGTATCCACTTTTATGTTCCCTCTGGACTGCATTTAAAAAATAAATCTTAAGTCTTATCAGTAGTAAGCATCATCCAATGATTTACAAGTATGAGCTAGACATGACAAGTCTGGATTCTTTTGTAAATAATTCTGGATATTTTTTTTTTATTTTTTTGGTTAAGATCCATTGTGCACACAACTGTGAACAGGAACAATGTTACAGTCCTGTGCTCAGCTGACCTTGTTGACACAGGCTGGTATTAAATTGTCAGTGTAAATTATACTTCTGTATGTGCATGAGTAGGGAGAAATAATTTAAGCATGGCCACTTGGGGCTTAAGTATCATTACAATAAAAAGCAATCTGATACACAGGGTCTGCAGAGGGATGCCAGATGATTACTTCAAATTTGCCATAAGTATCTTGATAATATGGTCATGGTCACTTATAGTTACAGACTGCCAATATCATGTGTTATAAATATCCAAGTCTTCACTCAAAAAGTTCTGTAAGTTCAGTTGAAACAGAGATAACAAAATTTAAGAGCAACCCCATAATCTTAAGAATAAAGTCAAAGTTACACAATTCAATGGTTGGTCTCCTGGGCCTCACATAGGATCATAATCATATGCAACATCAAAGTCATAGTTAGAATAGTATAGCTATCAAGAAGCTGTTAAATTCCTAATGTAGCAAAGTATTCTGCTGAACACCTTGCTTAATTGGTTCTGTTTAGCAGAGGCGTCGACAAAATAGGCCATAAAACACAATAAATTAAAAAAAAAGTCTGACAAAGTATATATTTTTTGAAAAGTACATTAAGTGGCGACTTGTGTTTTGTCATTGTCATTTTTGTCCCTTGTCTTGTATTTATACAGCAACTTTTCCTAATTTTTCAGTTTGAAATGGAATTCAACTTTTTTATTTTTCATTCAAACTTTGAAATTCTTGTGGCACAACAATCTATAATCAGTGAATACAAAATATGGGTCTCACTTTTTGCACCTTTTGCTTTGTCCGGTTTCTAGGACTGTTCGATGTTGGAAGGTTGATATCTCATTTTATGATGCTAAATTAAGATGTCAACCATCCAACATCAAACAAAGTCAAACAAAGCAATGTTGCAAAATGTGAGACTCCCTTTTTGCATTTACTTCTCACAGTTTATCTTGCCACAAGAATTTCAAGGTTCAAATAAAAAATAAAAAGTTGAATCCATTTCAAACTGAAAAATTAATAAAAAAAAATATTAATTGTACGTTTACTTCGCACAATTGCTGTGGACACCTTGTATCTTGTGGATACCTCTGCTAAGTGACCTTGCGTATTTTGTCAAGGTCATGTGTGATGTTCACCTGGCCCTTACACAAGACTATCATCGCGTGCAAATTCAAAGACTTAACTCACAGTTCCCATGTGACTATATATATATATATATATATATTATATCTATATATATCTATATTATATATAATAATATTATATATGTATTATATATATATATATTTTATATATATATATATATATATATATATATATATATATATATATATATCCATATACATACATGTATGTTTAACTTTATGAAAAAAGGGGCTCTAAGATGTGTCCTGGTATCACAATTTGAAAGAAATTTACATCTGGAAGCAAAAATCTAACCACTGCACATAGCATAAACTTCAACAGCTGATTATTGAGAACATGCCCATCAAGTTTGAAGTAGATGCAGTCCACGGTTTGGTAGAAACCTACATGTACACACATGCATCACATTTATGTCAATAACCCTGCTAACTCATTCAGCATGTATATTTTCAAATTCCTGACAAATCAAAAAAATAATACCAGAGTCAAAAACTCATGGCACCTGCAACAATTCAAAGCATGACCAAGTACAGTTGATGTACCTATTCTCAATATGTTTATTATTGTCAATAGGGTGGACAAAAACACTGTTATCATCACCTGCTAATCTATCTTTCTATATGTGATGAGTTGCCGGTCTTTGAACTGTGAAATTTGGTGCAATGATGTCTAGCTCCATACACCAGCGTCTCAGTTAAATGGGTAAAGCCTACTAAACGCATATAGTTGAGTTCCTTACAATGAGCAAACAGCAGACTTTTCAGAGAATGCACATAAACTGATTTCGTGTTTACTTATACAAAAAATGTTTGACCCACTCATTGGCACTGACCGCGCTCCAAACTTAATTGTGAGAATTTTTCAGTTTCTATGAGAATAGGATCATTGTTTTTACAAGCTCATCAATGGAACTGAAGTGACATGTCTTGCACAGACTACCTGCGCTCATCAAGAAAAGACAACTTTGTTTAAATTTGACCACGGAAAAGCAGCTTAGAACTTGGAAATCTCTGATTTATAACAATAGTTTTCCTATCTATGGTCAGTGAAGTATTGTGCTGCATTTTACCAACTGCACAGTCTAAGCCTATTGAGAACTGGTACATTGTGCATACACAAACTTGGTAGAGATCTGAGATAAGTACACTCTCACTCCCCCCCCCCCCCCCCCCCCCCAGTTTGAAGGCAATCTGGCCAAAAGTTGTTCAGAAGTCAACATTGTGAATTATGTGCTAAAGCTTGGCTATTACTGATCAGAAACAAAAATGTCTTATCTTGTTCTCCAAACATTTTTTAACTTTTGGTTGTATACAGTAAGCCAGTTGGCTGCACTTTCCAGAATAAAGATCTTACAAGTATACCAAGCAAGGAAACAAACTGGTCTTTTTCACAGATATTTTAGTTGACGTATTCATAAAGTATTTCCATTGTTCATGATATATTCCCAAAGAGTAAGAAATAAATGATACATGTTATCAATATTAAAATTACCATTCAATAAGCAATACTGAACTCCTCCAGAAGCCTGCACAAGTTCACGGGGCAACCTTACGATGTTAATTTTTGGTATAAAGTGTACACGAGTGCATTGGTGTTGCTTTTATGCTTGTCCGATGACTGACATCAGCTGCACAGTGGTACCTGCCCTAAAGACCACCTCTCGTGAGAGACCACATTAGTTTTTAAGACCACCCTTCAAGACATTGGCCTTTTATTTCTTTGTTAATTTACCTGCAATGAAAGACCACCTGTCATGTGTGACCACTTTTGTCTGGCATTAGGGGTGGTCTTAAATTGCAGGTACCACTGTATTTTGTAAAAATATACATGTGTGTATAACATATGTACCTCCATGTTTCAAATGACTTTCCATCCCATTTAAAAAGATTTTATTCCTGTACAGGTGTATCCAGATCTATCCAGAATGATCACCCTGGAAAGTGCAATATCATGGAAGTTTAATTAAACCATGTATGATACGCACGATAAATAGAGTTAAAAAATAAATAAGAATTGTACATACATCAAATGTTCTTGATGGTTACCCAAGATGCATGCTGTATTTCAGAACAACATACAGACCATGTGTATTAAATCTTGTATAAATTGTTTCTGTCCACAGGAACTCATGAAGTATACCTGCATCATAAACCCATCAATCTATGGCCTGTAAAATCACTTGTAAGATTAGCTAGCTACCTTCCGTTGTAAACAGATATTTTAAAACACCTACCTGGACACTGCGAGTGCGGGGTGTTCCAGAACTTTTATCCACTGCATACAGTTCCACTTGAAACTTGTCAAATCCTTTCTCTCTGTCCAGGACTTCAGCTGTGCTTATTAGACCACTTGTTTTGTCCACCTTGAAGTACCTTGGCTGTTCAGTATTACCAGATGCAACTTTGGTTATGTAATATTCAATCCTGGCGGAGGGATTTGATGCATATTTTGCAGAAACAGTGAGAATGCTTTTCCCAATATTTTCATTCTCATATATTTGTCCACTGTAATTTGTCTGGGAAAAAGTTGGTCCATTCTCAATACTAGAACGCGTAATCACAGTGAATTGAAAAGTGGCTGATTTTTGCTGGACTCCTTTATCTTTGGCAATGACTGACAAGGTGTAAGCTAAGGTAGTTCTGCTTAGACTGGACTTAACATACAATTTGCCTGTGTTAGCATTAATGGTGAATAAATGTCTATTGGGACCACTCAGTTCATAAGAGATGGTACCATTGCTGCCCTCATCTGGGTCATTGGCTTTAATTGTTGTCACTAAAGTTGATGCCTGGGCACCAGAGGGCACTGCTGCTGCATTCATACTGACAAACTTCGGTGGATTATCGTTGATATCTCGCACAAATACGGTAACCTTTTTCTCAGCAGACTTCCTCATAGACACTGGCATTGCTTGATCAGTGGCAACAATCAACAGTTCGAAATGGTTTGCAAACTCCCGATCTATATCTGCGTTAGTTGTAATTATGCCCATTACAGGATCAATGTTGAAATGATTCCGAGGAGGATCTTGCATACGTATTGCATAGCGCAGCTCACCATTTATTCCTGAATCAGGATCCCTGGCTCTAACTGTGGTGATAACAGTGCCAATACGGACTCCTTCTGTAATACTCACAACAGGCACACCTGTGAAATGTGGTGGATTGTCGTTGAAATCTAGTACATTTACAAAGAACAAAACAGTTGCTGATAATTTCGGACTTCCAAAGTCTGTTGCAGTAATGTTGAGAATATATCGGTGTTTTGCTTCATAATCCAGAGCAGCTGCTAAATAAAGTTTTCCAGTATTGCTGTCCATATGAAATGTGGTCCCCTTATTTCCACCTGTGATTGAGTATTGGATTAATGCATTGTTACCGAAATCAGCATCTGTTGCAGAAACCTGGGTGATGAATTCTCCAGGCTGAGCCGTTTCAATAACATCGAATGTCATCTGACTCTGAGAAAACACTGGTACATTATCATTGTTGTCCAAAATGGTGATTTTGACTTTGGCAGTGCTATTCATTTGTGGATTTCCCAAGTCAGATGCCTGGACTGTCAAGGTATATCCATCCTTTGTTTCTCTGTCAAGATGTGAAACCAGTGTTATTTGTCCAGTATTTGGGTTAATGCGGAATTTACCATCTTTGTTTCCATCAGAAATGCCATACTTCACTTTCCCATTCAATCCCATATCGACATCTGCAGCACTTACTCTGACCACCTGAGTATTAAGGTCTGTATTTTCATACAATGAAGGCTCATACAGGTGTCTACTAAATTTGGGCGGATTATCATTTGCATCACCAATATGTATATTCACAGTGGCTTTATCACGTTTCTGCACAACACCATTGTCATTGGCAACCACAAGAATACTGATGTAGTCCTGCTTCATGGCCCCAACAACATATTCGCGATCAAATACACGTAATGTACTTATCTCTCCAGATTTGGGATGAATTTTGAAATCTGATTGTGAGCCTTCAATTTTATATGAAATTTCTGCATTTCGTCCTAAATCCTTGTCCTGTGCAGACACTGACCCTACAACAGTATTTGCTGGCAAACCTTCCTGTACAGACATATCATATGTTTCGTTGCTAAATATTGGTGCATTGTCATTTGCATCAAGAATATGGACAGTGACATTAACTGATGACCTGCGTGGTTCAACACCTTGATCTTGAGCTACAACAGTGAGAACATACAAGTCTCTGTCTTCGCGATCTAACCTTTGAGCAACATACAGGACACCATCAGGAAATATGCCAAATTTTGAACCATGGTTTCCCTTTTTTATGGAGTAGACAATGTCCCCATTTAAACCAGTATCACCATCAGTGGCAGTTACTTGATAAAAGCGATTATTAACATCTTTTGACTCAATAACTGAAACTTCATAGCTGCTCTGCTTGAAAGTTGGAGTGTGATCATTGACATCCCTTACAACAACATTGACAGTTAGCGACGTGGACAACTTGGGATTTCCACCATCACTGGCACGGACACGGATGGTGAAAGAACTCCCGGAAACTTGGTTGAGGGACTGGGCTAGCTGTATCATTCCTGTATCTGGCTGTATCTTGAAGATACTGGAAGACTGTGGCAGCAAGGCATAGGTGATGGTGGCATTGGTTCCGGCATCTGGATCCATTGCCTGAACATGGTACACTTCATGGCCTACAGGCCAATTCTCAACCACAGATGCCTCCAACTGGCTGCTGGCAAACTTTGGAGCATTATCATTGGTATCTGTGACAGTGATGTTGACTGAAGCTTCCCCATGGACACTGCCTCCATTGGCAATGACACGAAGCTGATAAAAAGCCTTGTGTTCTCTGTCTATTGCATGGGCTGTTGTGATCACCCCAGTATCTTTATTAATGGTAAACATTCCTTCCTTATCGCCCCCAGCAATTGCATAGGTTATCGAACCCTGAGCATCTCGATTTGTGGCTCGAACCTGACCCACAAGTCGACCTATGCTGGCAGGTTTGTTCCCGTTATCCTCTTCCAAATAAAAAGAATAGCCATTGGGTGAGCTGAATTCTGGTGGAGTGTCCTGTATGTCTGTTACCATAATTTCTACAGTGGCAGAGTGCACGGCTTGTTTGGGTGTGCTTCCCTGATCCCAAGCTGTAACAGTCAATCTGTAGAAAGCTTTCTGTTCTCTATCGAGCTTCTGTGTTGTGGAGATCTTACCAGTACGCACATCTATGGCAAATTTCCGCTCAGCCCCACTTGAGATGATGTAATGAACAGTGGCATTTTCACCTAAATCTTTATCTGTGGCATGAACTTGTGTCACATATGATCTCTCGGGCTTGTTTTCGGACACATCAGCATAATAAGTAACTGGATAAAATATTGGGAAATTGTCATTGATATCAGAGACAGTAACAAATATTGTAGCTGTAGCAGTAAGTGATGGCGAACCTTGATCTGAAGCCCTGAGTTTCAAAGTATACGAAGCAGTACTTTCGCGATCTAGCTCCTTTAAAGTGGTAATCTTGCCACGCTCTGGATCAAGCTGGAACATCCCTGGATAATTTCTTCCTACATCTGGGTCCAGAGAATACCTAACAGTTCCATTTCTACCTTGGTCATTATCCACAGCATTCAGGATTATAATCTCTGTTCCTGTTGGTGATAGGGGTCCTTCCACAAATGTTTTGTTGTACGTATCATGTTGGAATTTTGGTGTTTCATCATTTTCATCCCATATGTGTATTGACAAGTTTGTGTAGGACTTGTATGGTTTGGGGCCACCATCTTCTGCTCGGATTGAAAGTATCACGTCAGATTTGGTTTCTCTGTCCAGTGGTTTCTTGGTTGTAACCAGTCCAGTATTAGGATTTATCTTGAACCAGCCCAAGTCATCACCCGAAACAATAGTGTATGTGATTTCAGCATTGATACCAGTATCGTTGTCAGTGGCTGTAATTCCTGCCACAAAACTGCCAACAGGTACTAACTCGCTAAGTTTGGCCTGATATGATGGGTACTGGAACTCAGGTTCATGATCATTTATGTCATTGACCATGATAATCAGAAATGCTGTTGAACTACGAGGAGGTGTTCCCATATCCGTTGCAATCACTGTCAAGTTATATTTGTTGATTTTCTCTCGGTCTAGTTTGCCAGCTACCCTGATAAAGTTGAGGTGGGACACCTTACTGGATTTGAAGTGTTTCTTTTCATTTCCTTTGGCAATGTACACACTTGCTTTCCCATTCATTCCATCATCTTTATCTGATACACTTATAATTGCTACCACTGTGTTTTCTGTAGCACCCTCATCCACTGCAGCAAAGGGAGCAGTTCTTGGTACATAATTGAAGGAAATTTTGGGATCATGATCATTCTCATCTAGCAAACTGACAGTGACATAAGCTCTACCAGTTAAAGGGGTTGGCTTCCCATTGTCTTTGGCTTCCACTGTTACAACACAACTTTTGGGCTTACAGTTGATATTGCCTGGTTCACAACTGCGGTAACAGTCCAGTTTTTTCTGTGTCGTTACAACGCCTGTTTTAGGGTTGACGCCAAATTGCTTATTATCATCATTGATAATGGCATATGTTATGTCCCCATTGGTACCTGTATCTCTGTCAGTGGCACGGACCTGGATGATGGAAGTCCCAGGTGGGACAGTTTCATTGACAGTAGTGGAATAGTCACTTTGGTCAAACACTGGCCTATTGTCATTGAAATCGGTCACATCAATGTTTACTTCCAAATACCCAAATCGAGGAGGACTGCCCCCATCTTGAGCTGATATGTTCAGTTTATAATGAGATTTTTCTTCCCTGTCAAGGAGTGCTGTATTTTCTAGATACAATAACGGTTTGGAAGTCTCTGTGACTAAAAGTAATCGGAATTTACCCTCATCATTGCCAGACACTATACTGTAATTTGTAGTAACATCATTAACTCCTATATCTTTATCTGTTGCTGTGTCTAGTACAACTTGTTGGCCAGGTTGATCTGTCTCTGAAAATTGAACGTGGATGCTTGGTTGACCAAAAACTGGGCTATTATCGTTTATATCCAGGACAAGGACCCGAACTTCAATAAGATGTCTTGCAGATGGAACACTTTGGACAAAAAGGTCAAATCTGTCTTTCTCTAGACTCTCTCTGTCTATCACTGTTGCTGTGGTAATTCTCCCTGTCACTGGGTTTAGGTGAAATTCCCTGGGATTATCACTAAATTTGTACTGTAGTCCTGCCCGAGCTGGGATGATCCCAACTTGTGTCCCGATTTTCTGACCCTCTTTCACCTTAAATTCCTTCCGCTCATCAACAGGGGCTACTGAACCTCCGTGGCCTTGTCCCTGAGCAAATGTCAAAAGAAACTGTAGCAGAAACAAAAATATAAGTGGATACATAGTCCTTGGTGGTGCGGCCTTTCTCATTTGTGACCGACCACAAGCGCTGCACGCCATGTTGTATTCAGGTGAGCGGGTCAGGTGTGCAATACACCGTTCGGTTACCTTCACCTTCCCTGTTGAGCGCTCCGTGGTGAAAGTTGGTGGTACCCAGCCGATTATACCGCTCTGTGTTCGCCTAGACAAACGGTTTCATTGCTCCCGTCAGGTAGAATATCTAGGGCTTTTGATACATATTTGTATACTCCAACTTCGGCAACTAAATATACACATATGCAATCACTGTCTGGTGTTTCCGATCATTTTTTGTTGGGAAGTGTCGCTTGGCTTCACTCCACAGCGACACAGCACATAATTGGCGTCCGGGCCCACGAGAAACCAGTCACAATCGGGTAAATACAAGCCGCAAAATCACCTTTCTCTTCGCCGGCTTGATCCGACACTTTCCACAGTCTTTCAGTGAGATTTTCCCTCCACTGTCCGTGTTCCAGATCTTCGGACACTCCGTGCTGGACAACCTGCAAATTCATAAATATATCAGTAACATTTCACACAAGGTTACCCAATGTTCTGGGTCGCTTTCAATGGTGTACATACCTTGGCGTGAGTGACATATGACGTCACAAGCACCGCCCAGCAAGTCGATTGACAGGCCGTGAACCATTCAAACGTGTCTCGGGCGGGTCTAAATTTCAGACGGGGGTGAAAATCTTACAGCTCAGTCAACCATGGAAGTGTCTTAAAACTGACACGATGAGGAGTCGGAAAGTCCGAACACAAGTAAACACGCCTATGTCAAACTTCAAAACACACCAGTTATTTCTTAATATCCCACATAATTATACTGAGTTCCAACTTCCATCTTTCACACCACAACACACGATAGGCATGGACCTATAAGTTGAACATGCGTGGCTTTGTACTACTATTATTACAAGCTCAAGTTCCCAGTTTAGTTATGGACGACGAATGAAAATTGAGTTACTTAGCTGCCATCAGATGGCGCATTATTCCGGGACACACCTGGGCATTCCTTGCTGGAGGATCGCCTCTGGGTTTTTTTTTTTTTTTTTTGGTTTTGTTTTCTTTGTTCCCACCACCCCACCCCACCCCCCCTTTTTTTGTTTTTGTTTTTTTTTCCTTTTCTTTGTTTCCCCCTTTTTGTTTTTGTTTTTTTTCCTTTTTCTGTTATTTTTTCGGTTTTTGCTTTTTTTGTTTTTTTTTTGTTTTTGTTTTTTTTGCTTTTTTTCCCTTTTTGTAATTGTTTTCTTTTTCCCCCCTTTTTTAGGTACCAACTCAAGATTGTAGCTGTTTGGGTGGGAGGGGGAAACATATTTCGATATGCTTGTTATATAAAATCCTATTTCAAGTTAATTATTTTTTTTTCTTTTATTTTCAAGTTAATTATGTGTGTAATTACAGAATGGGCATATAGCATATATATAATTCGTGAAGGCGAGATTAATCTGCAGCTGGGATACTTTGTAATTCATATGCTCTTTTAGTTTTGATTTAAACTGCCGATATAGTTGACTCATTGAATGATCTCGAATACTCCTGTACCAATGGCAATTGGATAACTGTCCATGGATCCGTTTAAATGAAACTCTGCGACATAGGCCTATACCACTACCCCACTGCTACTGACAGTCATTATCACAACAATCATGACAAAATGACAACAATGCTAATTTTAGAATAAATTTCAATACCATGTGAATAAGTGAATCATTTAACGCTAAAGAAGATTCTACGAAGTATCTGGTGATAATAATAAAACTACTGTATACGCTAATTTCCATGTCGTGCACTAGACCGTTGTATTTGTCTGACTTGTTAAAGCGGTAGTTACTACTTTCCTGATAAGCTGAACACAGTCATTTTCCCTGCAGTGCAATTGTTAATCACTGGACTGAGACGTTTTATCAAATCATATTTCCTTGACAATCTGGCAATGCCTACTTCTGCATCTTGTTTACTCTTTGTATTGTCATGGAGGCACTTCCATGGTATCGTCCAGTGTGTCTTGTACATGTTTCTGAGCTGTAGGCCCCTATGTAGTGGGGAACCCTTCAATTGGCCACTTTGCAACTATTGGGTAATCCAGCTTTTGGGAATAAACATGCTTACAATACATTTGTCAACTTGATGATGATGATGATGATGATGATGATGATGATGATGATGATGACGACGACGACGACCATTGTTGTCGTTGTCATTATTATAGCGATCAAAACATGAGACATTTGAGCCAGAAATTATGATCAAATAAATCTAAGTGTCACAAATTTTACCTTCCTTACCGAATAATTATGTCGTGTGGTAGTATACAATGACTATTCCGACATGTGCCACCATATAACCACTATTATTAGCACTTTGTAAGACATGTTGATTAGAATCAGTTCTCTTATCATGAGCATTGATCTATATTTCAAATGTTAGGCGTATAAAAGACCATGTCACTTGTATTATGTTTGAGCTGCGCACCAAAACGAAATGTATGTTCTCATAGAGGTGACTCACAGACACAAAAATAAGCAAAGGTAAAATATTGATTACGGCAAATGTACTTATTTTCAAGTGCACAAATGTCCACATTTTCACGGTTTTTAAAACTGTTTTCACGTATATGTCTTTTCATTTTTTTTCAAGCATTTATTTTTTGAATTCCGTTATTATTATTGTTATTATTATTATTATTATTATTATTATTATGATGATGATGATGATGATGATGATGATGATGATGATGGTTGTTGTTATGATGATGATGATGATGATGATGATGATGATGATGATGATGATGATGATGATGATGATGATGATGATGATGGTTGTTGTTGTTATTATTATTATTATCATTATTATTATTATTATTATTATTATTATTATTATTATTTGGATATATCCCCTCTCAAATCTGTAAAAAAAAAATGCTTTCTAATTATGTTAATCGAAATTAAATGAAATTGCAACAGTCTGGGCCTGTGATTAAGGCTAGCCCACAGCCGGAACCCCTTTTTACGGGTGGGGGTGGGGGTGGGGGATGAAGGATGCACTTTACTGGCTTCTGTTATCTTATGCTGAAAAAATACCCAACAAAGCATGTGTGCGTTGTATTCTAAAAGTGCTTATTCAAAGTATCGTTAACAAGACTAGACAAGAAAATTACAGTGTGCATTATATATATATATGTATATATATATATATATATATATATATATATATATATATATATATATATATATATATATATATATATATATATATATATATATGTGTGTGTGTGTGTGTGTAAGTATATATGCAAGAAGTAAAAATACAACGCATGCAGAGAACTGAAGAACTGACGCTCATTTTGTATCTTGAAAGAAAGGAAGAAAGAAAGAAAGAAAAAAAGAAAGAAAGAAAGAAAGAAAGAAAGAAAGAAAGAAAGAAAGAAAGAAAGAAAGAAAGAAAGAAGAATGTCCAGACATAATACTTCTTGTTCCACATATAGTTTAACATTGTGGGAGACCAACATACCCATTAAACAACCTGAAGGACGACTCCCAATATGTATAGCACCAATTATCTTGCTTTTCAGTCAAAAAGAAAGAATTCGTTACACAAATCAGAAAAAGGAAAAATTCGAAATTAACGTTTGATGGAAAATGGCAATGATGTTTTAAAAATGAGGTTTCCCTATTCCTGTCTGGTTTGTCACAATATTTATAATCCCCTATATAATATTCGGAATGTACACTATTTCAAATTTATTGGTTGCATGATATTTTCAGGCGGAAAACAAAACACACCTTTTAAAAGTAAAACATCGAGAAGGGGCTGCATATCAGTCTTAAGTCATGACATCGTTCCCATCTATAAATGTCATATAAATCATAATTTTGTTTTGTTCATGAACCCTTTGTGTCCCCTGAGGCAATTTTTTCAACACAAGATATGTGACATTGTGCGTGAAGTTAAGCTAAAGTGAAGCCAAGATTTGTATGTTTATCTGCATACTGCATGCCGCATGATATCTGAGAATTTTACAGCATGTTCTGCATTAGGTGTTACAGGATTGGAATAACGACAGGCCTAAGTTTTGCCGCCAACTTAAAATTAGCCCACAGGACAAACATCGAAGTATATGTAAAGCTATTGGTTTCAGAGACATGCAGCGGTAATATGATGGAGTATATGTTTAATACAAAAAGAGAACTTATGTGTGATCTTTCTTGCCTAAGCATTCATTCGTGCATTTGTCCAAAAGTGCGACGGTAAATATTAATATCTTACCTTATGTCCCTTGTATCTGTGTGAGCCACAGTGAAAATATTGAAAGCGGGATACCGGAATGGAAGGATTTCTGACACAAAAGCCTAACTGTCCAACACCACAGGGAGGCGTGGTCAACCTTGCACGGCATGGGCATATTGTTTCATGGCTGCGTTCTTTGCTTGCCCATAATTGTCATCAAGTTTATCACACATGGTTGACCGCTGAATCTATAAATCAAACTGTGCCCTCTTTTGATCACCCATCTTGTCATAAAGTCTACTACATATGGTCTGCCATTGAATCTTGGAATAATGAAATTGGTGGGATGCAATGTGTAGTGTTATTGACCCCTCGCATCTGTTAATATCAATTTTATCATATATGCAAAAGAACCTTGACGATTTATTGTTACACAGATTAAGCTGCCACATTATTTTTATCTTTGAAATCAGATTCCATTACCTCTGGAAGTCACTGTTTTCGAAAGGCGACACGCGCTTTGCTTCGTTCAAAACATGTTTCACAGGCTTTGGAATTTCTTTGAAGACTTGAGGATTCCCCCCCCCCTTCCCTACTCTGAACTGAGAATTGTTTTTTAACACTGCAGTTGTTTGCAAAGTTTATTATGAATAATACATCGTTATTTGTACAATGTTGTCGGGTTTTTTTCTTTGTTTGTTTGTTTGTTTGTTTGTTTTTGTTTGTTTGTTTGCTTGTTTTGGGGGGTTTTCTTTGTTTTTTTTGTTTTGTTTATGTGTGAATGATTCAATTGAATAGATAAAATAACCCTTGGACACGTATGTTTTGCTTAAACAGACGATTTGATACAACAGGCAAAAATAAAAAAAGGACACCATTATCAACTAAAGTGTCAAATAACCGGAGTGTTTTATCGTTTATTTATTTATTTATTTATTTATTTATTTATTTATTTATTTATTTATTTATTTATTTATTTATTTATTTATTTATTTATTTGTTTGTTTGTTTGTTTGTTTGTTTGTTTGTTTGTTTGTTTGTTTATTCATTCATTCATTCATTCATTTATTCATTCATTAATTTATTTATTATGTATTCATTCAATCATTATTATGTTGAAGGTGTTTTTTCCACATGACACAATATCACATAGGACAAAATATTTTATATCTTTTTAATATAATGTGTAGCATGAAATACCAGCATGTTTTTTGTAGCTGTAGTTATTTATTTTAAGTGAAGCATAAATACACCCTTGCACCTTATCATACTAGACTGTGAAGAGTCTGTTCCGCGGGAAAAGTACCCAAGCGACAAGAAGATTAGTTTACATGATATGTAGAGTATTCATTTTAAGATATATTCTCTTAGACTTTCAATTGATTTGATCGAAAAGTAGTTTAACAAGTAGGAATATAATGCAAAGATGAAGTAACTTTCAGCTGCTTTAAGACAGTTTTCTGTAAAAGCTGTTGCAAAGGTATGGTCTCATAAATGGGGGGGGGGGGGAATTGGGGGAAGCGGGCTGAATAAATTTTTCCAGGACGTAGGGTCTGAAAATTGTTCACTCTGGAGCTGCAAAAATATCTGTATAAATGGTTCCTAACCCACCATTTTACATCCACATTTTCAAAATGTTCTGCATGACGACCCTCAGACACCATATAAAAGAATTCAGTATTTTGGTCCTTCAATTTTTTTTTTTTTTCAAATTGCGGTATTGCCACCAGCACAAGCCTACATTGTACCTTACATTTACTGATACATGTATTTGAATTGACACGAAATGGTTAGTGCAGAACATATACGTATTTATAAATAAAAAAAAAAATATCACGTGTCTATGGAGAGACTGGCATATACATCGTAATAATATTGTGAATGTGTATCGCTCATGGAGCACTAAATATATATTGTATAGGGACACCTATTGTACACAGTTAGTGTCACATGATATTAAAGCCATGCATACATACATGCATACATACATACATACATACATACATACATACATACATACATACATACATACATACATACATTTAATTGTCATTCTTTTTACACACAACCTTCACAGACAGATTAAAAAACTTCAAACCAAACCCAAGCAGGTGGTCTTTCAACAGTACAGTAGCATGTTTTTTCCCCCGATCTTTTTTACTTCGATGGTCTTTCATCGAAGGGGTCTTTCAAAAGAAAGAATTGACAATGAAAAGCACCGCCCCTGCCCCCCCCCCCCTTACCCCTCGGCAGTCCCATCCTTATCCCTGTCCCACCTTCGTTTCGAAGTATAATTTGATTTGTCCCTGTCCAATTAGGGCATATATTTCCTTTGATCTCATCATGTACGTCAAGGACTTCACGACCACATGCATGTTTTGCACAGTATTAAACGTGTAAAATGGCGATGCCAGCGATAACCATCATTTGTTTGACGGTACAACACTGCAAGCAGGGTAGAGAGAGCTCTACCCTCCTTGAACACTGTGACAAACTGGACCCCCCCCCCCCACCCCAGTCGATGCGCCATGCATCATAAGTGATGCTCGTTGCCCTTTGTTTATGTCTTGTGATCTCAGATCTACACGTCCATCATATCTGAGCATGATCACAGTACTTTTTATGTCATTAATTCGTATATCTATGTTATAGATTATAAAATTATGTCATAGAGAGATCTATAGAAACATATAGAATGAATGGACGGAGGAGCAGATGGAAGTACAACTAGAAAAGAAAATTTGCTTCACAGCAAATTTGTCTGGGTGCCTTCAAAATGAGAACAGTTTGAAATGATACACTTTGCCATTGTTCAACATAATCTAAATTTTGTGTATTAACCTAATTTTCATAAATTAAAATGCTCAGCTTTGGTTCTTGGTTCAAGGGATGTTGCCATATCCCAAACTTAAAGTGATGTGTGAATGAAACTACTATCTATAATAGTTTTGAAGCTATTCACTATTTTAATTTTGTGTATTTGCCTAATTTGCATGAATTATAAGCCTAGAAGAACTTTGGTTTATTGTTCATTGTATGGGGCTATGCCACATACCCATAAATTGAAGTAGGAAAGGCACCTCTATAATAGTTTTGAAGCTATTAAAGATTTAAATTTTGCATATTCACCTAATTTGCATAAGTTAAAATCGTACAACTTTGGTTCATAATTCATTGGATGTGGCTCTGCCACAAACCTACAAATTGAAGTTGGAATGGCATCTCTATGTACAATAGTTTTGGAGATATTAAACTTTTAGATTTTTAAATGCCCCTTTTTGCATAATTTGGAATTCTACAACTAGCCTATATTGTCCATTATAGTGACAAGTGTCACAAAGGTATATATGCATATTGAAATTTTGAGTCCATCTGCAATAGTTTGGAAGATATGGCGCTTTTAAAATTTTTGTTGCCGCTGAAAATTTGCATAATTTTAAACATCATGACTGTTCCAAATGAGATGCACAATTTCACTGGTTATGTCAGTCACCATGGCAAGTTTGGTGGTTTTTGGAAAAATAGTGTCTGGAAAAAAAAAAAACTGTGACCAACTTGGTCAGAAAGAAAGAAAGAAAGAAAGAAAGAAAGAAAGAAAGAAAGAAAGAAAGAAAGAAAGAAAGAAAGAAAGAAATTGGCCTTTTATTTCTTTGTTAATTTATCTGAGATGAAAGACCACCTGTCCTATGTGACCACTTTTGTCTGGTATTCATTGATTAGGGGTGGTCTTAAATTGCAAGTACCACTGTACAATGAAACCTCTCCACAGTGAGCACCCTCGCAACCAGAGAAAAGTGCCCACTCATGAGAGGGTCAGCCCTTCTTGGCAGTATTGATGAGTATATGTGCATGTACAGTGTACACATATTATGATTTAGAGGGATGTGTATACATGCAATACAAAACTGTCTTTTTTCCTTTATTACATAAACAAATTTTAACAGAAGCTGGCAAAAACTACATGTACATGTACCTGTGAACCAAGACAAAATTATACTATTTTATTGAGAGCCTCATTACACAGTTGTTGGGAGTCCCCCATCCCCACCCCACCCCACACCACAGTTTGCTACAAGACCCAAACCTTCCAAAGCGTACACACATGGGCAGAAAGCTGTGAAACAGGTTCAAGCTAATTAATTATGAATGCAAAATGGTTACCTGGCACGTTAGAGGTCAAGCAATAGGTCACACAGGAGGCAGTTGAAAGCCTGCATGTGGATTGGGGAGAAATTTGGTGAATTTAGCGTACAATAAAATTCCCCAAGTTTTGCTTGTGTGCTATTGGATTTGCCAGTTGTCTCAAACCTATATGTGTAAGTTAGAACTTTGTGTCTATCTGCAATATTATGGAAGATATGGAGCTTTTAAAATTTTAAGTGTCCCTAATTTGCATAATTTTATACATCATGACTATTCCAAGTCAGGTGCCCAATTTCACTGGTAGGTCATTTACCATGGCAAGTTTGGTGGTTTTCAGAATAGTAGGGTCCGAGGTCGTAAAGAAAGAAAGAAAGAAAGAAAGAAAGAAAGAAAGAAAGAAAAACAAAAAATATAGATAGATGCCTGTATAGGACATGTTTGTACGACTGATGGGTCAACGCCCCCTCGTGCTGTCAAAACTTCTAAACTGGCTTAAAATGTTAACTTTATTTTGTTTTGTATATGCGATAAAATGTTTGTGGCAAGCTGTTTTCATATAAATGAATAATTAGGTAAATATGCCATATCCCTTGTCGCTGGTTTTTGTTTTGTTTTTTGTTTTGTTGTTGTTGTTGTTGTTTGTTTGTTTGTTTGTTTGTTTTGTGCTTCTTTTTAAAAACATAGTGTGTGCTTCGTTTGATATACATGTGCACTATCGTTATTCGATCGAAGTGTATATACAAATTACAATGTATCATGTAATACAGTAAAATCACCATAATCTGAACGCCCTTGGGACGGCAGTGTTCTGCTGAGAGGTTCATACAGTATTCAGAAAGAAAATTGGGACCGAGAGAAGGCGTTAAGAAGTGCATAATCAGCTTACAGAGGTGTTACTTCAATATGAGGGACGCCTTACTGTGCGTGCATATTGATTGTCTTCAGGTATAAATCAGTGTCATATTGGCTGAAAATGTAACATATCCACCGGTTAATTCTAGGGTTACATCAATTGCTATTTAAGATAGAGATCGATAAAAGAAATTCAGGATTTTTCTAATGTACTTTCTTTGCTC
The DNA here is from genome assembly GCA_964020975.1 of Hermodice carunculata. Taxonomy (NCBI): domain Eukaryota; kingdom Metazoa; phylum Annelida; class Polychaeta; order Eunicida; family Amphinomidae; genus Hermodice; species Hermodice carunculata. The sequence goes on from OZ026619.1 coordinate 93,640,524, forward strand.
ATACTACATTATTTTAGTACGTCGTAGCATTATTAGGGGTTTCTTATTATTCGTTTTTCTTTTTTCTTTTCATACTATGTGGCATCACACAGGAAGGTGGTATCTGACCAGTTACAGGGTGATATACTTAAATTGTAATGCTGCCACAGGTAGCACATGTTTGTGCTTCTTTTTAAAACCACACTGTGCTCCGCTTGATATACATGCGCACTGTCGTTATTCGAAGTGTATCATGATATATACAGTAAAATCAGGATAATCTGAATGTATATTTGTGTTGATTTTGGGTGACATCACTAAGTATTGTACATGTATAAATGTCGTACTGTCTTAACATATATAAAAAGACAATACTGACACGTGTTTTCACTTATGATGATGATGATGATGATGATGATGGTGGTGGTGATGATGATGATGATGATGATGATGATGATGATGATGATGATGATGATGATGATGATGATGATGATGATGATGATGATGATCCAAAGTTATCAGAACAAAAACATTGTGCAAGTAACAAGTTATTTACGAAAAGGCCTATAAGACTCTAAACTGCTAGAGAGAAAAGATAAAAATTCAAAGACACAGGAACTAACAATATTTTCGGCCTTTTTCTTTTGTTTTATCTGGATAATCTTTCATTTCATTTCGGTTTCGGTAGTGCCGCGGTACATGGTGTTTATACCCTTTAACATTTTCTTACCAACATGAAGCAAAACTAACAATATTTCCTAAGATTACTTATTTCTTATTTGGTGAGTCACATTATTTAGTAATACTGTAACATTTTCGTTCGACGTTTCTGTTTTTGTTTGTTTGTTTGTTTGTTTGTTTGTTTGTTTGTTTGTTTTTTTTTTTTTTTTTTTGGGGGGGGGTCGTTTCCTTCTTCACAGTTGGAAAAACTAAGATATTTCCAAACCTTTTTTTCATCATATAAGATTTTAGTTCCGTCTGGTTTACATTTCACTTAAATGCTCTTTCTTCACATTGATGTACATGCCACATTTTAAGACCCTTATCTTTCGTGTGTGTGTGTGTGTGTGTGTGTGTGTGTTTGCGCGTGCGTGCGTGTGCGTGTGTGTGTTTAATTTATCTACTTGTATTTCTTATGTGTGAGTCAAAAAGATTAGATTGAATCATTAAGATAAAGAAATGACTTCCAATTTTTCAGACTCCGCCAAAATAAAGTGTTCCATCAGATTTTAAGCTACGTACGTTAGCATGGCACACAGAAAACTTATTAAGAATAATATTATGAACTGGACCAGGGTTTGCATAATTACTCGTGGAGAGCACCCTAAATATAAGAACCGTCACATGTCTCAGACGGCATAGACATTCGGTAAGTAATACTGCGGCAAATACTATGAGGAAGGTAAAAGAGAGGATGAAACTATGATCGTGATATGAAAATGTAGACACGTTGGCAGACATGGACAGGAACATAAACCCATCTTTGTTGTGAAATAACCCTACCACAGCTCTATATTGATTTAAACAAATGCCCATTAGGGGGTATCATACTGGTTAATGTCCGTCGCTGAACACTGTGAGACACAACAGAAAATAAATGCATTCATGTTTACAAAAAACCCAATAAGTATATGACATTGTATGCTGGAGAATATAGTCTTCAAAACAACAAATAGAGTAACATAAACAAGAGCACGAGAGAGTGCAGAAAACAAAAAGTGTACAAACATGGCAACAAAAGAGAGCAAGATCGTCACAAGTGTAATGATGTTCATATGAAAATGATTGTAAATCTGGGTGTAAGTTAAATCGGATTTTAACAAATACAACCTGTTGTTGTACCGAATATCATATCTGTAAATGAGTGATGCATTTAGCTGAGTTTACATAAGGTATGGCGATGCAGAGTGGCAAGAATGATGACGGCAATTATGATATTGTAGCAATTGTAGCAATTTTAAGCTCGTTTAAAACAGTCTATGTGAAGCATGTTCAAAGATCAGTTTCAACTGTTGTAATATGGTAAGACTACATAACCGTGATCCTCCATATGTACAAGTATAACGTGAAATGACATCACAGCGTGTAGTATTATGACAATGAAAAAAAAAATGCATCTGAAATCGAGCCCAATGCGTTATATCATATAGAGTGACCAGAATGCAGTTGTATTTCTTATATGTGTGAGTCAAAAAGATAAGATTGAGTCATTTGTTTGAGAATTATTTACAAAAGCTCATATTGTATACACACATATGTACATGTATATGCATGTATATATAAGTTTCACACAGATTCAAAGGCTATACCTAAAATAAGAATGAAGAGGAACTTGTTTTAGCCAATGGCTTAATACAACGTTGCAAAAGATTTCGTCATTTCAAGGAAAATATTTGAAACTGTTTTTTATTAATTTTACGCTCAAGCATCAAGTCGTTACCACGTTTGTTAAGCTTTCGGGTGAATATAGTAACACTTTTGTGTTTCACTTCACGGAAGGACAATACACTATTATGTATACAAACAGCGACTTGGCAGAGCAAAATTTCTGTTAAAAAAAACAAAACAAAACAAAAACAAAAACAAAAAACATTGAAAGAACCAGTAGAGCAAACCTGATTTTCAATAAAGACAATTCACAGGCAACTTTATTCGATACTTCATGAACACAAAAAGTATATGCTTTTGTATATATAGTGACTTGCTTGTATTCAACTGAACATGCATTCAAACATTATAGACATTGCTGTTTAATATATGTATCATTTAACTCATCACATATATTGTGTTCTATTTTTGTGGATTGCCCTGTCAACCCATCACAGTACACAAATATTTCGGCACTCTACTGTTGTGTGTTTTCAATTCGATGTGCTGTTCATATATTATGGGTGCTATTGTTACATGTACTCAGCCCATTATATTATTAGTAAGTTTTTGTGCCGTTATGCACATTCAATATATATATATATACACACACACACACACACACACATATATATATATATACATATATTTGCGCATTTGATGAAGTGTATATATATATACATATATATATATATATATATATATATATATATATATATATATATATATATATATATATATATATATATATATATATATACTTCACCAAATGCGCAAATACTTTGTCAGAATTTCAGATTACAAAAATATACATGTAATACAAAATGTCAGTTCTGGGCCTACTCATAAAGGTGATCTTCGCATAAGGAGACAGGTAAATTACAGGGATCGCTAATGCCGTTGTGTGTACTCAACTAAAAAAAATATGAATGCTGCTGTTATAATAATAATAATAATGATAATAATAATAATAATAATAATAATAATAATAATAATAATAATAATAATAATAATAATAATGATAATAATAATAATAGTAATAATAATAATTATCTTGTGTACCTCCACAATTGGGTGAAATTAAATATACATATACATCGAAATAATATGGAGTACAGAATGGTGATTATATGCGTACATGCATGTAAATCATACATCAAACTTAAAGGAAATCAAACTCATAGATAAAACTACAAACCAAAGGTTAAAATAAGTATACATAAATCATATATACATTGAAATTTATATCATCACATTCAACCCATTACATACATGTATGATACACATACAAGTATACGATAGGAAGTACACCATTATTGCGTATATTCAACTCAATATACACAAATTCTGCCATGTCACTGTCATGCAGTTCAACTAACCATACATAGAAATGTATTTAAGCCAATATATAAACACACCAACTGTAGTTTAAATTACAAAAACATAGAATAAAAATAGCGGTTCATCGGTGGTGTCTGCATACTGATACAGTCAAAGCAATTTATTATGCAGGTTGCTGACACTATATTGTGTCTTCAACTGATATGGGTGCATTTATTCCATGTACTCGTTTCAATATACAAATATTATGGTGCCACTGTTACATGTACTCATTTAAATAAACTAATATTACGGGTGCTACTGTTTCATGTACTTATTTTAATATACAAATATTATGGGTGTCACTGTTACGTTTACTTATTTCAATACACAAATATTGTGGGCGCTACTGTTACATGTACTCATATTTCAATACACAAATATTGTGGGTGCAACTGTGACATGCACTCAGCTAAACAGACAAACATTATGGGTGCTTCACTGCCACATGTATTCATTTCATTACATAGGTTGGTACCATCGTTGTGTATATTCAGTACAGTATACAAAACTTGGGGCACTTTACGCCTGTGCACGTATATTTTTAAGTTTTAACTTTAACCCCTCCTGGTCAGAGTACGACTGATTTCCTTGGCGCCTGTTGGGCGCAATGCCATCGATCTAGGGCGTGCCATCGTGATATGATCTATCACACAAATCTCAGCAAAAATCTTTTCTAGTGACGAGAAATCTAAGTCAAAACTATAAGGCATACGACAATTTATATAAGGGCTCTTTTGGACGATATGTGCGGGGAAGGGTTAATACGTACAATAATTGATGCTGTGCTGCAACTCTATTTGCAATCCAATCATTCAGACACTCTGGTTGTCTATTTTAGGCTACACGAAGTTAAATTTGAATTAAGTTGTACTTTTGAACAGTGTAACTATAGTATACACACTCACGCACGCACGCATGCATGCATACATACATACATACATACATACATACATACATACATACATACATACATACATACATACATACATACATACATACATACGTACATTCATACATACATTACACTACAGAACTGGACACTAACCTCTCCGGAACTAGGACTATGAAATAGCTATAAAATATATATTGCATCCAAAATAAAGAAGGCGCTGCCAAAGCTTATAAATGAAGATCTACGACATACTTGGATGATCGTTATACAGGTGAAAATATATATTATACAGAATATTAAGTCCTATTACTCACTTACTCACGGAAATGAAGAGACGATCCCAGAAGACTTAGTTCTTATCGACTTTGAAGAGGCCTCCAACCTGTTGGACTGGAAATCTATTTCTAAATGCTTGAAATATTTAAACTCCTGATCATCACTAATTATGTGAATCAACATATTTATAACAGAGATTGTCGGAGGTTGGTTTCAAACAACAGATGGACATCACAAGCATTAGATTTATCCTGTGGTGTTCGCTAAGTTTGCCCACTCTCCCTGTACCTGTGAGTATTTTAAGACTGCAAATCTTGGTAATAAAAAGTAAAATCTCAGACATTACAAGAATCAAAATAGGACTTAATCAATTCAAGATGTCGCAACAAGCAAATGATACATCACTCACAAAACACGCTACAGAACAAAATCTAGTTTCACTGATGAAAACTACACTTTTCAAAACCTGAAAAGTATGTCAAGATTAAAAATTAATTCAGATAAGACTGAAATCCTGAGATAAAGTAACCATTACAAATATAGACTTTAAAGTGGCAAATTATCTTGGCTTAAAATGGTCAAATGAATCCGATGGTATTATTAGGAGTTAAATTTATAACCAACACCGAGGAACTAGAAGACAGAGTAAAAACACCAACAAACAAACAAAAACAAACAAACAAATTAAAGAGAAAACATAAAGGGGGGGGGGGTCCCAGTACGCTGGTGCAAGAAATGTTCTTGCCCCAGTACAGCGACCACAGAAAAAAAAAAGAATTTTCAAAAATAATGGCCAGTACGAAGTACAGAAAATGAGGAGGATTCCACTAGGCTGGTAAGGAAAATAAAATGCCTTAGTACGCTAGTACGGAAATACCCTTTACCTCATGAAAAAGGGGTCAGAAATTATACTTTATAAGTATTCATGGAATAATAAAACCGACAATATCAAAAGGAATTTTGTCATAGCATCATGACTAAAATGAGATAAGGGTTTCCACACATGAATTACACACTTAACCGGGACGAAGTGCGTATTTATTGAAAATATATGTCAGATTCCTCCGCTCCGTGGAAGGAGTGCATCACCGTATGTACAGATAAACATTTATGGGCATGTAACTTACATGCAATTGATGCACCAAGTATACATGGAAAGCATATTTTGAAAATAAGTTATTTTAAGTTGGTGCGGATATAATTGCCATAGTCCATATGATATTGAAGAAATGTTGGAAGTGTCTATCTGGTTCAAATAAAGATGTGGGGGAACGTAACTTTATCAGAAGTGGTATAAAAAAAGACGTAAAGTGTGTTGAAAATCCATTTGGTAAGCAAAGCGTTGTTTACACTTCGTAACTTGAATGAGAAATATGATTCACATGAAAATTGACTTACTTTTTACGGTGTTAATATAGCTAGGCTATCTGCAGTACCAACTGAATGTAGATAGAGAGAAGAGCTAGTAAAAGTCAAAATTTGAATTATTAGAATTTGGTATTCACCTAATTTGCATAAAAAATGCTACAAAATTGGATTATGGTTTGTTGGATACAGCTGTCTCACAAACTTGTAAATTGAAGTTGAAACAGCACCTTTATCTAGGGTTATAATGGTTTTGAAGAGATTAAAGATTTAATTTGTGTGTATTCACCTAATTGGCTTAAATTAAAACAATTCTGTTTTACTGTTTATTTGATTCGCCACTGGCACAAACCTATGAAATTGGAATGGTGCCTCTTTCACAATCGATTTGAAGATGTTCAAGATTTTCAAGAGCCCCTAATTAGCATAAATTAGAATATTGCAACTTTGTTTTACTGTTTATTGGATTCTCTACAAGACACAAACCAGGGACGTGCTATAGGACGTCCATGCACAAACCTACAAATTGAAATTAGAATGGCACCTCTATCTGTAATAGTTTGAAACTAGTCAAGATTTAATTTTTCCAAGTGGCCCTAATTCGCATAAATTAAAACGATACAACTTTGGTTTACTGTTCATTTGATTTGCCTTTGGCATAAACCTGTATGGGAGATTAGAATAACACCTCTATCTGTGATAATTTTGAAGATGGTCAAGGTTTAAATTTCTCAATTGCCTCCAATTAGCATAATTTTAAATGCTATTTTTTTTCATATTTTTGATTAGCAAGTGTCACAAACTTGTATTGTATCCATCTGAAATAGTCTTCAGGAAGTGATGCTTTTTAAATTTTGATAACCCCTAATTTGCATAATATTGAACATCATGATAATACCAAACAAAATTTTATTGGCAGGCTAAGTCAGTCAAACTGCCATTGCAAGTTTGGTGGTTTTCGGAACAGCTGTGTCCGATTAAAGCTCCGGACAAAGAGAGAAAGAGAGAAAGAAAGAAAGAAAGAAAAAAAGAGAGAGAGAGAGAGAGAGAGAGAGAGAGAGAGAGAGAGAAAGAAAGAAAGAAAGAAAGAAAGAAAGAAAGAAAGAAAGAAAGAAAGAAAGAAAGAAAGAAAGAAAGAAAGAAAGAAAACCATGGCGATCCTGGTGGGAGTTTGGAATACTACTTGAGGCTCCGCTTTCCTGAAACTGATCAAATTACCCAGAATACATTGCGAAGAAAATGGCGCAGACGATGCCGATGCTTCCGCTTTTCATTTCGAGAGAAGATGAATGAGGAAATTTCATGTTGATCCCGCAAATATTACTCGTATATCTACCTCGGCTGCGGTATTCTTCTGAAAATTATAGGAGACGGCCCGAAAATGGCTGCGGCAGCCGTAATGCAGCAGCCAAGCCGAACGTATACCGAAGCACTCCTGCAGGGTGATCAACTGGGAGGCCAATTCTGTGATTTATTCAACATCGCAGAAGACCACACGAGGTAAATAATATGAAGGGCATGCCACCGACATTGTGCAATACCTCATAGTGGCTAAGGTAATCGAATGTAGTATACGGAAATCCCTCCAGATTTAAGGTAGGGCCCTGTATAATTATGTGTCCAAAAATAATTTAGAATGTGACTGAGTTGCTTAGTGCATACGTGTTCCAAATCGAAGTTGTTTTTTTTTTTTTGACAAACCAGAGCTAGGCATTTTTAGGCCATCTCTTATTTCTCTATGACATTATCATGCCATATGATTTTTCAGTCTTTGTTGTGGTTGTGCTGTTGATAGTGTGTGTAAACTCAACTGAAGACGCATGCTTTGCCCCACAAATATAATCATGGGTGAAGTATAAGACTTCCAAAAATTGTTTTTCTCCAACTGTCATTTTTTGGGTGATCTTTAATTCAAGGACCAGGCCTTCACTTCTAAAATTTGTTGGTGAGCTGAAAAAAGCTCATCAAAAATCATTCTAGGTGAGCTATTGCTATAGCCGGAGTACTTATATGCAAGATTGATGTGTGCTTTTAGGAGCTCACTTCAATTATTTATTCAAGCCTTTTAAGCTGAGTGAAAAATCATGCACTCCTCAACATGAAGGAACAAGGTTGAAATGACAACAAGTTGAAATGCCAAAAAGTTGACCACATGTTGACAACTATGTTGACCCATAGTGTCTATGATATACATGACAACAAATATATGTGTTTATCTATATAAATGCTTAGATAACACAAAATAATGAAGCATCAGGACATCAACAGGAGTCAGGATCAGGAGGACAATGGCATGCTGCAGGGACAGATCTAGGACTTCGAAATTTATAGGCAAATCAGGAAATAAAACAGTAATCACTCCAGAAATTGACCTAACTAATGTATAATTCATGTTAAAATAAATTATCCACTTGCAAATTTATTTAGTCAAATGAATAAAACATTAGCATTTGGCTCATTGGCTAATGGCACCAGCAGTCCCTGTGCTGTATAGTGGCAGCTACCATGATGTCTTGGTCCGTGGTGGCACAGCCTTTGCATCTGGGGTCTTTGCATCACTAGTATAGCTTCTTGAACCCCTGGTTTGCTCCATTATGTTGGAATAACCACCCACAGACAATTTATTTTTTCTGTTTTTTTTTTCTTCTTTTCTTTTGTTTGTGTGTGTGTGTGGGGGGGGGGGGGGCATCTGGGACATGAAAAGAGTTGCAGGAGCAATTCCCTCTGATTCGGTCATATTGTAAGTATACAAGAACATAAAACGTGGGAAGTCATTGGGAGCAAACCCTGGGGAGCAAATAACTTTATTGTGCTTTATTGACTGTGCAAAAGACTACAGGATCAATCTGTTGTCGTTTCAACCTTTTGTCCTGTCAACCTGTTGTCCACACAACATTTTGTCCAATCAACTTTTTGCCGTGCATCATATTACATCATATAATAGGTAAAAAAAGACAATTTGTAAATAATGAGCCATTTCACCAACTCAGCTTGGTTACTTGAAAGAAGCTACATATAATCCATGATTGAAGGATGGTTCCCAGTTTCTCATGCATGCACATACTGATGTGTCCGTGGACCAGCAAACCAAAATCACAACTGAAGCTTGTTAATGTACAGGGCATATCAATCCTAAACTTGGAGAACATGATCAACTTAACATTGTTGACACAAAAATAGTTGCAGTTGTAGATGGCACACAAAACTATGACTTATTTGTAAAACTTTGGGATGCCCTTTAACAGTGTGAATGAACACAATTTTGTGTCCACATGACAAGTCCTAAGTGAATGTGGAGTAATAAAATTCTGTAAATATATCCTTGGAGTTAACAGAAAAGCCTGTAATGTGGCCAGACACATGTATGGGGAACTTTGAGAGTTTCCACTTTTCAAACACTTATATTTTCTTAATGCTACTTAGCTGAAGACAGCATATTTACACATCTTGCAACTGGGCTACATGCTATGGAAATTGTTCAAACATTTTATTCACATCTCCACAGGGAATAATGGAACTACAAGAAGCAAAAATAATTTACTGAAGAGTTTGAAACAATATATTCTTGGGAACAAGGAAAAATCAAGGAAACAAAATATGGACTTATGTAATGTTTAAACAAGAGTTTGTGAGAACAAACCACAAACTGAATGAATACGCTGTACCCCAAACCCGAACCATATACATATAAGTTGTGTCTACAGTAATGATAAACTTGAAAGTTGAACATTCTCTACATTTTGTCATGGATTGTGATGGTGTGACAATGAAACAATTGACTTTTTTTCAGCAGACTAGGCAGTTTTACTGAATCTGAGTCCTATAAGAGACCACTTGCCTTTTTAAGACTACATTTAGATGTTCCCTAATGCTATCATTTCCATGTTGTTTGCCCTCTAGTGTGAGACCATCTGTTTTATGTGACCACTTTTGAACCAGGGCTGGGGTTTCTTTCTCAAGGAAGGGACGACTGTATTGTACATTACAATGTCCCTGTTTGGAAAAATGAGAACTGAGTGTCTGTAGTTGATTTATTGTTCATGTGACAAAAGTATGTCTTACCAAAGATTCACAGTTAATGGAATTCCTATGCCAGTGTAATGATAGTGTTGCCGCAGTCTTGGTGCCATAATGTTATAACAAAGGAAAGAAAGAAGTAGAATATATTTATAATGAATTTGCAGAGATAATACATATCAAATTTAAGCTTTCTTGCTGTTTGCACACAATGGAATATGACATGCTGTCAAATTTATTTGTGGAACTTACTCTTAACATTTCTAATGTGACAGGAAAAAAGACAAGAAGAAACAGAAGAAAAAAGCAAAAGCGAAAGGGAAGGATAAATCTAGAACAAAGGTAAGGCCTTTTCATACATGTAAGTCCAGAAAGTTTCCAGGTCTTGAATACCCAGTGCTGATGTAGTTACGAAGAAGATTCTAAGCAAGTTGAATTGGTTTTGCGTTGAAGAGGGAATACAACATAACAAAGAAGTACAAAACAACTAATAATTTAGCACCTTCATATTAAACATACATGTATATGCTTATCTACCTTAAAGAATCATGTCATAAAAAGTTAAGATCTTCAGAGGGCAAATTATAAGTTGTTACAACCCAAGCAGCTATTATTGAAAAGCATCAGTGGCATACACTTGTGCATTTGTATGCAACTCTTTATGAAAGTGTTTGCAGCACTTGCAAACCTTGTAAAAAGAAAGGTAAGTCAGAATAATAGAGGTTTATACTAAATACAACAATGTTTAATATGAAATAGCTGTATTGTATGCACTTGTATGCAACTCTGTATGTGTGCACCATTACTAGATTGTACTGATGTTATTTAGGTCCTTTGGGAAGTTTAGGAATGAATCTGCATTAATTCTTAACCCTCACTGAATAAACCTTATATATATATATATATATATTTCTTCAGCCCAGATGTCTAAGTAAATACACAGTAAAGTCAAGAGTCAAGTAAGATACTCTTGGTGTAAATTTGCATTTAATTTTCATAGTTGCAGGCAATTCAAATCTGAGGTCAAAAGGCTCTAGAAATAGATGTAAAATGAACAGTTACATGTAAAAATAAAAAGGGAAAACTGGTTGAAAGTGCAGCTGCAGAATGAGACTGGTGATATGTTCATTTCTTTAATTTAAAAAGTGTCCTCTGAAGACTTTTTCCCTTTTTTTTTTTTGTTCAGTAATTATACTTGTGCCTTGCCTTTGAATTTGACTAAATTTATTGTCTGCTTTGTAGTTTAATATTGTAGCAAGGACAACTGGTATAAGTTCTGTCATTTTTTTCTCTCACTTTGTTACACAGAAAGATAAAAGTCCAGAAAGAACAGAAAACCAGCCTCCAACTTTGGAACTACATGGAAACCCATCAGTGTTTGCTGCTTATGCAAATGTGCGCCATGCAGTCTTGGAACAGCAGGTGAAAAAAGCCTGGAATGTCTACCAACAAGTATGCAGTGCCAGACACTCAGATTCTGAGAGTGAAGAAGATGGAGATGATAAAGGAAAAGATACTGTCCTCAAAATACCAAAAGTACGTAATACAATAGTATGTGCTGTTTATGACCACCCCTGCTGCCAGCCCAAAATGGTCACATACTGCAGGCGTTTGTTTGCATCAGGGGCATTTTCAGGTGTCCCAACTAGACATTGCATAGGTCAGGATATTTTACCAGCTTATGTCGAAGTAAAACAAACAAAAAAATTGAGCGGTATTTTATTACACCCCGAAACACTCTAGAATTACACTGTGTGCAACTCAGATTCCCCTTCTGAAGAGTTTGATCATCATTCAATCAAATGATATGAAAATGGGAAAAAAAGCCAGCAAAAATTTCAATGTATGCCAGAAATTAGTCATTATGATGTGTGCATAAGCCAGATCATGAATTAACAACGACAATGTGTATTTAATTTCACCCTATGTTCTTATTTTCGCTGAATTTGTTGATGGCATGGTGCTTCAAAACTGAAACTAAGATCACAGTGCAAAAGGTTTTCAACTTGGCATTGATGGATAGAAGGAATAAGATATTGAATTTTCTGTTTTGGTGAAGGGTCCAAAATACAAAAACAGTGAAAATTTATACCTTTGGAAAAACATGTATGTTGTCAACAAACAGCATAAGACCAAGTCCCAAGCATTTTGAGATCGAATATGACTTTGGTACATTTGATTATGTTCTGACTACCTTGTTCACTTTCATCCATGCATATTGCAAACAGTGCTGGAAACACATGGCCGCGATTCACTTTGATATCCAAATCAAGTTAAATAGTCATTTGTGCGACTGTCCCACAATGTATTGCACCATGTTCGAAATGGCCCTCGTCAATATGTGCATGATTTGCCAGGGTATCATGTCACATTTGTATTTGTACCTAATTATGATAAGTGCTTCAGACGCAACTGAGCAGGCAGATTAAAGTTAAAATAGTAAGTCATGTTTTAAAAATACTTTAACAACAGTTTGCGCTGGTAACTCAGAGAACGGACACGTGTATGGAACCGACCAAAATAGTATGATGACGATCACAAAACAGCCATGGCTGTACAGCTATGTTGTTTCCCTGGCCCAAGTTAACCCTCCAAAAAGGGCTCTCTAATTCTGTTTTCCAGTAGTAATCCTCAGGGCTAGCCCAGGAAGGCTCGCCCATCCATGCAAATGTCATTGAGAAAAACTAAAATTTGTGGTTGCCCCAGGGCCAGTCTTATGTAACTCTAACTTGCCCCAATTGGAATTTGACTTATCCCAGGCTAGAGGACATGCAAATTTGTGAACCCGGGACAAGCTGAAATAAAATGCTCTGTTTGAGTTGACTTTACTGCAAAATAACAGCACACATCAGTCAGCTTTTCTATTAACTTACAACTTGCTAATGGTTGATTAAAACGGCTGTTTATTATTTTTTTTCTTTGGTCAAATGGGTGGTCATGTGTGGTGTAAATTTGCCAGTTGTTAGTGGCATGCTGCAGGTGATCGTTCGCATCCAGTCACTTAACATTGCAAAAGCGCCCATGGAAAGGAAAACTAGATGTTTTGACCAGGTGGTCACCCTTCCAGGGGGTCAGTTATTCCAGGTTCTACTGTACTTCGGTAATACGTTTATTGGGTAGAAATGCATATGTAACATGTACCCAGTGTTGTAGTTCAAGATCACATGTGAAATATTCATATTTTATTTAGGAATTTGTAAACTTTGGCTGCTATGTTGAAGACAAGATGAATGTTTTGAATGGTAGATCCGATTTTCAGAACTCAGTGAATGAAAAAAACAAAGGGAAAAAATACATGTGTCATTGCATCACCTGTTGTCATTGACAGAAGGAGAAATCCAAGTTGTTTGGTAATAGTACACACTGTTCCTGGGTATTGTGTGACATGCACCCCTTATTTTTGCTAGTTGTCAGGTTGATGTCAAGTAAAGATCACAGTACATTACTGAACTGGCACAAACATCTTGGTTCAAACAACACGATGCATACAAATTAATTTCCCGCTGCAACTGCATACCTGATTGCCTAGTCTCGCTTGGTGAGGTAGGGTAAGATATGTGTTGGTACTTCTGTGGACAGGCGTGATAGTACCAATATTTTGGAAATGTATTAGAGGCAGATGAAATTTTTTTTATTTATTTGTGTATCTGGCTCGGGAAGTACCGGATGAATACCAGTTTGGCATTTGTGAACTTAAATTGCTCAAAAAATGCTTTTTTTTTTGAGAAATGATCACGTGACCCTGGCTGTGACAGTGATGTGACCCGCGCAATTGCCAGGTGTCAAACCCATGCTTTGTGGCAGGAAATTAATATGCACGTGGCATAAATATTACAAATGTCCTAAATGTATATTCACAAGATCACCTGGAAGTTTTATGGGTATAGAAAATTTTAGTTTGAAGTATAAAAGCTTGCATATCAGAACATTGCAACAAATATTTCCCTTGATCCATCAGGAAATTAGGTCAACAGCTTTCTTTATCTCACAGTCTGGCTGCAACAGGCCCAGAGTGTGCCACGGATAACTGTTGACTGATGGCATAGTATTCCTATTGACAAAAAAGAAGCAAAGATAGTTACAATATCAGATATTTACTGGTAATTAGTGATGGGAAAAGTTGCATGTCTTAAGATCGTTGTCAGGTCCCTCATTCAGTGACAGTATATTGATCTTCTGACATACATAAACTATTTAAATGCAAAACTTACTGAATTCGTAGTGACAAGCAGTGTGTGATATGGACTTTAACTCTTTCAGTGCCAACGACGACTAAGTTGAATTACTTAAGATGAACTCCTCTCAATTATAATAATGGTGCTAGATTTCCATGTGAAAAGACCTTTCGTTTGAGGACTGGCATGTCTCTCGTTCCAGAGAATTTAATGGTCCAGGTCAACAGCTTTCCTTGGTGCACTTTGGGTGCATTGCGCCCAAAGTGTGTCAAGAAAAGTGTTGACTTAGTTGAAAATTTGGCACTGAAAGAGTGAAAAGGTGTTGATAACAACAGGGTAGTGCCATTTGAAAAGCACTCAACTCTTCTATGGATAAGACCTTTGGAAAATGATTAATGACTATCTTATTTTATATGTATGTCCATTGAACTGTTCTGTGCAAATGGTTTTCTTTCCAGGGAATACCCTCACCTATGCTGCTGACCTTGAAATATATAAAAAAAAAACTTGTAATAAGGACCAGAAGAATAAGTAAACAACATCATGATAAATGTTGAACATTTAATATTCATTGGTTGGTATTTGGGAGAAAGTTTTCCAGTTTATTCATTGTATACTACCCTGCAACAGTGGTGACTATAGTTATCCCTATCTTTTTCAACTCACGCAAAATATGTTTTAGATGAAGAGTGTATCTAAATCAAGGGACGATATTTTCTCTTCTGTCTGCAGATCATTGGCATAGGTTTATGCGGAGTGTTTGAGCTGATCCGTGAGACATGTCGCAGTCATCCCAAGCTGTGCGTACAGGCTTTGTCTGCTCTGCTGGACATGCTGCAGGGACAGCAGCCAGAGGGACTTAAAACTGAGCCACCAGAGGTCATTGGTAAGTTGTCAGGATACAAGCTATCACATTTTGTGTGGCTGGAGTATCATTTTTGTATTAGAAATTGCAATTGAAGCTATATTTAATTAATCTGCATGCACACACACACACACACATCTATTTTGATTTTTCAGATATCCGTTTCACAGGGTACATATGACGAAACTATTGCAATACAGTGGTGCCTGTTATTCAAGACCAGTGTCTCTCAGTGTACAAGAAGAATTTCTGTATACCCTTTTCCCAATTGTTTCATGTCTTTTGGTTTAATTTATTTGTATTGTTATCAAATGGAATATGGTTAAACCAATGCAAGTAAATTTTGTAAAGAAAGATAACCAAGTGTCTTCAAAAGTCATAGTGCCACAGGAGGTGCTCTTTATGGCAGGTACTACTCTACATGTAGTCCTGTTGTATAACAGTGTAAGACATAGGTCTACAAATGTGATAAATATGAGTGGAAAAAACAACATGTTCCAAAAATGGAAAAGAGATTTGTTTTTCAGCAGATCTGTCTTTGTGTGTGCAGGGTTGAACTAGGCAAAAGTTCGAATGGAATTGTCTCTGTCACTTATATTTTTTATGTAATTAAAAAAAATAAAGATTGACTTGTTAAATTAAAATGCATCAACATTTGTAAATATTCTTTGGATGTGAAAAAGATATTGAATATATAAAAATGAAATCCCACATTTAGTATAAGCCAAATCTGAAATACCACAACTTTTTTCCCAATATCTGCTAGATGTTCAATAGCCAATTAATGTGTGGAAGTTCGCATGTCCATAGATAATAGAAATTGAGTTGTTACAATTTTATACCATATGTATTAGGTTTACACTTACAGTCAATGCTGGAATAGCCCCCCTCTTTCTCTCTCTGTCTCTCTCTCCCTCCCTGTCAGGCACTGAAGATTTAATATTTGCGTAATAGCATAATTAGAATAGTATCACTTTTGTTCAGTATTCTCCAGATTCATGGTGGTCAATAATGTGTGGAAGTTGAAACATGATTTCTGTTGTACGCTTGAAGATATTCAAGATTTGAAATTTATGATGTCCATTATAAGTTTGTGTCTGAGTGAATGTGTGGATGTTGATGTCCCTGCACTACTCAATGTGGTATAGGTCTGTAAACAGTTGGATGCAGCCACTTTGGCTGTTTTGTTATGTCAGTTACAGCCCTAATTCTATCTCTTTACATGTCAAGTTATCTCCACAGGAGTGTCCATTTCAAACTTAACATCGATTAAAAAAAAGGTCTTTGTCATTAAAATTAAACATTTGCATAAAAAAAAGAGGCAGCAATGACCCCATGCCCAGGTGATTCAACGCCATTGTCAAGTGTGTATACATGTATATTCTCTTTTTGCCTACATCTAATGTTCAGTATTTCTGTACCTGACTTCTGACTTGATCTTCTAAAAGTAAAAGATAGACATAGCATGATACCTGGCTAGTTTCAAAATTCATTTCTATATATTTTTCAGCAGTGTTTCCATGAAAAGAATCAATTGTTTTGTCTTTCAGTGAAGTTCAATTCATAGGTTTGGGCTGTAGTCACGCTGAATGAGCCCCAAACAAAAGTTGTATATTTCAAATTGAATATTCTTCAAAACTGTAAAAGTTAAAGGTGGCGCTCCAACTTATGTTTATAGGTTCATTATGCATGTTCATCCAATAAACCGCAAACAAAAGTATGTTTACATATTTTCAAGAACTCTATCTTATGAAATACTGCCTTTGTCAAACTAGCATTCTCATGTCTTATCATGCATTGATATGGATAATAATAATAATCCTGTGACTCTGTGCTTTTCGCCGCGGTCTTGTGTGACACAGATTGCTTAGAAAGGAAAAAAAGGGAGGGAGATGAGGCAGAGAAAACCATGGCCCTCCTCATCAGCTGTTACTGCCATGTTTTCCAGGAACAGAGCCGAGGCAAAGGGTCCACCACACACTCTCTCACAGCTGTGGTGGGCCCCTGGTCCTGGATACACCCCCTCCCTATAGGAAGAACTTTTGATAACAGATACTTCACAAGTAGTGTAAGGGCAAAGCTTATATTCAGTTTATCTTATTTCTCAACAGAGGCTTTGTACCGTCTCTTGATGGAACTAGCCACAGTGACCTCCTCGGAAAGCAAGAGTGGTGTGGTTACAGAGTCACTCTCATCATTGGCCTGTGCTTGTCTGCTCAGTCTGGTCATTGCAAGGGGAGATACAGGCAAACTGCTGATGGCAGTGTCAGCCATGCTGATGAGTCCAGTCGTTTTGTGTTCACAGCAAATAAAGGTTTGTGGCTTTGCTTGTCATCTAGGCGATCCCATACTGGTGGTGTGTTTTGTTTTATATTTAGTATGGGTGAGTTGAGAATTGGCAAATAGTGGAGTGAAGCAGGCCATCAGAGAAAACTTCTTCGAGAAATGATTCACTTTTATCAAAACATTTTGCAGAAATTATTAAAGTATTTGACGAGTAATCAGTAGTGTGACATTCTGTAGTGATTGTTGCTTATAAACAGGCTTGTGTTTTGACTGTGCTTGCAAATCATATATTTTTCTCTATTTTACTCCACTATTGGTGGGGTACGAAGGGACCATGAGTAAGTCATAGCCCATCATGCCCTACCCTGTGACAGGTGGAAATAAATTGTAGAATTATTTCTCCAAAAGAGAACAATGTTATTTCTCTTGGCTTAATTTTCATAAAAGGTATGATGTTTATTCCAGTCTGTTTGATTGGTTCAAAGTTCAACATTAGCGTAAAAAGGGCCATGTAGCTATGGAGGCTCCTACAGATTTAAGTGCATACTGGTCTTTTTGTAACTGTCAATCCAGATGTCCAGATGCATTTAGTATGTTTCTAATTAAATTTTGATCATTACAGTTACATCAATGTCAAAATATACTGATAATCTCAATACATGGTACTGCAAAATACTGAATTGCTGTTTTATTGGTTTTTGCATCTGATATAGAAATATTGTGATATATTCACCATGCTTTGGCATCTCATGGGATACATTGTCTTAAATTTTGTGCATGCCTGAAGTCTTGATGTATATACATGGAGGATGCACTATCCTTGATAGTGTCAAACTGTGATGAAATCATAAGCTTATGTTTCTTTATATTTGTGTCGTGTACATGTTATTGCAGGTCCCAGGCATATTGTCATCCCTACAACGAAGTGTTCAGGCGGTACTACTGGGCCGCACACAGCCACCTGACTGGCTGACACAGGGTATTCGGGACTCTGCATGTACTGACACCATGGACTTGCTGCTTACCAAACCAGGTGAGAATTATTTTGGCTTATAATTAATTATTATTAACCCCACAGGGACCCAATACCGAGGTATCAGCATGCAACCGTTTCCCTTGAAAATTATCTTATGTCATAAATGTTGTATGTTCCTTTTTGGTGAGAGCTAAACTTTGCCAATTTAGTACATTGTATGGGACACTTTCAGCTGGCAGCCCTTACTTTTTGGGATGAATCTAACAAAAACTTCTCAAAATATAAGTAAAATGCCACAAGTTATGTCAGACATGTGTGCCAGTACATTTTATTGTACTAAGAACTGGCCCATGGCCTTTGCCTTGTGCAGTGTTTAAATAATGGAGCCTTTATACACGAATAAAACCATCATGACCAAGGGTGACCTCATCAGGTAGAAAATAGGACTACAATAGGACTACTACTCTATGTTTTGATAGGTTCTATTGTATCCTGTATTGTCAGTCTATTAATAATATTATTATTATTGAAAATTATCTTATGTCATAAATGTTGCAGTCTATTGTATCCTGTATTGTCAGTCTTTGACAGGAATTGGGGAGGGGGGGGGAGGGGGACAGGAACTAAGGGTTTGCATCTAGTCCCTCTTTGCATTTGAAAATGCTGGACTGGGTCATATTTTGCATACTGTAATGAGCTTAGTTGCTATCACTCTGCAGCTGCCCACAGGCAGATTTAGGTCAGAGGTCATTGAATGCAGGAAGTGACCTTTCCCCCATGCAATTTGTTGTTAAGTTAGTGGGTAATCATAGTCAGCTTCACTGTTCTGTAGCTTTCGTGGAAAAGTTTTACGCCAAAATAAGACTGTAAAACCCAGTGATAATAACAAACACAATCAAAACACTTCATAAGCCAAGCTCTCTCCCAGAATAGTTCTTGAAGTAGTTTTAAGTTTGATCACAGCAAGCCAGTATTTCATGTACGAACTAGGGATACCAAACTTTGTGTGTGGATATTTTAGAGATAGCAGTGTGTGGCATACCAATTTTTTCACTGTGACTTTTCCCTTTGGCCTGTGACCTGTCATGGAAAAGGCTTGTCTGGTTCATACTTCCTATACTGTGGTAAGCCCAGTTACTGTTACAGTCCAGGTGCCCCCAGGCAGATTTAGGTCAGAGGTCATTCCATGCAGGAAGTGACCTTTCCCCATGCAACTTGCTAAGTTACCCAAGCAGTAACCAGAATTAAAATTCTCTGTTCTATCACCTTCCTGGACAAAGTTCATGCAAAAATAAGGCTGTGAAGCCTGGTGAGAGTAACAAACAATCAAAAGACTTCACACTCCAAATTTTCTCTTATGCTTATGTCTGTCCTTCCATTAAGTTTTGCTGTTAGCACAGTTTTCAAGTTAGCCTAATATAACTTTCAGGACTTATGTATGAAAATCTAGGCCCCTTTCCATATTGGTGGTGCCACCTACATTATTATGTAATATGGGGGTCAGAATGTGAAAATCTTGTGAACACTATAGCATCTTTAATTTTTGGCAGATCTTCACCCAATTTTGTGGGATTGTGGGAGAGGTCAAAGTCTAATGTGCTAGTGATACTTATGTTTGTAACACCTATAATTTGATGAAAATTATGAGCCAGAATGTGTTTTGAAATGTAAAATTCCATATTTGGAAAGTAATTGGAAAAGACATGCCAAATTTATGGGATATACAGACCATGGCCAAAGGTAGAACTGTATGTAGTATCAGTGACCTTGACCTTTTTTGTGGAGTCACCATGCTTGTAAAATTGAAAGGTGATTTTGTAATGACCGTGTAGCTTGGACATTTATGGCAAAGTGAATCGAGCCTCCAGATCAAGATTTCACTTGATTACAGAATACATAAAACTGTACTTGGTGACCTAATTTTTTGGGTTACTGTGACAGAGTTATGGATTTTGACATTTGTCAAAGTTTATTGTTTTTTCATGAATAACTCGAAAAGTTATTACCCGATTTGAACAAACGGACTATGGAAAGCTGGATGTGGGGTGCATATTTTGAGCATTAAAAAGTTTTTAATCCGAGTTGAAAGTCAGGGTCAATTGGCTAGTTTGAATAAAGGAGTCACCTCCTGAATGCTTTGCACCCCAAAAGGGGTCAAAATATGAGAATCTTTTGAACACTCTAGCAGCTTTAATTTTTGGCAGATATTCACCAAATTTGGTGGGGGTTGTGGGGGAGGTCAAAGTCTAAGTTGCTAATGATACTAGTGAGGCTACCTATAATTTGATGGAAATTATGAGTCAAAATGTTTTTAAGATATAAAATTCCATACCTTGAAAAGTAATTGGATTCCACTTGCCAAACTTATGGAATGTATAGACATTGTCCAAAGCTATAATTGTATCAAATCAAGTTTGGTATCTAATATCAGTGACCTTCACTTATTTTTGTGAGGTCACCATGCCTGTAAAGTTAAGGTCATTAGTAATGGCAGGGTGTAGCTTGGACATCAATGGCAATATCAGCACAGCACTAGGCCTTTGGGCCTCTTGTATTGTAAACATAATCTGGGTGACCTTGGTCTTCTGTCCTAAGGTCACTGAGGACATAAAATTAAGGTCTCACTCATTGTTGTCTTGGCACGTGCAACAATATCCATCATAGGAATTGCACAAATAAGGTATGATTACATGTCGAGCGAAGTGCCATCTGGTGGACATTTTATACACTGAATGTACATAAGCTTTTTATGTTCAGAAGCCACCTGAGGATTCGCAACTTTGAAATGAAGAAGCCACGTGAGGATTCGCAACTTTGAAATATAGCGATTGTGCCAGCAGAGCATTAGGCCCATGGGCCTCTTGTTTTTCACTATGACCTTTACCTTTGATCTGTCATGGAAAATGCTTGTGTGGGCCATATTTCCTATACTGCAATACTTACAGGTACCAAACTTGATTTGTGTGTACTTTTAGGGATATGAGTGTCTCATGCACCAAAATTAGGTCACTGACCATGACCTTTGACCCTGTCATACAGAGAAATGCTTATGAGGGCCACATTTCCAGTTCTGTAAGAATTAGAGGTACCAAAATTGTAGATGTAGATACCTCTCAGAATAGCAGTGTGTCACATACCAATTTAGTTCGCTGTAATCTGACCTGTGACCCTGTCATAGAAAATGTTTGTATGAACTATATTTCTGATTACTGTAAGAGCCACAGATACCACTGACCTTGAGTAGGGGATTCACTTTGTATTGCTGCACAATTTGACTGCCCTTCATAGAAAAGACTATCACGTTGAATTTGTAAGCAGTGGTAGAAATTTATATTTTTTTCAAGTACCCATGGGCAATCAGGATATTTTCTCTGGTTGCCCCTTTTCTCGGATGTAAATTATTCATCAAATAATTTTATGTACCGAGTCACACAGCACTTAGTAATTTCACAACAAACAGTGTTCCTGTGCAATTGATTTACCTTACTGCATTGGAGAGAAAGATTGATTGTTGACATAATGATAGATCATATGCAAGTCAAAAAAAGAAAATTAAAAAGTAAAATAGTACATAAGCTACTGGTCAATTAATGTTGAATATGGTATTGAATCATTGCATGTAGACCCAACGACCAAACCAATTTCAAAATTTCCATTTTCAATTCACAAAGAGAAACTATATATTTAATATTTCATGCGCATAATTTTATAAAGGCATATGAAATGACTTAAATCTATGTGTATAACCCACAAGGTCATATTGTGTTACTTCATGTAATAGGAGAGGTCACAATCAACTATTATCTGTGTATTCAGCTGAATATACAACAGAATACACAAAATTCTTGAAGTTGACAAGCTTGCGCTTTTTTTGGCCATCAAGTGGGCTTTCGGGTCGTGATGTCACAGAAGGGAGTCAATGTGATACAATGGAGGATAGGAAAAAGACAAAGCATGAATGGTAGCAACGCAGAGAATGAGCTGCATCTCAGTTTTAGCTGTTCCTTTTCTGAAGAGAACTTACTGAGGACGGGGGGGGGGGGATGTAGGGTTAGGAAGGGTTAGGAAGGGTTAGGAAGGGAGCAGGACAGAGAAATTCAGCTTTAGCGGAAGGAGCCACAAATTCAAGTACACACGTCTGTAGGGTTGTGGGTAAAACCATATCTACAGGGCCTGGTATTGGTCACTTTCTCAGTGAATATACATAGCTGGCTTTATGAACAACCACATGTTGGTACAGTATCTGGGTTGGTTACCAAGTTGAAACTTGACACTCAAAAAAGATTTCAAGGCTTTGGAAATAGATATAGGACTTGACCTATCTGCAGGGATTTGGTCATCCCAGACAGTTAAGCTCTATAGTCCCAGAGAAAGTGTTGCCATGGGCAGTAAGTGACCAGACTGGAAGCCCCACATCTGGTACTTGTTTATATCTTTGTCCCTGAATTGACAAAAATGTTTTCAAAATAAAATTTAAAAAATAAATCAATTAAATTAAAAAAAAATTAATCCATGTGTCGTGTGTGCTATGGTTCCAATGCACGTGCTTCAGTTGAATTCCAGAGGGAGGGGGCAAGTGACTGGCTGTCTCTTTCTCCAGTCCATGTGACTAAAACCTAATACATGTACATGTATCTTCATGTGGCACTTTGCAGATGTTATTTTTCTCATCATTTCCACATTTGTATCAGGCTATGTGTCTTTCTGTCTTGCATCAGAATTTTTTCAAGTAACATGACATATGTTTGAGAGAAAATAAAAATGTAACATAATCATAACCACAATGTTCAAAATTATGCAAAATTGGGTATAAAGTTAGGTTCAGCACTTAACTGACCTCTTTTGCATCTTTTGGCCACAAATCTGAAGAGGATACATCCCAAGTTCAAGGGATTTATCTGGAATCCTGCTTTTTTTAAATCCCGGAGCGAAGCGTAGGGATTTAAAAATGCAGGTTTCCAGATAAATCATGAGAACAAGGGATGTATCCTTTTTATACCATGCCTTCTTCGTTTTCATGAATATAAATGCATTTTAAAATGTATTCACCAAAGCAAATCAGTCCTGTGTTGAAGTTTAGCCATGAAATTTAAAGCAGGGATATATGTGTAAGCAGGTGACATATATATCCTTTGAGAAAACAAAGGAGGCATGGTATAAATGTATATGACAGCAGCGATAATTATTTATGGCATGTATAATTGATTACAAGAAAAGTTTCAATGTAAGTTTGACAGTTTTGGTTCTTTTCACTGACCAAGAGTTTTGATGTACATGGAAACACTTGCCAGATTCAAACAGTGTAATGTCAGGGAAGATTGACACTTTGTAAACATGTGGGCAGGGATATAAATGTATTTGTTTTTTTTGTTTTTTTTTGTTTTTCTTTTTAGGGATATGAATGTAGCTTCGTCACTCTAATCATATCAAAGGAAGTGCTGGTGAGACCAAGCAATATAACTGGCTAGAATTAATGATTGTGGTTTTTTGCATAGGATCGCTATTAAATGAGGCTGTTTAAGGCAAAAGATAGTACACTGAAGAAATTTACAATATAGGAAACACTAGAAAAGGAGGTAAAAATATTGTGTTCAGGACTGCAACTATGAGGGGTTATAGTGGGGTTCCCTTTCAAAACAGGTTCCACTGTAAAAAGTAACATCAGCTTATTGATGGAACTATCCATCTAAATGACCCCAGTAAAACATACGTGATTAATTACTGGTACCATACATATGTCTGGGGCGTCCTTCTCTAACCACCAGCAAGTGGTATCTTGTAGAATCCATGTACATATGTGCTTGCTGCCATGGTATAGGCAGACCTCATTTCCTATTGGCAAAAGTCTCACTGCATATATGTATTAGGTTAACTTGCTAAGTAATAGTCAAGTTTTTTTTTTTTAATCGTTTTTAGCTATGTATATAACCCATATATATATATATATATATATATATATATATATATATATATATATATATATATATATATATATATATACATATATATACACACACACATATATATATGTATGTATATATATATATATATATATATATATATATATATATATATATATATATATATATATATATATATATATATATGCAGCAATTGCCCTTCATATGGATTTGTTGCAACATACTTCATTGGACAGACTTTCCTGACTATAACTTACAAAAGTTCACATATTTGATAAAAAAGAACAAAAGTAGTAACATATTTAACGCTAATTAGGGGCATTCCAAATTTCATAACTTGATTCTCTTCAAAGCTACATTACATACAAATAATATGATTCCTAACTCTTTGCCGTAGAGATCATTGCACATCGGGGAAAATTAAACCACACAGGTGAAACATTTTAAACTATGCAAGTTTAAGTTTGATAACTTTCAATGTCTTAAAAAACTGTAGTAAAGATGTTAATGTGATTGTGCTTATCTGTCAAGAACGTTAAATGTACAGCTGTCGAATACTGAATGAAATTCACAGTATTTTAAGTTATACTGATTAGAAGCATTTTAAAGTTAAAAATTAGAGTATCCTTAAAATTATTATTAAAATTATTATAGATGCAAACATCATTCCAACTTCAGTTCCTTTGTAATATGACCATTGCAAATCAAATTAAGAATAAAAAAAATTGCAACATTTCATATTATTACTGGAATTAGAACTGTTTCAACTCTTAAGTCTTGAATGTCTTCATAACTGTGAAAGGTATGTATTTCATTCCATGGTCTGTGTATATGCTACAGACCAATGTACATCTAAGAGATATTATGGAAAAGCTATCAATTGTACTTCAAATTATGTTAACCCTTTGAGTGCCAGTCACGGCTTAAGCTGTGCTGATGAAGCTGGATTACTGTAATGATTCCAGATTCATATTCCATATTAAAAGACCTTTCATTCAAGTACCAGCATGCCTATGTTCCCAGTGAAAAATTTGGTCCAGGTCCACAGCTTTCCTTGGGGCACTTTCCGCGAATTGCGCGGAAAGTGCCCCAAGGAAAGCTGTTGACTCAGTCTCTAAATTGGCTCTATAAGAGTTAAGTGTGACATTTGAATTTTTTCAGATTTGACTATTTTTATGACCAAGATCGACATGGAATTCTTTGACATGTTGTGGGCCACTGTGTATCTACTGAATCTTAGAACAAAAGTTGAAGCTTTTTAAAGTTTGTTGATGAGGTACATTTCAAAGTTGATGTCTCCCAATATATTCAAAACCTTCTACACTTCAACCTGCATTTCACAGAGTATGAGGTTGAGAGCACTGGTGCTTCACCTGTGGTATTTCAGTGGCCTGGCTTTTCACAAGCAGAAAAATGAAAAATGAAAAATTCATTAGGTTCATTTTCTTGAAACTAAATGATTTTTCGCAAATCCAAAATTTATATCATATGGAAATTTAGATAATGTAAAAAGAATAGGATCCAAATATTTTCTATTACGTATCTTTTATTTTCTCAAATCGAATGAAAGTAGCATCTGCATGTGGTTGCAAGTATACAGAAGGTCTGGTGCTACTGTGTGAATATGAAAGTGTGTGTGTGTGTGTTCGCATAGCTCCTGTATTTGTTTTCTAGGACTTGTAAATGAAGTTTTCTTATGAACTTGAGGAACATTCCGACATTCTTAATTCTTTGAAATTGTTCATGTTGGTTGTCTTAGTTCAATGTTAAACTTGGACAAGCAGCCATTACCAGAAAAACACATCAGGATCAGGGTCTGAAACATGTGCTGGTTGTACCTATTGAAGGCTCTCATCTGAGCTGATATAGCCTGTGTACAAAAAAAAGTGTGTTGAACCAAAGTCTCTATGTGCACCAAGGTGTTTATCTGTTAACAGGTCAGACATATGCAGTGACACCAATAGACCTGGAAGAAAATAGAATTTAATCAACAGGTTTTCTAGTATTGATGCAGTAGATTTGTTGCAGGACATCTGACTATGTAGTAGAGTAATGTCAAATTAAGAAAGTGCCTGACAGCTTATTCTGCAAGATGTGGCCACAGTGGCAAGTAAAGTTTATTTGATAGACAGCAGCTACCTTTATACATCAATGAAGTACACAGTTGTAACTGTAGGTGGCAGCACCATTAGAATTCCAAAATGTCCTTTGCTTCCAATCACCAAACAAGTGAACCTAACATATATCAAAGATAATGACTACAAGAGATACGAACAGTATTTTCATTTTGTAAGAATTTTACACTTTTGTGCAGAAACACAGTACCCATGAAAACTGGCTTGGCTTGAAGCAGATTGTGTGCTAGGATAATACTCACAAAGTTGAGAAGGTTGCACAAATTTGCTGCCTATCAGATCTTGAATGTCCATGATCACTTTAGGTATAAAAACCTAATTACAAAAATTAACTGGTTGACCATTGATGAAAGAATACTTTTTTAAAGAGCAGTAGAAATATATAAGATATTATATAATATGGCACCAACCTATATTGCAGATTTGTTTTCCTATGTAAAAAATGTATGTCAGAGAAAATCAAGGTCCTCAGCAGATAATAAATTGTATCTATGAAAGCCGAAACAAAATTATGTAAAGTCCACTTTTGCTTATTGTGGAGCCATGTTTTGAAATTCCCTTCCTTACCATATAAGGAAAATGTTCATCTGTTGAAAATTTCGAGGCACTTGTATTGAGCACATAATTAAAGGAAGAGTAGGTTTAAAACACATCATGAGGTGAACATGTATGTACCAATCTCTCGATATATATTATGTTTAATAGCTCCACACATGTACTTTTGCATGTGTTCCTGACGGTACTATGAATGTATGATTTAATATTGTTATTGTATGCATATACCTTGAATCTTTGAGGGCCTTGGGGAAGATTAGAGACATACACTATATTTCCCAAACCAAGCCACCCTCATGAGGTAACTGTTTATAACAGACAAATCACTTTTCAGGATTTCAGCTGAACATAGGTAGTTTGCCATCAACGTGTTCAAAAATTCTTTGTGGTTCAAATCACATTTAAAAGAGATGCATTGTTACATTTTTTTTTAGTCTTATTTGTCTTCATAGGGACTTAATGCTTATCTATCAGCATGCAACTTTTTCCCATAAAAAATAACCAGCAACCATCAGATATCCTAAACATCATCTGCTTCCTTTTTACATGAGAGATCATATGCAATTAGTCAACAGCTTTCCTTGGCTCCAAGGGAAGCTGTTGATTCTGTCTACAGAGGGTTAAGCTGCCCTGTGAGGTATCTCCAAAGGATTAAGCTGCCCCTTGAGGTATCTCCAGTGGGTTAAGCTGCTCCTTGAGGTATCTCTAGAGGGTTAAGCTGCCCCTTGATGTATCTCCAAAGGGTTAACTGCCCCTTGACATATCTCCAGAGGGTTAAGCTGCCCCATGAGGTGTTTCCAGAGGGTTAAGCTGTCCCTTAACATATCTCTTGATGGTTAAGCTGCCCATTGACATATAGCTTGAGGGTTAAACTGCCCCTTGAGATATCTCCAGAGGGTTAAGCTGTCCGTTACTACCTTGTTATTGTTTAAGAGAAATTGTACCAAGCATCTGATGTCACTACGTGAAGCAAGCATATAATTGGTTACACTGTTGTAGTTTTGCTGTACGTTGTACATACTTAACTGTGTACTTCATTGATTTAAGAGGGCCTCAGGGAAGATTACTGTTTTGCTAGACTGACTGCCACCCTCTCAAAATAAAGATCTATATATATATATATATAACTTATCTCTAGAGGGTTAAACTATCCCTTGACATATCTCCAGAGGATTAAGCTGCCCTTTGAGGTATTTCCAGAAGATTAAGCTGCCCTTAATGTATCTCCAAAAGTTAACTGCCCATTTATGTGTCTCCAGAAGGTTTAGCTGCCCCATGAGGTATCTCCAGAGGGTTAAGCTGTTCCTTTACATATCACTTGATGGTTAAGCTGCTACTTGAGGTATCTTTAAAGAGTTAAGCTGCCCCTTGAGGTATCTTCAGAGAGTTAAGCTGCCCCTTGAGGTATCACCAGAGAGTTAAGCTGCCCCCTGAGGTATCTCCAGAGAGTTAAGTTGCTGCTTAAGGTATATCCAGAGGGTTAGGCTACCCCTTGAGGTATCTCCAGAGGGTTAAGCTGTTTCTTAATATATCTCTTGATTGTTAAGCTGCCCGTTGAGGTAGCAACATAATTTTATGTTGAGATACAATGTTTAAACCAACAGGTTTTAGATCTTGACATGTTACAAGCTTGAAAGGAGTTTACCCTAAACAGGGAATTACACTGAACTATATAAGTCTGTGAACCTGGTGTTGATGATAAAACTTAAATCATTAATCTGTCCAACATGCTACCATATTGGGATAACACTACCCAGGAAGACCTTCATTTCACCAGTTCTGAAAGACTGCTCTCTCTCTCTCTCTCTGAATGATTTGTATCAAAAGGGCCTGGCAGCATAACTCCTGTCTTTATATAAAGGTCATCCATTTTTCTCAGTCTTTGATGAACTCCATTCAGAGAGAAATATATCAAATGTGGGTGTAAAGTGTGCCTTTCTTCTCACGTTTGCCTTGCCTTTCTGTGATGGCAAAGGGTAGATTGGGCTTGAAAATCCAATTGGTAGAAATTCAAGGGTTACCACTGTAGATGTACTCTTTTCACTTATGTCAAATTTGACTTTTGAAGTTGACATATAAGTTATAACCAAGTGAGGTGCAGAACTTGTTTGTGTTATTGTGACATTGCGCGTTCATTGGTTAATCAGCGAGGTGCTGGTAAGTCAAAGTGTCATCTGTATCTGGTCATCAAAAGGCCAGTGTCATATTTTATTGTCACTGTGGCATAGTGGAGGGGAAGCAGCAGTGGTCGACTGATTGCCTGTGGCAAGGTAATACAATATGATGATTATGTCCATTTCTTAACAAGGACCCCCTTTCTTGTCAAGTTACTGTGGGGGAATGTTTGAAAATATCTTGGGGAGTAAAAAAAAAAAAGTGAGGAAAGTTCAATCAGAGGTCACAGAAAAATAGGGTTAAAATATGGTAACTGAAGTCCATGCAGTTCAACACGCAGGGATCTGTGTATAGGCTGTTGTTGGGAACTCATTTTTTAGCTTAGCTGACACGTCTGCCATCTGAAATTATCTTTTTAATGATCTGTTCTCTGTCTTTTGTCCATAGTCTTCAATTCACGTTTTACTTGTAAAAAACAATTGGCCCGGTTCAAACTTATGGTCGAAATGTACCATGGACCAGTCTCTGCTAAGTCAAGCCTCTATGATTTAACACCATACCTTTGAAATTAGGGATGATGATTGTCCTCTGTTAGAACTAGGCTGCAGTTGCATTTTGGGTGATTGTTGACTTGTTATTTAAGATCACTGGGTAATGTGTGAATTTCAATTGAGGCTGATGACACAAGAACTTTTCAAGCTGGGACATTGGTATTGTACATGATGATGATTCTCCAAAAGGATGCCATGACACTTGAGACAGCTGCCACAAGATGTGAAAAATGCAAAGACACTGGATGCTTTTAAACGGAACTGTACAACTTGCTTGTTGTCTGCTAGATAATTTGGCTTGAATTGATGTAACCTGGCAATGATTGTCAGCTAGGCTGTTCTTGTTACACTTGTGTATGAAATATATTGTACAAATTTTCCTCGAGGGCCTCAGGGGAGATTAGCAGAAATGCTAACTGGGCCACCCTCAATAAATAAAGTATATATATATATATATATATATATATATATATGGGACTCAGACCCAGACCCAGATTTATTTAACATAGCACATGATACAGATAGGATTATACTGCAGGATTATCAGTATACACAGTATAGACATAACAAACTAATTACCACAAACATGAAGAAACAAACATGAATGATGAGGAATGCCCCAACTATGGATGTACATGTACCACCCCCTAGCATTGGGACTACCAAGGTTGATTTCAAAGTAAAAAAAAAAAAAAAAAAAAAAAAAGAAGAAGAAGAAAAAAAATAACAACAAAAAGCAGGCTAGATGTTTGTCACCCACACAGTATGAGGGAAATAGGGTATAAATTGTTGAAGCTGTTTTAATACCCTTATTATCCTAGAGAGCTTGATCAATGTCAATGGGACCTTTACCTTTTTCCAATGTCACATGGCTACCTTTGTGGGTTTAACCCTTTCCCCCTCAAAACGGCCGAAACCGGCTGGTGGTCAAATGTCTTCTGCTTCAGTGTTTTCAACTAATTTCAACAGTAATGACAAACAATTTTGACTGAGAATTGTAGATGAACCCTCTCAAGATCACATGCCCCAGGTCAATAACTTTCCTTGGCATGAGTTGGGCACTTAGTGCCCAACTCATGTCAAGGGAAGTTGTTGACTCAAGTGTCAATTCAAGGGGGAAAGGGTTAATGATTGGGTGATATCTCAAAAGCTATTTGTGCTAGGACTTTCATATTCCACATGGTCCTCTAGATTGGCTTAGATAAGACTTCACATGTGAGACTTGACTTAGTTCCCAAGGTCTCTCCAGGTCCGGGTAAGTGAATTTTACCATTCATTTGGTAGGTAACTTCAACACTGTATGAGCTAGGACTTTGATATAACATGTGGTGATGGGCTTCTTCAAGGGACTAGCTGAAAACTGTATGGGTGACCAGGTTGTAATTCCCCAAGTCATAGGGTCATTTTATTCTTCGTTTCACTACACTGATGATCGCTATCATTATTGATACATGTCACCATGTAATACAGTACATTCACTGCCAATGTTGATGCCTCTCACCATAAGGATACATTGCCTCACTGTCACTGTTGATATATCTCACTACAGTGATACATTGCCTTACTGTTACTGTTGCCATATTTCAGGGTCAGGAAGTGCCAGTGCTCTGGCCAGTGATGGTCGGTTCCTCTACATCCATAATGATCAAGGACTGCACAAAGTAGGCACTGGTTACTCCGGCACCATTAAGGTAAGTCATGGTTTCCAGTGCCTCAGTTCTGTTCCATCAGCTGGCCATTGTGCTGTGAATTTCTATGTCAATTTCCTTTCATTAGGCAATCAAATCAGTGCACATTGTCATATAATAGAAATTAAATTTGTCTGACCATGTACTGTTGCTGCCCATAAATGTACAGTGGTTCCTGGAAGACCACTCCAATGAGAAACCACCTGTCTTGAGAGACCACAGTTTAGTTGCATTAGACATGGTCGTTCAACACAGGTTTCACTGTGGTTGGTTCTCCTGGGGCACAGCGAGAGTACCCAAACATCTGGCCAATGGATTGAATTTACCTTTGAATCCTAAAGACCAAGGGGACTTGCAACAAATTCTTCACCTTTGTCATGATTTATCCCTTGCTCTCAGCACCAGATTTTAACCAAGTAAAAATGAATTTACTCGTCAAACACTTGAAAGTAAAAGTGTGTCATGGATTGTTGTCACTGAGTTGATTCAAATGGAAGATACAAGGTTTCAAAGATGAAAAGATTGTATTTTCCCGAAAAACATCAAAAGAAGAGCAAGTCGTTACCTTGTACCTGGATGGATGGAGAGCGGGGACAATTAGAAATTATTGCTATTTTTTTTTTCATATACTAATTTGCACATATTAACATACAAGAAAAAGTTTGATTCATGAAATATTAAATGTATAAATGAAAGTAGCTGAATGCATCCTTTATCCACACTTAACTGTGTTCATACATACATGTACGTGATGATGTTACAGTGGTCCCCCTCTTGTAAGGCCACTGCAAGTGTACTGGGAATGTGGCCTTATAAGAGGGGTGGCCTTTCTCAAGGGGGTAAATAGAGGAAAATGCTAGACTTTTTGCATGGGGAAATGGCAGGGGGGGGGAGGTCTCTAGCAAGAGAGGGACCACTATACAGAGAAATTGTGCTCCGAAGAGAAGTCGTTTTCCTTATATTTCCATGTCCTTAAAGGATGTGCCTCTCTACTGAAGTAGTGCATCAGGCAGGTATGTTGAAGTAAATGTAGGTGACAGAGCCGTCTAACAGGGTAATGAACATTTTTGAGTTAAGGTTTTTCTCCATACAAGTGGCGTGTGGAAAGCTTCCACCCACTTGTCATGGCAACAATACCTAAACTCTGCCTGAATAGTGTACAGTTTCATAATGTCACCTTGGTAGTACCTGGTTATGAAATTATTGCTGTATATCTTGGCAATTCCATCAACCAGTGAAACTAAATACTCAGTCATAAGCTTTGGAATCAAGTCTAAAAAACATTAAAAAAAAATACTCCACATACCTGTTAGAGTTTCCCCGGGCTTCTTCCTATTTTAACCCAGTGATTTGTCGAGCTTTGAGCTGACGTGCTCTGATAGCGCCAGCAACAATGCCTCTGTGCTTTTACGATTCCTGGTGTGCCTTGAGCAAGTTCAGAGTGTACAAGGTCAGAAAATTGATTGTGTGATGTTCTGTTGATGTCATTGAGAAATAGATTGCCTTCATACTCGTCCAGTCCTTTTGAAACTTGTTTGCCACTAGTGGAGGCCCTGTCAATAATTTGATACGAACAACTAATCAACTTGTGGTCTTCATCCTGCACTATACACTTATCCAGCCATGCTCTCAGGTAGGCAGGAGTGGTGTTTAGAGACAAAGGCTGCAATCATGTTTTAACTGCTAATTTTAATGTTGGGATCAACCGATAGTTGTTGTGATTCATTACAAAAAAGCAAATGCATTTTTTTTTCCGCATGACGAACAACCCAAAGGGGCATAAAATTGAAGTTTCCTTCAGAAGGGTACATTACTTCACCACCCTTCATGGGGACGCATGCTCATGTGAAGCTTGCTGAAGGCACAAATGACATTGAGTTGGGGGTGGGATGGGGTGGGGTAGTTAATATGTGTCGGTGGTGGGGGGTTAAATGTGTTATATTTATTTTGCAGTGAACTGACTTCAGCTAAGTTCATGCTCCCCACCCCCACCCCCCCCCCCCCCCCAAAACATGCCTGTAAACCAGATTCTTAGCCACTGAATGTTAACCACTCATGTCACAATGCATTATCTGTGGCAATAAAAGATATATTATTATTGTGACTAGTTCTTTTCAGTCATCAAAGTACAGTAATAAATAAAACTTCAGTGAGAAATAGTTAACGTTGTGACCTTTTAATTAAATGTCACCAAGTAATTTATTTTGGACACTTAAATATGGGTAATGGGAGGTTTCAGAGGGTTATTAAGATCTTGTCTCTCCCTGAGGTCAGATCAGATGTAATTGTTCTTCATTTACACAGGGCCATGTGTACATTTCCCGCTCGGATTTCCACCTGAAGGAAAAAGGCTGGCTAGCATTTGCAAAGGTAAGAATGACATGGTCAATAAACTGCAGATCTGTCCATGATTGTATCACATGCGATAAAAAAAGTGGTGGCATGCCTCCGGCACTTGTTGGAATCCTTTATAAGCCCGTGTGACCCTCTGTGGGGTGTAGCCTGGAATTTACCCCATTTAAAGTAATGGGAATTTTTGCCAGATATTTCAAACTTGAAATAGTATGAAAATTTAAATAATGACCAGTATTGACCCCCCAAAAATAAACATTTTGAAAGTAGATGTGCAAGAGAGACTGAGAGACTAGAAAAAAAAAGAGTTGTCATGTTTTTTTTATCATGAAATTTTAGCTGCATGAAAGGCATAGGTTAGGATAGATTATAAGAAAAATAAGGGGCAGGCTGGTTGTACTACAAAAAAGGCGAGAAAAAAGAAACTTGTGGATTAATTACAAATCAGGTGTTAACATTCACAAGGGTAATGTATATTTTATCACACGGATACAACAGTGATGGCACAGCAAAGAAATTGTTTGCCCCACAGGTCTTACCCAGCACATAAACATAAGTCATTGATAAGATGCATGCTTATTTATGCATTGCCTGTACCTATCAAGTTTCTGAGCCTTGGTGAAGATAACAGGCTATTTTTCATCAAGTTTAGATTAATCTATACTTTTAGAAATGATGACTGTGCACCACCTTTATTTAAATGCTTGTTGCAAATGGTTTTGTGGTGAAGTTGTAGTAACAGCCGTAATGTATAAGTGACTCCATTGAGGTATAAGAGGTTTAACTTATGTAACCTGTTTTACCCATTGCAAAACATACGTAAATTTTTTTTGGTGTAAACTGGAAAAAAAAAATGCCTAGCTTGGTGGACGGCCATCTGATATTTAGAACATGTCATTGAAATGGCAGAAAAATGTCTCTGTATGTTATGAATTTTCCATGACCATTTGATGATGATGATGGTGACAGTGATGGTGATTTAAAAACAATTTTTTCCTCTTTGTTTGCAGAATCTGTTGTTTTATAAGTGTCTCTTGGACCCCTCAGGAACCCTGACTGTGATAAACAGTGAGACTTTAGATGAACAAGGCACCTATATTCTGGAAGGTATGGAAACACACTTTGTGAAGAAAAGTACTTGTAAAATTGTGTTTTCAGTCTAGTTTGTGAGAACACATTGCATGTTGAAAGAAGTGTATTTTTGTGGCTATATACCTTTGAGACAGTGCAGTACTTTGATGTTGCATTACTCATGAAAGGGTAGGATCTGAGTGATAAAGTACATGAAAAAGACAACAAAATATTGAAATGTCATGAAAGATTATAAAATACTGTATCACCGTGCATGTTAGGGAGGGCTGAATGGACCTGATTTCTTGATCATGCAAATCGGAATGTTGTTAGGGTTCATGTTGTACCTTGTTTCTTCCAGTCAATATTTGTTACTACAATATCTCAAAAGGCAGGACAGATTTTGTCAAATTTAGCACATTGGGACCTCAGGAAGTTTTGATAAATTGATTAAATATCTGGGTCACTGTGACCTATTGACCCAATTAGTGTGACCTT
The DNA here is from genome assembly GCA_964020975.1 of Hermodice carunculata. Classification (NCBI taxonomy): domain Eukaryota; kingdom Metazoa; phylum Annelida; class Polychaeta; order Eunicida; family Amphinomidae; genus Hermodice; species Hermodice carunculata. The sequence continues at coordinate 93,675,991 of OZ026619.1, forward strand.
TTTTCGCTAGTTTGTGATGAGCACGTGGTGGGTGTTTTGGGGTGTTCAGTCATCGACCTCCGTGCACACCAAGGTGTTCTTACATCATAATGATATATACAACCAGACTGAATTTTGACACCTACTTTTCTCATGTCATGATTAATGAACCAAAAATGCATATTTCCTTATAGCTCAAAAGTTATTATCTGATTTCAGTGTTTCCGTTCACCCTCAAATGGGGGTATGTTACCCTTTCAAAGCCTGAAATACCCACTGAGAAAAGTCTAAAGGGTCACAAGTCTTGTTTATTTACAAGTAGAATTGGTGAAAATTTAGTCTTTTCCCCCGAATTTCCCTTCTTTAGACCCCCTGAAAATATTCATAACAGAAATGCTGTGACTTGAATGAAATTGAGGTCTATGAATAGTTTGTTTATAGGGCTGTTTTTGTCCCAATATACACTTATAGAGTCTTTGAGCACCTAATATTTTACAAATGTCCTTGAGGTACTTTTATCTGGGTATGCACTACATAAAGAAAAACACATTTTATCTCATAACGGAAAAAAAAAAATGACCCAATTTGAGCGAAACTTTGTTCTTTTGTATACGCCTCATAAGACTTCAGCTTAACTGAATAGATATCTGGGTCAGTGTGACCTAGATATCAGTTACCTATTTGCTGACTGGTCCAACAATGATATGCCATGATTCATCCAAATTTGGTACCCAGTGTCTTCAAAATGACCGGACTGGTGGTGCTATAATTTTACACATCAGTACTTCCTAAATCCAAAAAAAACGGTCAGACTGAAGCGTGAGATGGGAGGGGTGGAGACAAGATACGTCCATGAAGGCAGACATTCACAGTTCCCCTGGTTTACATGTCTGTCAGACATATGAAGGACAAAGTATTCCACTGGGTATAATTGTCCCATGTGAAAACAGAAACAAACTCTGAGTTTCCTGCTACACATATCATGGTTGTACCAACCCGGTGTCTGATGACAAGTGGACGTGCTGTAATAAAAGTGTTTTTCAGTTTTTGTTTTTTTGTTTTTGTTTTTAAATAGAAATAATAAAAGTTTGGTTTAAAAAGTTAAAAGAGATACAGTTTTCCTGCATATTCAAGAGGCAGACATCTGATGATAACTTGAATGGGAAAGGCGCAGTATCCAATCGACAGTTTTAAATGGACCAGATGACCCCCAATCACAGTGCTATACATGGACAATTAATGAGAAATGCCCTACCTTCTTGTATAGTTCATAATATGTCAAACTTGGAGTCAGTGGATTGACGTCTCTGTAAATTTAAGTTCATTCAGGTTGCAGCTGCTTTTATTCTCAACACAAAGACAGCCCCCCACATGTCTTCCCAAATACTGTTTCCTGTACAATTTATCTTGGTGCAGAGATGTTTTTTTCTATTTGGCTCAGCATGTTCCCTTTTAACCCTTTGGAAATGAAGCCAACAGCTGTCGGCAGTGCATTCTGGGACATGGCACCCTGACGCGCCACAGAAAGCTGTTGACTAATTGGGCATTGCATTGTTGATGGACAAAAGAAGCAGATAAATTTGTTGTCGCTGGACCATTTTTTAACCCTTTGCTGCTCAAATTACCCAAAAGCACCCAGATCTAAGTTGTCTGCCTTAGCCTTTGTACTTTACTTTCTTGCAACTGGAAAACAATTTGGCTTAGATTTGTTTGTAAGACCATTCATGATGGCTTGCCCAAAGTCAAGAGCTCTGCTTGGCATGGGTTAAGTGCAATGCAGCCAACCCACGCTAAGGAAAGCTGTTGACTCAGACGTACTCTTACCAGGGATGGGTTAATAGAAAAGTGTTTCGGGGTCATCAGCATTAAGTTTCTGAGATGTCAAAATGTCATAGAAGTAAAATATACTAACCAGTGTTTTGAGTCATGTTAATAGATATTATGGTACCTCTCATAATGCTAATTCTACTAGGGTTGTTGTAATAAAATCATTTTCCAATTTGGGTATAGGGTAAAAACTGACTGTAATGACACCACATGTACCCCTTAAAAAGGTGTCAGATAACTGAATGTCAGATAAATGAGTCAAATAAAAAAAGTCAGTTAAAAGTAAAATAAGAAAGTGACCGTTTTGTCACTCAGAATTTGTGTAGTTAAGTGGAATATCAGATATTTGAGTGTCAGTACATGTATAATGCGGTTTCACTGTACTTGTATTGAAATAGAAATGGATGTGAAATATTCAATAGGACACAAAGGATGGCTGTGTTTTATCAGCACTCTCGTTTAAAAGAGGATGAAATAGGGAACATTGTAGCAAAACTTGGCAACATGGTGTCCACAATTACTTTCGTCCAGGACCTTGTTTTGTCAGGCCTCAAGATGTATTCAATATGTTATAAAAGAGGACTATTTAGCGTGGACATGGCAGCATTTTTTTTCGTCCTTTGTGACAAGTGAACATGATGAGTCTCTGTGTGGTGCATTGCCATTGAGCCCCGAGGTCTCAAAAGTGGCTTCTTTGCAGTGGGTCCAATTTTCATGATTATTTACGGCATCCTGCAGAGAAAATAATGAAAGGTTTCGTGGAACCAGCCGGGGCAGTTTGTCTAAATTATTTTTTTTTTAAATTCTTGTTGCTTTTAATCATCATAGATGTAATTTGGATAACTGGGTTGCTTGAATAAGCAATCTTGTACATCAGGAATAATGGTTATGTTTCACAACCACCATACATAGAAGAAAACCTGCCGTGTGAAAAAGTGCATTGTATCCTTGTTATTGTGGAAGTTGTCATAAATGTGTCTGTTGTTGATACAGTCACACTGTAGGGTGTGCTTACACCAGCTGGTAGGAAATTAACATACAATTCAAGGCAGGCTCTACTGTCGAGTAAATTGGTCCATGGGGTCTCCATTAGTGACTGCGTTCCTCCGTTTATTGTGGAAAATCTTTGCTTTCAAGGTGCTGCCACACAACAAAAACTGAAAGTTAGCATTGTGTTTGAAGAAAGAATGTATTTATGGTCAATGAAGGAGTCATTGTTAGTGAATTATCACAGTTGTTCAGCATGAAGTCGCCAGTTATCCTACGCAACGTACCATGCTATTGTCTGTTGGCATTTAGCCCCAACTTGAACTGTAGTGTGGTGAATGTTGTTAATTTTCACAGCTACATTGCTAGTTTTCATACATTTTGCATTCCCAGAAACATGTGTGCATAAAAATATTTGTACTTGTCAGTTATTTCAACCCTTTCCTCATTGAATTAAGACTGAGTCAACAGCTTTCCTTGGCATGGGCTGGGCACAGTCCATGCTAAAGAAAGCTGCTGATCCGGGGCATGCGATCTTGATAGGTCTCATCTACAATTCTCTGTCAAATTGTTTTTCACTACTGTTGAAAAATAGTTGAAAACACCGAAGCAGTTGATATTGGCAACCAGCCAGTTTTGGCCAGTTTTGGCCAGTTTAAGGGGTAAAGGGTTGAGGGATTGAAGTGTCAGTAAGCAACGGAAAACTGAATCCCATAGTGTAAAGTAAAACCAGGTAAATGTCTCAGGAATGTCAAAAGTGGGGGCTTCAGAAATGTGCAGAAAATGTGCAGTTAGTGCACATAAATCTGAACAATATTTTAGCATTAAGGATCGTATTCTATTTGCCTGCTGCACTGACTATGCTCCAAACATTCTCCAGTGAAGTACAAGAAGAGACACAGAGCTTGGTTGGCTGAGGGAAATATTTAATGTAAATTTAAAAGCTGATGGCCTGGGTGGTCTCTCATTTATAAGTGAGAAGCTTGCGAGACAGACCACATACCATCAGTCACAAGTAAAGGCTCTTTTAACCCTTTTCACTGCTGGATTCACACCTGGTCATCAGTTGTCCTCGGTAGGGCTTGGGTGGCACACTGAGGAAAGATGTTGACGTAGGGCGTGCTATTCCAGTGGGTTTTGTCTTTAAGTGCCAATAAACTGATATTCTGTTAATGATAAAATTAAGTGTATTCTTGGGAGCAGATGACATTTAAAGATGTGGGCCCTCTTTGTTGGTTTCACAAGAAAAGGGTCAAACTTATCTTGTATATCAAACAGGATCTCTAAATGAATTCCTCCACATTCCAGGTCATCGAAAACTGTAGTACATGACGATCTTTTTCAGGTGAAAGAGGCACAATTCTGTTTGATTTGTTTCTCTTTGCTTTTCATCAAACATTGGGGCTGTTAATTCCATAGATCACTACAGGCAATTGTGTGCAAGAAAAATATAGCCTGGGGGTCACGGAAAAATTGCTGCAATTAATCTTAAAAGTTTGACATCAAAGTTTATTTAAGGGGGCAGTCATTAGACCAAGCATTTATGCCATAACATGACAGATACCTGTGAGCAATTTTACCTGAAGCGGTGAGAAACTACACACATCTGGGATCTTCTTGAGGCCCCAGGCCTGGTCAGATCACTAAGACCAGCACCAATTACTCCTAATGAGGGTAATATCCCTCAGGTAGAAGTTCAGCTTGACTGGGCTCTTTTTTGTGGACCATGTCGGGCGTTTGTAAGTCAGCCTGCTGATGAGGTGTGGGAGAAGTGGCTCGATGCAAAGGCTTCTTACAATACTTCAGAATCACCAGCTCCTGGAAAAGAACTATAAATTTTAATCTGTAACTTGGTTCGGTTGTTTTCAAAAGCGTGGTTTTTAATGTGCGTAAACATTTTGCCAAGCTAAAGTGATACATGGTGTAAAATAACCCCTTTGATGTAGGTAGCATTATACTGGATGGATGAGTCGGACCTTCCACATGACATCTTGCAAGGCAGATGTGGGGTGGATTTGGCTCAGAGACACTGCTGGCTTTTGTGGCCACAGATAACAAATTTGTCACGCTGATTTGGAGGTGTAAGAAACGTCCAGTGATGCGTGGTGACGAGGGCACCGTGGCGCTCTTATATGTGTAAATAACAGTCAAAACAAGTCACAAGTGCACATGATCAGGGTAAAGAAAACTCTTTTAACGCTACTAAATGGTTTGCACTTTTGTCGTGCCGGGATTGGCTTATGGTTACTGGTCCAGGAGACATCCCTTCAGATACATACTAGATTACATTGATAGTAATCTCAGGCTGTATTACAATGTTACTTTTATGACTTAAGTTTTGTTAGGATGTATGTTAAAATAGACACATATATGTTCGGAAGGGAAGCTTAAATTTGAATTTTGGATTGCGAGGCAACAGTAGCAAACCGTGATAAAAATTTTGTTTTAAATGTGGTGGAAAGCACATTCATATTCATCCAAAATTCAAAGTTCTCAAAAGTCTGGAACCTATAAAGTGGCTGATGGAAATTTCATATTTGCAGATAATACCCACAAAAAATTACAACTTTTTTCGAGGATACTTGTTCATTTGCTTTGTGACATGTCTCCTGACGTGGCCTGCAGTGTATGCATATGTACTTATATGCTATAATGTACATGTGTGTAAGTGAATACTTTCTACAGTAGGGTTGGTGTCGATTTGATTTGATATGGTTATCATTTTATGTGTGCCATTATCCACTTTTCAGTTAGATGCAGATTTTTCAAAAGGGTTGACAGAGAGTTGTGATCCCTTTCCTTTCATTTGGACACTGGAAACGAAAATGAATACAGTTGGGGAAAGGTTGATGAATTTCTTTGACACCAACTGAGCTCCTGGATGTCTCAGCCTGACATACATATAATGAATCTCATAAAACGTTTAGTACTCAGCACGCCTCATATGAAGACATTTACATATTAATCAGGCTATCACTGTATTAATAGTAGTCGCAAGTTGAAAGTCCAGTCATGGTCACAGAGTGACAAAAGCAAGGTATCAAGTGCCAATCAAATGGCTTGGTGCCTGGTTTTCTTTGGGCAACCTGGGGTTGGTCACTTGTAAAGGTGTCAAATCAATAATCAGATTAAATGTCTGGCCCTTTGAAAAGCAGGTGGATTGTGTAATCTACAGGGCGAAGGGATCTGTTTTGCTGATTTACATGTTTCCTGCTAGGTTGAAGTCAGTAGGGCATGTCATGGTGAAAGCGGTATGTAGCGGTTCCGTGATTTCAGCAGGAATGTGATGGGACTCTCAGGTGGACTAGTCCATTTCATTGCAGAGGGTTCCCTTCTAGAGTGTGAAGAGACATGCATATGATTGCAGACAAGAGAATTAACATAGCCAATGTCTGGAAATGTTATGCCAGGGAAAAAATAGAGCCACAGAAAGTGTATGAACTAAAATCAAAATAGATAAATACTGAAGTCTGGTTCTTACAATTCCTGATAGCATATTGTGGTGACAGTCTGCATATCATTTCTTTATCTTTTGGTCCTTTTTGCACAAGAGTTTTAGTCTTTTTTCAGATCTGTGTTAGTGGGAAAAAAAATGTTTATAAGATTGTGGAACAAAGGTGTATGTGACTGAATAAATATTTTCAGTCCGACTTCATATGCATAACTAAAGCTTCTTTTGTGGAATGTCATTAAGGTTGATTTTCTCATATAGCAGGATAGAAAATTAAGCAATGCCATATGGTAGTGGAGAGGGAGAGGGAGAGGGAGAGGGAGAGGGAGAGGGAGAGGGGGGGAGAGAGAGAGAGAGAGAGAGAGAGAGAGAGAGAGAGAGAGAGAGAGAGAGAGAGAGAGTTGACCTGACACCTGGTGGCAGATGTAAAAGTCAACTACAAAGGATTAAGTCATCCATTCTATGAACTGCAACAGTAAATGTTAACCGTGATTTTACACAAGGCCACCATCTTTGGTATTTATTTTTTTTCTTTCTTTTTTTCCCCCAAAAGCCATAGTTTGCACAGTAGACACATCATTTCACCCACATATATATTGCTTCTGTTTGAAAGCACTACCTTATTCACGACCAGCCATCTTTTTGTAGCATCTCAAATAAGCTGACAAGGATGCAGTCACACCGACTGTAACAGTAAGCTGAGGAACCACATGCTACAAACTTAATTTTCAATGAAGAATCTATACAGGTTCTTGTTTTCACATATTGTTACTTTTTTGTGCTCTTTTTCTTTGAAGGGGAAGACTATGGACCTAACGTTATGTTCAGCGATGGAGAACACATTGGTCACGTTGCAGCATCTAAAGATGTAAGTTATACTAAATAATTAACCCTTTCAGTGCCAAATTTTGAACTGAGTCAACAGCTTTTCTCGGGGCACATTGTGCGCAATGCACCCAATGCGCACTGAGAAAAGCTTTAGACCTAGGATATTCTCTCTCGAACTATAGGCATGCTGGTACATGTACTGAATAAAAGGTCTTTTTTTGAGGAACACGAATCTGGGATCCTAAAGATAATGCAGACTTGTCTGAGTTAAGTAGATCGACTTGAGATATGATTGGCACTTTTCAAATAGTCTGTGGACAAAAGACAGAAAGAGGATCCTCTTGAATGGTCAACTCAGTGACTAAATGCCTGACATGCATGTGGCAAGCACCAATACAGTGAAACTTGTCTTCAAAGACCATCAAATTGTGGTCTCTGAAGACAGGCGGTCTCTCATAGGAGGTGTAAATAAGACAAAAAGTACTTAGCAAAGGACCTTGAAAAGATGGTCTTTCAAGGCAGGTTGTCTCTCATTAGAGTGGTCTTGTAAGACAGGTTTCACTTGTTGTCCAGCCTGTTTTAAAGAAACACGGACACAAAAGAGACATGAGGATTATGTGGTTGGTGACAGCAACAAAAGTTATTTCAAAATTTAATAACTTGGAGTCTCTTAAGCAGATGTTCATGAAACATTTTATTAACATTTACATGCATCATTTTGAAATTAATTCCAGTTGAACATTGAATTTGGATAGAGTCCACTGAATTGTTAGGAGTTGGTATGAGTTTATCTTCTGGCACCCATTTCTATGCATAATTTGCTGTTAACAGGACAGCTTTGTGGTACGGACCTTTAGCCCCATTTGTACCCCTATGCCCCTGGTCAACGAGCTACCCCTTAAGCTGGCGCGGAAATGTCTTGATGTGTTTGGGACGGCAGCCTTCGATTCAGAAGTGGATATACACACAATTGGTAAGTCCCTGAAATCAGCTTTTTGTCCAGGTCTTCCTTTACTCTCATGATTTTAATCGAGGTATGCCCATCAATTTTAAGTTAAAAAAAAAAAAATCAATACTGAGTTTCAGCATTCAAAATTGAACTTTTGTACCTGTATATGGCAATGTATACAAGTAAATTTTTCACTGAATGTGTCCATGTTTTACATACAAGTCTTAACACAAAGCAAGAGACTATTTTTTCATGGTATTGTGAAAGGTTTTTTCATTTGTAACAGCGAGTTTGATTTCTATGACATTATGGTGAATGTAATTTTGCAATGTTACCTTCAGGTGTTTTGCTTTGGGATATGATGGTGTTTCGTAATTTCTCTGTGATTCATGGTCAGACTGTTCAATTTTATTCACAGGAGAAGCTGAAATACTAACACATCTAAGAAAAGTTGGGATTATGTGCTATTTTAGTTGTTTTTTATGTCTGGAAAATACCATTGATTTGGTCGTATTGGGGGAGTTTTATGGCCAACTTATACCACAAAGGTTACCAACTGCCAGCTGAGTCTGTGTCAAGTTCCCAAGCTGCTGGGGCAGGCATTTTGAATGACATGTAGCATGAAATGATCATCCAAGTGAATGATTGGGTTTGCAAAATATTGGTTTTGATGTTAACTTGTTTTCAACAAAAGCAGATTTGTGAGTCAGAGAAAATCATGATTGATTTTGCATGTTGCAGGCACCGGGTTTGATGAGGATTCTGTCAGCATATCAGCAGGCAAAGAGTTTGCCCTAATCAGGACCACAGGTGGAAAGGTAACTTGAAAAGTTCTATGTTTAATTTGCCACTATTCCCTAGCATACACTGTAATTGCCGTGTACCTGTACTCCAATGCAGATATACGTGCCAGAGCTGTTGCTGAAAATTGGGCCACTCTGGCAGGGAGTTGGCATAGTCAAAAACATCTTTCAATTAGACTAAGTGTAAATATCAGTAGCCTTTACATTGTGATAGTCCTTTCTGGGCTTGTGGTGGGGATTTTATTTTTTAGCCAGCTTGGCTAAAATCATGTAAATATTTTAGCCATGTTTAAATTTTGTTAGCCAAAGTTAGCTCACATCTTCAAACATTTTACATCTAATAGGTGGCAGTTCGGTAATAAAACAGTAAAACTGATTATGCAGCTACAGAGTTACAAAAACTTCTTTAGCCAATGTGGCTAAAAGGTTGTAAATTCTTTTAGCCACAATCATTAGCCTATGGCTAATTGGCTAATGGCTAGTCCCAGCCCAGCCTTCCTTTGAAAAACCACAGTTGGGACAGGTCCAAAAGTGGTTGTAGAACACAGCTGTTCTCACAATGGAGATCAAGTACATGTACCATGAAAATGACTCGACAAGGAGTTGATCAATTTTGTCTGAATTGGCAGTAGTAGTCAGGAAGCCAAGGCTGATTTTTTGGAGGAACCTTGACTGGACGGATTTATTTTTTTTCTCACTTGATTCTGTGAACTAATATTGCAAATAAGCAAAAACTGACGGGTAAATTGGCTTTACCCTTGAGCATTTTAAAAAATTCAAGATGGCGGCCAATATGGCTGCCAAACGTATATTTTAGGAAAGCAACACTTTTTTCAGTAACCCTGTTTACCATTTTTGTGACATTTGGGTCGTTTTATGGGTTTGTTGTGATGCCTGACTCAAATGAAATACTTATGAGAATTTCAAAGGTCAAGGTCAAGGTCATATGGTAAGGTCAAAGGTATTTCTAGCTCAGAAAATGCTGTTAGCCTGTAAGATGGCAAATAACAACATACCATTCATTAATAAAAGTACAAGATGTTCGTTTATATTTTGTGCTGCATGTGACAAGAACATTTTGCACACAATGATGGATGAAAAATTGGAAATAACAAATAATCAAGGTCCATTCAGAGATCAAAACTACTGGTAGGTTAAAGTCAGGAAGCAGCGACTGATTTTTTTGAGGAGCCTTGACTTGACAGATTTTGTATTTTTTCACACATCATTTTGCAACTTAAGATGTCATACAAATATTAAATGGCAGGTAAATTGGCTTACCCTTGAGCATTTTCAAAAATTCAAGATGGCGGCCAAGATGGCGGCCAATATGGCTGCCGGACGTAGTTGCTCAAAAGGATTCACTATTTTTGGCAACCTTTTGACCAAATTTGGTAACATTTAGCTCATAATACAAGTTTGGGATGATGCCTAACTCAACTTGGACATTTTTAAGTCCTCGAAGGTCAAGGTCAAGTTCATACTGCAAGGTCAAGGGTATTTCTTTCCAAGGAATATGGGGTCCTTACCATGATTTTTCTTGTGTAGACTTATTTTCATTTACTTCCATTTCAGATGTAGATTCAAGAAGCAGTAGAAGTAGCCTCTGAGTGTAGCAGTAGCCTGTAGACATAGCAGTAGCCTGTAGAACTAGCAGTAGTTTACGAATGGCACAAGAGCATATCCTCAAATCTGTGCTCTGCAAATGTCCAGCCAAGCAGAAGCCTTCTCAAAGTAAACCTGATGGTACTAGGTTGGGCAATATTATGTAAGCCAGTGTCCATTATGGCGACAATATGCATGAATACTTACAGGAACAACTGGACTTGAATGAACATCTGCAGGTGTTTTATCACAAGCACTGTATTTCAACATATCTGGAATGTGCACCATCTGGTTCCAAATGACTGCCAGTAGACCAACCCCCTATTAAGCGTTTGAGGTGATCTGGTGTTCCTATATTCAATTTCAGAGAGCATTGTATTTATTGTGGTGAATGCTGTATGATAGAAAAAGACAGAAAAAATCCCAATAAGTGGGTGCCAGCCTTCCTGGGAAAAGCAGTAGCCAAAAATGAACTAGATGACAACGGCCACCCACTGAGGGTGAAGGACAAAATCTTGCAAGAGTGCCAAGCCAGAGGTGACCAGTGGGCAGAGTCAGTGAGGCTGCATGTCATTGGTGCCCCAGTTCAGATGTTTTGAGTTAACATCCTCAGCAAATCAGCTTGCTAGATTGAACTGCCTACTATTTCTGTGAAGCACTTCTGTAGTTGAACTGAATTCCATATTTGGGTGCGATCAGCTTGCATTTCTGCAATAACAGTTGAAGAAAAAGAAGAGGATGGCATTGATGTTGCCCTTGATACAGTTGTCAAAAAAAAAGCAGGGCAGAGTTACTGAACACTGAATATGACAAGGACTTTTACCAGCAAACAATATCAAAGTCCATTGCCTCTGAGTCTGTTTATGACACACTCAAGACTTCTGGAGTAGGCAACATCAATGTCATCCTCTTCTTTTTCATCAACTGTTACTTTCAGGGTTGCTACAGCATTGTCGCGAAACATTAAGACTTTGCAAGACCCTTGAGCAGAAAGGATGACAAGGTCATTGATGTTTTGAGTTAAGATTCTCAACAAATCAGCTCACTTGATTGAACTGCCTAGTATTTCTGTAAAGCGCTCTTGTAGTTGAACTGAATTCCATATTTGGGTGCGATCAGCTTGCATTTCTGCAATAAGCTGTCTTAAACCTGATTGGTGGGGGGCCTCACTAATGTCATCTTGTGTTGACTTACCCTCACCTGGGGCACACTGATGACTGAAAATTCTGCTTCTGCAGTGCTTGTGGTACCTTGCATTAGATCCATGCAAGTCACTAGGGGCACCAATGACACGCAGCCTCACTGACTCTGCCCACTGGTCACATCTGGCTTGGCACTGTTGCAAGATTTTGTCCTTCACCCTCAATGGGTGGCCCTTGTCATCTAGTTCATTTGTGGCTACTGCTTTTCCCAGGAAGGCTGGCACCCACTTATTGGGATTTTTTCTGTCTTTTTCTATCATACAGCATTCACCACAATAAATACAATGCTCTCTGAAATTGAATGTAGGAACATCAGATCGCCTCATACACTTAATAGGGGGTTGGTCTAGTGGCAGTGATTCGGATCCAGATAGTGCATATGTCAGATATGTTGAAATACAGTGCTTGTGATAAAAATCCCTGCAGATGCTCATTCAAGTCCAGTTGTTCCTGTAAGTATTCATGCAAATTGTCGCCATAATGGACACTGGCTTACATAATATTGCCCAACCTAGTACCATCAGGTTTACTTTGAGAAAGTTCTGCTTGGCTGGACATTTGCAGAGCACAGATTTGAGGATACGCTCTTGTGCCATTAGTAAACTACTGCTAGTTCAGCAGGCTACTGCTACGTCTACAGGCTACTGCTACACTTAGAGGCTACTTCTACTGCTTCTTGAATCTACATCTGAAATGGAAGTAAATGAAAATAAGTCTACACAAGAAAAATCATGGTAAGGACCCCGTATTCCTTGGAAAGAAATACCCTTGACCTTGCAGTATGAACTTGACCTTGACCTTTGAGGACCTAGAAATGTCCAAACTGAGTTAGGCATCATCCCAAACTTGTATTATGAGCTAAATGTTACCAAATTTGGTCAAAAGGTTGCCAAAAATAGTGAATCCTTTTGAGCAACTACATCCGGCAGCCATATTGGCCGCCATCTTGAATTTTTGAAAGTGCTCAAGCGTAAAGCCAATTTACCGGCCATTTGATGTTTGGATGGCATTTTAAGTTGCAAAATGAAGTGTGAAAAAAACAAAATCTGTCAAGTCAAGGCTCTCCAAAAAAATCAGCCGCTGCTTCCTGACTTTAACCTACCAGTAGTTTTGATCTCTGAATGGACCTTGATAATTTTTTATTACTAACTTTTAATCCATCATTGTGTGCAAAATGTCCTGGTCACACACAGCACAAAATATAAACGAACATCTTGTACTTTTATTCATGAATGGTGTGTTGTTATTTGCCATCTCACAGGCTAACAGCATTTTCTGAGCTAGAAATACTTTTGACCTTACCATATGACCTTGACCTTGACCTTTGAAATTCTCATAAGTATTTCATTTGAGTCAGGCATCACAACAAACCCATGAAACGACCCAAATGTCACAAAAATGGTAAACAGGGTTACTGAAAAAAGTGTTGCTTTCCTAAAATATACGTTTGGCAGCCATATTGGCCGCCATCTTGAATTTTTTAAAATGCTCAAGGGTAAAGCCAATTTACCCGTCAGTTTTTGCTTATTTGCTATATTAGTTCACAGAATCAAGTGAGAAAAAAAATAAATCAGCCAAGTCAAGGTATACTGAGCTGGCTGCCTGACTATAGTCACTGAGTAATCTTTCAAAGGTGGGGCTGCTGGTTTAAGTGAATTTTGCAGAAATCTCAGCGGTAGGGTCAAACAAATTTCACAAGAGGTCAATCTTCGGTTTGCTTACAAAGCAGACCCAAGCCACATGTTATGTCAGCACAGTTGGGTAGTACAGATAACAGGAACATTGGTCTACTTTGAAAGTACATCTTCTGTGGACAAATGGCATATTAAGACAAAAACAAAACAATTTTAACAAAAACAAACAAACAAAGATGGACAACATTTACAACATCAGCTTTTATTATAATTTTTAATGGAAAAAAGTTGCATGCTGATGTATCTGCTTATTAAGGTTCAGCATTAAAATTTATGTACATGTACCCTGTCAGACTGTTAGAAAGAACAAAATAAGGTCATCCATTTAAGGCCAATAGCTATTTGACAAATTGCTGTCTCTCTTCCAGAATTCGTGACAAAACATTTTTGTTATATTTCTGCTTTTTGGCAGTGATCATTTTGTTAACAATAGAAAGATAATTTTTACCTCCGCTGACTTGTTTGTCAGCTGAGATTGTAGAATGGATTGTGATCCATTGCCCATCCATCTGTTCACATTTCACTTTTTCGACTTCTGGTCCAAAACTACGGGCCATATTCCTGTTCAGACTTGGTGGGAGTGTTCTTTGGATGGGTCTCTACCACCAATGTTCAAATGACAAAGCTCCAGTGATTTTTAAATTTTTTTTTTTTTTTTAAAACTTTGGATGGGTCTCTAAGAAGCTCTTTGAATGGTTACACTCAAATGATTTGTAGATTTGTTATAGATTTTTTGGTTCATTTTTTTTTCACAAATCTAAGGAAGGTTTTGTTCTGCAAAGCTGCTTAGCCAGTTGCTCCAAAATTGTATGGGAGCAATTCTGGGTACTACAGTGGTACCTCTTTTGAGAGACCGCCCCTACAGCAGGTCAAAATGCGGTCTCTCAAAACAGGTGGTCTTTCATTAGAGGTACAACAACATGGAAAAGATTGCGCAGTGTTCTGAGAGAGTGGTCTTAAAAAGATATGCGGTCTCTCATCAGAGGGGTCTCTCAAGAGAGGTACCACTGTACTTATTACATGCTGAATGTCAAGGTCAGCTGCAGACAGGTTGTTGACCGAGCCCTCTTGGGTTTTTTTTTGTTTTTTTGCTTTTTTTGTTTGATTTGTTTTTGTTTTAATGAAGGTCACTGAAATAAACTGCACAAAAGATGGGTGTAAATGGGAAACATGTCATTGGTGTCTTTCAGATCCTGTACTCAGGCAAATCTCAGACACTGGGAATCAAGCAAGGCGGGCCAGCTCCAGGCAAGTGGGGAGAGCTGCCAATCACCAAGTCTCCTAAGATTTGTCAGTATTCTGTGGGACATGAAGGCCAGCATGCCTTGCTGGTTGCGGAGGATGGCAGCATATTCTTTGTTGGGACACCACGCAGGGGGGAAGATGGTGACGCGAGTCTCTGTAAGTTTGACTCCGAGGTGGAACAAAGCAGTTAAACTTGACGCTATCTTGTTCAGCCTTATTAACCTGTAAACAAACTATACCTTGTCATAAGTGGATGGGTATTAACGTCAGATGTAATAGTTGTATGTTATGTTAACCATGGTCCTGTCATTGATGTCTCAATGATTAGGTAATAATTGACAGATGTGTAGGATAGAAATCTGCAATATATTGACCAAAAAAAAAAAATTCTCAAAATTCACAAAGTACTGTTACAAAAATGAGGAGCCCAGGGTGTAAGTGTGCACTTTTAAAACAAATAGTATGTAAACTTCCATTTCAAGCATAACTGACATGTTATATGCACTTACATTTCCAGTAACTAATAAGTCACGTGGACTTTCATTTTTGACGTCAGTGACATGTCACGTGCCCATTGAGAGCAACTGCAGTGAAAACTCGTCATAATGGTACCATCTGTTCCCTATGAAATGTGTCAGATAACTGTATATGTCAGATAAATGAATCAAATAACAAAGAAAATTAAACTTTTTCCCCATGAAAATTTATGTCATTATATTGAATATATCGGATATCTGAGTGTTGTTATAATGAGGTGTCAGTGTATTATAGTTAAGACAGTGGGGGTAAATCGTCTAGTGATGTACACTATATACTTTTACTGACTATGCTAATGGGCTTGAGCCAATTCTGGGTTATATTCATGGCTGACTTGTTCCCACTTCTTGTCATCTGTGTAGCCAAGGGAAGGCGGCAACCAAAGCCAGTGAAGCCAAAGAAGATGATCAAGCTGGAAGGGAAGACCATTGTGCAGTCAGCCTGTAACAGCGGCACCAGTGCTGTGGTCACCAAGGAGGGGGAAGTATACATGTTTGGCAAAGATACGGCTCACTGTGACCATGCTAGTGGTAAGGTCATTAACTTGCTATCAATGTTTCGTGTATGTGTAGACCGGGAGTAGCAGGCAATGCCAGGTTGCCTTTGTGATCTAAGACAGAGTGGAAAGCAAGGCACAAGGCAAAAGGACATGTGTTCAAGTTGAAGTAGGCTTTGTGGCTTTAAGTTTCTCAGCTTATTAGACACAGCTTACTCAATGGAAACCTATTTTTGTCAGCAAATGTGTTGTTTTATATACATGTCAAATTGAGTAAAAAAAGTCTGGTGTCAAACCGAGGAAACAAATCGTGCTTTGCCTTTAGTATATTCAAATTAACATACATTAAAAACTCATGTAATGCAGCAAAAAAATGGGAGTATAAATATTCCTCTAGTAATTATATGTGTGATGTACAGTTCTTGAATCCAAAAATGTACAGGTATGGTGCCAAAATATTAAGTAGAGATTAAATATGCTGAGATAGTTGAGAGTATACGTAGAATTCTGCTAAAATATATTCTCTCAAAAACTCATAAAAATGTACTTTATTTCGTGTTGAAACACAATGTCTATATCTCCAGCAGAGGATTGATGAGAGGTATTGTATAAAGTGTTTGTGTTGGCCAGGTCACGTGACAGACCTGAAGGATGTCTTCATCATATCAGTAGCCCTGGGCAAGGCTCATGCGGTAGCGCTGAGCAACAAGGGTCACATCTACACATTTGGCATCAACAACAAGGGACAGTGTGGCCGGGACTACATAGCAGGGGCTGCCAGGGAGTGTCAGTACAGTACTGTAGTTATACTTCTAGTCTGTCCCACAAATGCATCAGAAAATCCCATGTTCTGGAAACTGCCAAGTCTGGGCTATAAGACCTTTGCCTTTGACAATGTATGCTAAAACTGATACAAGTAGCAAGAGATTTCTGATATTGCTTCACAGGTAAAATAAAGCACTGGAAGATGTTGATTTTATAAGTATTTAAGGTGGTCACAGGTGTTGGACACATTTGTGGGACAGAGTTTAAATTATCATACTATAATGTAAAAAAAAAAAAAAAAATGAAGAGTATTAGTAAAATAACATATTATATGAGTAAAAGAATATTTTTGGGATGATGATGGATTATTAGTATTATAGTTCTTATAGGATAAAAACAACAGTATTTCTACACCTTCTACATCGATGGTAGTACATGTACTTGTAATCAGAATATGAAATATCTCGTCTTGTAGACCTATAACAAGAGGTGACACAAGCTGAAAAAGGTAGAAGTTGTGCCCTTGATGAGTTGGTTACCATGTACAAATCGTAGCTGGCTTGATCCATAAATCTGTGGAGGTCTCTGTATCTGCTAATGTGTGATTGCTTCCCCCCCCCCCAAATCAGGTTCAACGAGTGATTACTCTATCAAATTTTACACAATCTATCCCTTAACTCAGACAAGTCTGAATTATCATTGGAATCCCACATTCGTATTCCTAATAAAAGACCTTTCATGCAAGTACCAGTATGCATATAGTTCCAGAGAGAATACCCCAAGTCAACAGCTTTTCTCGATGCGCATTGGGCGCAATGTTAACTCAGTCCAAAATTTGGCACTGAAAGGGTTAAGCAAATGTGCTGCTCTACTTTTGATATATTTTAATTTGATGATACAGCATTCCTCTGCATTATGTGATTCCAGGATTAGAAAATGCCAGCATAAAGAATGGAATAAATTGTATCTGCGGTTCTAAACAAGGCACAATGTGAAAATTACCAAAGCAAATACGCCAGTGAAAGGGACCTTACCCCTTTTACCCATTCCTTGGCATTTTTCCACAAAAAAGCTACAAAAGCTACTTTTCTGTCCCACCCTTCCATTGAAAACAGGACGAAAAGTACTTAAGATTTTTTTTTTTTTTTTTTTTGGTACAGAAATGGTGGTGGTGGTGGGGGGGGGGGCATTTTTGAGCACAAGATGCTGAGGGAGGCCCATGCTTCAGAAGCATACAAAATTACAAAGGTATTTTGCTTGGATGTCATTTCAGTGAGTGCCACAGTCACTATGGTGGATGAAGAACAGGAGGAGGAGGATGATTTTGTGTGTCCCCCAGGTAAACTTGCCTATAAATACATAGATATCTGTGTGCACATGTACACCGTATGATTTTATATATTTGCTTGAAATTGCTGCATCAGTAAGTTTTCAATGTCTACTGAAAAAAATTTGGACTTTGATGCAAGAGCTGTAAAAGTAGCATCTTCAAAATTTATGGGACTATTTGATCTAGAGATGCTGCCTGTTTTGTATATTTTGTAGACAAAAGTGAAGAAAATGGGTATGGAACAGGAGAATTAATTTTTGTTCAATCAGAGAAGATTAAAATTTGTACGACTCCCTTTATTTGGGAGCCTCAATAATGTATCTTTGAGTGCATATACATTTAATAAATTATCTTTGAGTGCATATACATTTAATAAAGTATCTGTATTTATATTCATCATGTTTGCAATCAACAGTAGCCGTATCAAAGTTTCTATTTTTCTCAAGTGTGAGGTGCAAATTATGCAGAAGCACCATAGGTTTATGGAAATTTGTGAAGAATAAAAAAAAACAAACAAAAAACTAGTGCAATTGCAATATTTTGGGGGTGATGTTTGCAGGAAAACACAGGTGGCGCCACGATCAGTGCATGGTCTGTACCAGCTGTGGAGAATGCACTGGCTATGGAAGCACTTGCGTCAGCAGTAGCCGGCCTGAGAGGAACCCAGGACTGTGAGTACCAACTGCTGTTCGACAAATTCTGAAAAAATTGGACCTTTTGGCATTTTCATTGCGTGCCCATGTACATGAATGTAAATACTGCATTAAAGAAATTTACAGAGTGTTTTAAACAAATAAATCTTGACTCCTGTACAATTAGATTTATAGTTAAAATGAGAGTGACTCTTTACACCCTTTTATATATATGGATAAGACATATGGTGACATTTACTGGTGGGTGTTGTGTTGTGGGCAGTTGCGCTTAAAGCTACTGCTTTACACGGATAACTAAAGGTCAAGGCAGCACAGTCCAGGAAATGACACAGGCCACCACCAGAGGGCACTGTCAGCCTGGCTGCAAGCCAGGGATACACACTGGACCACCCAGACAGTTTTTCATCTAGGGTAAACCAGACAAGCCAAAAGATTATCACCAGTGGTCTCCGAGATAAGTATCACTGATACATACAAAAGTTACTTTTGAAATTCACATCTTCCTTTTGTCCCCAAATATTGTATGATTACATGTTCTGTTTGAAACTTGGGAGTCTGTCAGGTGTGCACTGTTATAATGTGTGGCCTATTTGTGTGGTACCAGGCCCTGTGGCTGTGGCAGTGGGGACTCCGGCTGTGCTGAATGTGGAGTTTGCAGGACCTGTGCTGGGGAATTGCAAGATGGAGATCGTATCCTGGGAGAGAATGCAGCCAATGGGGGACTGCTCGACATGCTGGCCCAGTCTCGGGATGTCATACCTTTGGATCTGTTGATAGGTGAGTGGGGGAACCACGAATCTTGTTCATAGGTTTTTGGGTGTTGTAAACAATTTGTTTGGGGAATTTAGGATTACATCACATGATGTATAACAGCATGATTGTGTTTCTGTATTTCTTTGTAAATACTGAAGTACCTTGTTCTGTATTAGATGGTACACATGATCGCAAATCCATTGCCATTATTTATAAGGTCCTGTTTTTGCAGGGCGTCACGGAGCAAGAAACTTGGACCAGCTCAGCAGAAAATTGGAAGATAGGCGACAGAAAATCAAGGCCAAGGCCAACAAGTCAAAGGCAAAAGGTCTGTGTTTGCCGCTGTTGGAAAGAAATCAGTCACATCATGTGTTACATGTTGAGGCTGTAAAGTCAGTTAAAATACTTGTATGGATATCTTTCTAAAATTAAAATAAAGCCATTCAATGTTTCCATGGAGTAGATTGCATAGTTCAACTCTAGTTTCCTACCATCAGCAATTGAATAGATACAACCTTAATATCTCAGTTGACAAAAGAGTTGAGATACAGAATGTGCAGCTTTTATGGGAACACCTTCAGCTAGGTTATGGACTGATTCAACTTCTTTCCCTAGCGTGCCTCGGGCGAATGCACCCAGAGCATGTCAAGGAAAGCTGTTGATTTAGATCATTCTTACCATCGCTGGACCTACAGGCATGTTGGTATTTGAGGGAGAGGCTCTTCTTTTTATGAGGAATTTGAGTCTGAAATCCTTACAGTAATTCAGCAGAGCGCAACTTTTGATGTGTTTATCAGACAAAGGGTTAATAAGTGTGATATTACAGAGGTGGTCAACAACAGCGAGTACGAGCAGGAACACACGAAGGTGGCGACCCTCGCCCCGGGCCAGGTGGAGGTGGGCAGCAAAAACATGCCAGTACAGCAGATGGCTTGTGGCCTCCAGCACACAGGTACTTCTTCCCCATGTTTTCTTGCATGTGCCAAGGTTGCTAAATGTGCATACAAAAGCTTCGATAGTGATGCATTTAGAGTTTCATATGACGAAAAGAACTTTGGTCTGCAAAGTTTATGTGGCATTGCCACCAAGAGTATTTATGTTTATGTCCATGAGACTCCACAGATGCAATGGTCTCCTCTGGCCAGTACACTTAGCAGATCCCCATATCTATGTATCTCATGTAAATTAACTTGTCATCAGAGACCCATGTTTCACAAGACCACTTTCTTGGGGCAGAAGAGCCAGTCTTTCCAGACAGGACTACATACAGTTATCTTGCATGATTAGGAGGGAGACACTTTGTTTTTTCTTAACAGTGATCCTGTCAACAGAGTCATGAATACAGATAATACATGTACAGTTGTTCCTTGTAAGATGTGCAAAGGTTTTGTTTTCGCAAATTGCACTGGTGGAGTTGTTGAAGTAGGATAGACTTTCAATATCAGCTCTGTTTGCCATGTTTGTGTACAAAAATCGCCAGTTGTTAAGAGTGGTGATTGACATATGACTACTCGTCATTAAGCACATGTATTTTTGGTCTTCTCACAATACATTATAGTAGCTGGTGCTTAATAATAAAACTCGAACAAAGGCCAGGTCATGTGATTTGAGGATAATGCCATTTCTGGATTTCCCACAAAGAAATCAAAATGTCCTCTGCTGTTTGGACTAATGTATAATGACACTTCTCTTGAGAAACCTAATGAATCCTCACTTTTGTGAGATCCCCCTTATCAAATGCTGGACGCTGTCAGCAGAGACACTTTGCGACCTTTTGGCTTCTCAAGACAGAGGGGACTACTTATCCATGAGGTACTTTTTATTTGGCCTTCTTTTTAGGCTGTGAATGACGGTTCATTTAACTGCACAAACAAGTGTACAGTTTAATCGTCATACAAAGTGTACGATTCCTGTTGATTCTTCATGTCATTACATTGTCTCATAATTTGTGATGTACAGTTACTGTAGTCTTTCCCCCCATTCGGCCACCTGTGTGCACCAGAAATCTGGCCTTACGAAAGGGATGGCATCTCGTGAGGGGGAAAATAAAATGAAAATACCGTACTTGATGCATGGAGAAAATGGCTTCTGTAGAGGAGTCCCCTCTTGTCAGGGCCCTACAAGAGAGGGACCACTATACACAGTTCAAGGTCTTCCAATAAATGCAAGTGTGACAGTACATTGTAGCATTGTTTGGCCGTGTTCCAGTGCTGTTGATGGAGAATGGAGACGTGTACACATTTGGCAGCAACCAATATGGACAGCTGGGAGTAGGAGACACAAATACAAGGTATGGTTGACAGACTTCTGTTCCATGTACTTGACCTTCTTCATGTTGGATAGGAGGGGCTTAGTGTGTGTCTTTTATCTCTTCAATAACGTTGCAGAGGGTTAATTATGAAACAAGTTATGAAAAGAGAAATACAAGATCTGATTTTAGCTGCATGTGTGGCCGTAATCTAATTTTTAAAAAAATGTTGTTTCGACAGCAACTGCAATCAGAGTTTCATGGTTAACTACCTTGATCTCACAAACTATTATTCCTGCCATTCCCCCCGCCCCCCAAAAACCGATACTGTGTGTGTCTGAATGAGGCTAAAATTGTGGTAGATGTCTCAGACTAGTCTTCCAGGCAGCACAAAAAGACTACCATAAACATGATAGGAGATCTTATCACAAATACATGTTATGTAAGTTATGGTCACAATGTTGTACCTGTGTATAAGTTACATCAATAATTGATCATCTTTTGTTATTCAGGTGTGTACATGTATATGTGACAACACCTTGTACACAAGGTATTGATATACGGTGTGACAATAGGATAGTCATTTAACTCTTTCAGTGCCTACTGCAACTAAAGTGGTATTACTTGAAGCAGTCCGCTCTGAATCATAACAAGGGTGCTGAATTTGTGTTCCGTTCCTTGTAAAAAGACCTTTCATTTGAGTCCAAGGATGCCGTAGTTACACAGAATATAATGGACCAGGTCAACAGGTTTCCTTAGTGTGCTTTGGGCTTAAAGTGCGCCAAGGAATGATGTTGACTGAGTCCAAAATGTTGCACTGAAAAAGTTATGTGGATGTCACATTTCAGGGGAATCCCGGTGCACGTGCCACTCAAGTCCCAGGTGATTCAGGTGGCGGCAGGCAGCCATCATACTGTTCTACTGACGGCCAGTGGCTCCGTCTACACTTTTGGTAGCTACAAGGTCAGTGGGTACCCAAACTAGATTAAAAAAAAAAAAAATTAACATAGATGTATACAATGAAAGCTATCTTGAAACTACTTTTTGGGGGACAAAATTGTGGTCTTTCCAGACAGGTGGTCTTTCATAGGAGGTACATATGTAAATAAGATAAAAAGTACTAAAACTAAAAGTGTCCTGGAAAGGTGGTCTCATTGGAGTGGTTTGTGAAGACAGGTTTCACTGTATACTTAAAAATAAAGATTACAGAGAGTATCAACAAGTGATGCTTAGTATGTGTGTCGTATCATGATGGAACTTATTCTTTTAGTTCATTCCCTTTATATATCTAGGAAATTAAGGTGGTGAAACAGTTGATTAACACACCATTGACTGTTGAATGTGAGTTGATGCATGTCTACGATCTGCATGTATTTGAGATTCATATCTCTAGATACAGAGATTCAGGAAGTTTTATTTCTGTTTTTTTTTTTTTCTGCATGTTTAAACTAAGCTTTATCTTAAACCAGTCATCTGTAAATCTCAAACTACCGGGTATCTTATTACCCTTCCTGTTAAACTGCCCAGATCTGACTAGTGGTCAAATGTCTTCTGATTCAATGCTTTTGACCAATTTCAACAGTAGCGAAAATTTGAATGAGAATAGTTAATAAGATTTATCAATATAGCATGCCACAGGTCAACAACTTCCTGTTAACCGAGTCTTCATTCAATGCTTAAAGGGTTAATTCCATTGAGGGCTAAAAAGTGAGAAGCTCCAGCAAGTGCAGTTTTATTTTTTATTTAACCAAGAATGTGACGCAGAAAATTTTGACAAGTTTTTTCATAAAAGATATAATAACAATCTAAAGTCCTGTGACTGCACATGATGTTGTATGTGCAGAAGGATCAACTTGGCAGAGAAAAAAAACAGATGCGACAAGTTTGTCATAGTTTATATAATGACAACCAGAACTCCTGTACTGAAAGAAGTTTACTGAATGTCATGTTGTACATACAGAAGGGTCAACTTGGCCGAGCAGAACCAGATGAAGACCGCATCAAAGACAAGAAACTGTGGTACGCAGTGCCTGGCTCTGTGGCAGGAATAGGTGAGAGTCTCTCTCTCTCTCTCTCTCTCTCTCTCTCTCTCTCTCTCTCTCTCTCTCTCTCTCTCCCTCTCTCCCTCTCTCCCTCCCTCCCTCCCTCCCTCCCTCCCATTTCTGTATCAACATTCTTATGGGGTTTTGAAATCAAGTCACTTGACCACAAACTGTGAGCTAAGTTGTTGTTTAACTATTAGTATGGAAGATTATTGCATAAAGTCACTGTAGAAGATTGAAATTGGATGAAAGCATTTTGAGATGAAGAAAGCTGATGCAGAGATTGGATTTGAAATATTTTTTTAAACAATTTGGTGTGTGTCGCATCAACTAGTTATTTTTATGCAAAAGAAAACCAGCCTTGTCCGAAGTGTGATTGTGTCATGTTACCATCTTGAATGCTGCTCTGTAAAGAGACTTAATTGTTTCCCATCATCTTTGAAGCTTCCTGCACTAGAGGGGAGGTTTATTGAAATTGTGAGATTTCTCTCTTCAAATTCTTGCTCCACTTTTAAACATTTATTCCAGTATTATGAGACCTCTGGAATACAACTTGACCCAACACCTCCGTGTATTTTTATTTAGTTTTTTTTTTAGTTTATTTAATTCTATTGACCAGAGGCCGCAGAGCTTATGTGATCAGTCATGTCTGTCTGTTCATCTATCCGTAAAATTTTTTGCTTGTAAATATGAGACAGTCCACGGTTTTCAAGTAGGCCCACATAACTTTCAGGACTTACCAATTGCATAAAAAATCTGACCCAGTTTCATGTTGGTGGCATCCCATGCAGACTTGTGTAATATGTAGTTTCAAAATGAAGATCTTGTGAATACTCCAGCATCTTTAATTTGTGATGAATAATCAAGAAACTTAATGAGATTTTGGAGTAAGTCAAAATCTTGATTGTGTATGATCCCCAGTGAGGCCCCAGTATCCGGATGGTCACAAGCAGGTTCCCTGTTCATGTACTTTAATTCATCTGTTCACATGGCAGCAGAGCACTAAGCCTCTGGGTCTCTTGGTTTATATACCTACTTTTACATTTTCTGTTTGTCCGTTATTTAAACCTGACTTTGGCCTCAAGCCTGGAAATTTTACCTCATAAGTTGTGGTGGCTAGTTCAAGCTCCTTGAAGTTGCTGAGGGTTGACAAGTTCACATTCTGCGTTTGCGACCTGGCTCCGACTGTTATCCTGGGACACAATCAGAGAAATTTCCTACTGATTGGTCCATGGTGTTTTCTAAGAACCCATCAGTTCCTTGTATAGTAAAAAAAAAAAAAAAGAAAGAAATCTGGGCCATATGCAGAATGTTAGGCCAAGCCCTAGTGCACCTATCTAGGACTAAAAACCAGAGCATACATAAGCTATTTATTTTCATGGTATTCAGCCCAAATATGGGAGACTAGAGATTATCTATGGGACCATTAGCCCCAATTTAGCCAAAGGCTTATGCTGATTGAATTTGGTTAAAGAAATGCATAAATGGCTAAAACATTTTTAAATGAGTTATCAAAGGGCCAGAACAGAATTTTAGTCAGTTTTGCATATATTTCCAATTTTGTCAACAGACTTTTAAAGTTGATGAGATTTTAAAACATGCACCATTAGCAATGTGTATGTTACATTCTGGTATATAAGCACATACTGGGAAATGTTAACCGCAGTCTCTTTTGAGTCAAAGAGGGGACGAAACCAGTCCAACCTTTTTTTGGACAGCAGTTGGGTTTTTGTCGCTAGTTACGGCCTTACCAAGTTAGATTTGCTCAACAGTTGTTTAAAGTCTAGATCTGTCCTTGAAACCTGCTTTTTACTTCTGGCCCTATATGTCCACATCTGTTCCAGAAGAGTGACCAGTAAGTTTCCTTGACAATTCATGTAAAACAAAGGGGTCCATACTTTTAAGCGTTTTGCTGTCAAACTCCAAATGGCACCACTGCTTCAAAGGTTTTGATTTCAATTTATTATTAGTTGTAAAACATTTTGAATGAAGATTGTATATGAGTCCTATCCGGATAGCATGCCTCGAGTCAACAGCTTTCCTTGGCATGGGCTGGGTGATTAGCTGTTGACTCTGTCTCCTTCTAACCAGGAAAGAGTTAATTGACCATATTTCATCTGTAGGTGCCAAGCACGGAAGGAGAGCCACATGGATTGGTGCTAGTGGAGATCAGACATTCCTTAGAATAGACGAGTCTCTCATAAATGCTCACACACTATCCAGATCAAATATTTTTGCCAACCATGCTTGTATAGGTAAGTGTAAGCAATCACGATGATTTGTCTGAAATAATAATGCAGGTTGCATCACTGGGATGATTTTCTATAGGGTAAATATTTTTTTCAGTTGTATACACTTGATAGTTAAACCAGGAAGGACAGATTTTTAAGGAGCACAGTATCAGTTTGTGGAGACATGTGTAATTTAACATTACAAGGGGAAAAGCAATGTGTAAAAAAAGATAAAGGAAAAAAATTAAATGAATTATTATTGAGAGAATATTATTTGCTTTCAGAGATAGAAACACCAAAAATAAAACATGTAGACTGAATGGATTTAATATGTGAATATACAGGTTTGATTCCAATGAGTGAAGATGGATTATCATCTATTAAATGCCTGATGATCAACAAGGCAGATGGTAGCTGTAAGAGCTTCACAGGAAGTGAACAGGCGTTGCTTAGCAACCAGGCTGTCTGCCTGGATCCCAGCTTTGACATTCTCTGGAGGTGAGTGTGTCTGTAGTTCTATACTTAGATAATTTTAGTTTCTTAATTTTGAGGGTCCAACAGTAATGTATTGGTATGCCACTATTTTGCCATTTAAAATTATGAGAAGATATCCAGTGTTGTGTATGCCGTGTGCTTCTTCCTGTTTGTTTCTTTTTTTTCATGAAGAATGATATGTTAGTAGTCAACAGCTTGTCATTGCACCCAGAGGGTGACAAGGAAAGCTGTTGACTCGTCTGCTTCAGTGTTTTCAACTAATTTCAATAGTAATTAAAACAATATGAGAATTGTAGATGAGACCTATCAAGATAACATAACCCAGGTCAACAGCTTTTGTTGGCATGGATTAGGCACTTAGTATCCAACTCAGTCTTAATTCAAAGGGAAAGGGTTAATAATGTGTGTGAGTTTGTGCAATTTTTTGTGAGATTGCCGTTTCCGTTCAGTTTCAAGATTACTATTTGATTATGCTAAAGCATAGTGAAATTGTAAATGTAAAACTGGATTATTCACTGTTTGTATATCCAAACTTGTAGTTCCTTCAAAAGAAGCAAACTTGAATCCAAAGAGGGTTAAATTTCAGAGACATCATATGATACATCTTGTGTTCCATTAGTTTGATTGCATATGAATCCAGGCCACATGACCTATTTTGTCTTTTTGACTAGCCTGTGCTATTTAATGAAAAAGGTCAGTACTGAATATATCTTATTCATGGTTTCTTTTGTAGCTATTCTCCCATGGAAAATAAAATCTTCTGTTACAATGTACTGCATTCTGATGCCCGCAACTTGATGACCATTCAGAACTCATTGGTCGACATACTCAGTCCTGACCTGGCTATGCCAGTCCGGGGCGGGGCAACAACAACTAGATCACACGCAGCAATACATGTGCTGGGTAGGTTCCCTGTTTTTGTGTATAGTGAAGAAAACTTTGAACTCTCACAGTGCAAATCACAATACCAGTTACATTCATCAGAATTAATTGCAACGGTTTCAGATTGCCTGTGAAAACACCCAATGTGTATGGAGGAAGGCTTAGTCTCCAACTGACAATGTAGTGCTGGAAGGATTAAACAGTGCTCGTGTTGATAACAAAATTACATTCAGATCAGACTGTATGATGGTTTGAGCCACATTGATCACCAAGCATAAACTTTGGAATCATTGCCATATCAGCTGTCATTCTGTGAAGTCTGTGAGTGTGCCCTGGCCACAGAGAGGGGTAGTTGTAATACTAAGATTCTATTACATGTAATCTGTACATGAAAACCCAAATTGCCCATTTTATAACTAAATGTGTGCTTGTATTTTTTTATTGTAAGTTATTGTATGTGGCACTATTATTAAACATTTTATATATACATGTATATGTGTATATATATATATATATATATATATATATATATATATATATATATATATATATATATATATTGTATTTATGTATATATGTGTGTGTATATATGTGTGTGTATATATATATATATATATATATATATATATATATATATATATATATATATACACATACATATATATGTGTGTGTGTATAAATTAAGTACCTGCAATGTAAGACCACTGCCACGAGAGACCACCTGAGTTTTGCCACAAACCTGAGGACACTGAAGCCAAAACTCTGGGTTTTTTTTACCTTCAATAAAAGATCACATGCTGTATGTTACTGTTTTGGGATGGCATAAGGGTGGTCTTAAATAGCAAATATTACTCTATATATACAGACTAGCTTTATGTATGTAGGGCAGCTGGATTATGAAAACAGCTTGGTATATCGCTTAACTTTCTGCAAGACGCTCACTGTTTGAGCTACACACAATGACAGTATATTATACATTCAGGGGGATGTCTTGCATGTTTTAATGCAATTTTTGTTTCTCTTATTGTTTTCTTCATGCAGAATGTTTGTCACAGGATACACCATGGATTGTCTAAAATTGTGAGAGTGCATCAAAAAACATTCAACACTATTTTACTGAAAACAGAAGTTTATTTATGGTGCACACAAAATATCTAAAATTCTGAGAGTGCACAATGAAATTTAAAGATGTTTCATTTATGTTTCAGGTGTTTCTGCTTACTGACTGATTATATGATTCTTATATGTGCACAGGTTGCTTGGACACCCTGACCACAGCACAGCAGTTCAACTTGACAGTTCTGGAGGAGGAGAAGGAGAAGACAACCATAACAAAAGTGTACACAAAGGAGGACTACTCTGTCGTCAACAGATTCGAAGGTCAGTTAATATTGCGCCCTCTTGTCTCTGAACTTCTTCACTGATGGCAAATAAAAACTGCACTGTGTTGTTATGTTGCTGTCACTAGTAGTAATTCTGTTCATTTTTCCCTTGGTTCAACTGGTTCAGAGGTTAGGAATTGTGTACGTGGATAGACATGCATACATATATTTTTCCCTGACCATGATGATGTGCGTCGATTATGACTCTTCAAAGAGCAGGAATACACACATGTAGTTATGCAACTTGCAACATATTAAAGTAGTATATGTATGTTATTCTTTAATATATGTGCGTGCAGTCTAGCAGTCTTACACGCTAACACACTGTTGTGAACATTCCATAAACAGAATACTATATGCCATACATTGGAAGACGTAGTCTCTTTTGGTATGTTAACCCTTACAATACAGGATTCAGGATTCAGTCAACAGCTTTCTTTCTTTTCTTTTTCTTTTCTTTTGAATATAGACATGGTGTATGTGAATGTAGGTCTTTTTAGCAGTAATTTGATCTTGAACCATTAAAATAATTCAGGTCAATATGAATTTTTTTATTATGTTTAGTACCATTAGAGTTAACCTCTGGCCAAATGGGAGCCATGAGTTGGCGACTGCTGTCTGTACTTTGACATTCTTGCTTGCTTCATTGAGAGTAGACTGGTTCACCGAAGCTGTGATAAATATGGATTTACTTGAATACTTGCATGTGTGAACATCTGCTCATTGAGCCAGAGTGAAACTGAAACTGAAACACAGTCGTGTGTGTCATTGTTGAAGCTTTGTTACTACATCCTGAAAAGGTAAACAGGATCGTGAATGAGTACGGTATTTTATGTGTCAGGGCATGGAGGAGGTTGGGGATACTCTGGGCATTCCATTGAGGCCATACGCTTCATGGCTGACACGGACGTCCTCCTTGGAGGGTTTGGTCTGTTTGGTGGCAGAGGGGAGTACTATGGGAAAATCAAAGTAAGTACATTTCATTTAGCTGTCATCTTTACTTGCTGTTTTCTATGTTGGATCTTTAAAGCCTTCTCCCCTTGAATTAAGACTCAAGTCAACAGCTTCCCTTTGTGTGTGTTGGGTGCCAGTTCGCCAACCCATGCCAAAGAAAGATGTTGATCTGGGGCGTGTTATCATGATAGGTCTTGTCTACAGTTCCGATTCAAATGGTTTAGATTATTGTTGAAATTAGTCAAAAACATCAGAGCAGATGTTTTACCACCAGCCACATTTGGCCGGTTTAAAGGGCCAAGGGTTAAAGTCAATGAGGTTAAAAGTACCTTCATGTAAAACTCAGTAGTGTCTGGCTTAAAATGTGAGTAAGTTCAGAAAGGGAGCTGAAATTAATTTTGTGTCTGTCACTGTTTATTGATCATTTAAATGTAAATGCACAGAATTAGTAATGATCAAATTTTCAATGTATAAATACATTGCCCCAAAAACTCATTTTCTAAATCGTGCATGCATATGGAACACATATGTAACAGTTCTAGAATGTTGTTTCAGGATATAGATACATCTTAAAATTTTTGTTTGTCTTTGTAGGTGTTTGAGTTGGGTCAAGAAGGAGGAGAGAACGAGACCGATGGAGACCTGTTAGCCGAGACCGAGGAAGTGTCTTATGAGTGTGGAGCCAGGTATAGTTTTAAAAACATTCTGTTTTTTTTTTTTTTTTCATTTAAATTGACCAAACGTGCTGCAAAGTCATGTAATTTAAATAATTTTAAAATTCTGCTATTGACAAGTTTTAATGGAAGGTGCTGATGTAAAAATTTTTTATACTTTGCTTTTTATGGAGATGCAAGACAAGTCTCATTTTCTGTGATATTCTTGTGTTTTGGCCACAGGATAGCTGGATGTTGAACCAGCAACCTTTGTACCTAAGGTGTGGTCAAAAATGGCAAAATCCATATATCAACATGCACATATCCCCCATTCTTGAAAAGGATTAGCTCAATCAGCTATCCATGAATGCCACGATCAACAATGGAGGCATGGTCTAGTACATGATACAGGCACAGTGGTCCTCTTCTTATAAGGCCACCCCAAATGCAACCAAAAAGTAGTCTTATAAGGGGGGTGGGTGTCTCTTGAGGGGGAGAATATAATAGAAATACCATACTTTTTGCACAAGAATGCTGACCTTTCAAGAGGGGTGGTCTCTGGTGAGAGGGGCCTTAAGGGGGGGGGGGGGGTCACTGTACTGTATACCACAGTGTCCTGGAATTGGGGCATAAAGACCAGTATCTTGCAGGGGTGGTCTTCAAGATGTCATTTCTCATTGTAGTGGTCTCACAAGACAGCAAGCGCAGTATCCCCCCCTCCCCCCCAAAAAAAAAAAGAAGATCAATTGTGGGTTTTGATCATGGTCTTTTGGTGACTGTTGCCCTGATCAGCTTATGTGTGTGTTACAGGGAGAAGTACGCCATGTTGCTGGATGAGCCAGTACTGCTTCAGGCCAACAGTTGGTATGTGGCGTGGGCGCGTGTGTCAGGCCCCAGCAGTGACTGCGGTTCCAGTGGCTGCTTCGCTGTCACCACAGAGGACCAGTAAGTCTGCTGTGTCTCTTGTAAAGTAACAAGCGGTTGGCATGGATAGATGCTGCCAGATTTTTGCTGATAGCTTTTTCAAATCTGTGTAGATTAGATGTACAATGTAACCCAAAAGTAAAATTAAAAGTCATTAGAAAAAAAATGAAGAAGCCAAGAGATGGTTTTGGTTATAGTTACATCTCAGCAACATGCTGTAGACACTTTGTTTTGACAAACAAACGTATCCAGGCTGGTTTTGAATGCATGATTGTTCTGCAGAAAAGATGACTTGAAATTTTTAAACTATATAAACCTCATAATACTATACGTATGGTGGATATCTAAAATTGCCTCAAAGTATGAAAGAGAGATGTACATGTGTGTACTTTTTTTTTATCCTTCAGGGTAGTGTTCAAATTCAAGAGCTCCAAGAAGTCTAATAATGGCACAGATGTAAATGCTGGCCAAATACCTCAAATCCTGTACAGGTGAGTGTGAAAGTCTTGTCTGATGTAGTTCACTCGTGTGACTAATTATTACACAAAGTCAGGTGAGCTGTGATAATTACTATACACATTTCTAACAAGTAAAAAGAGCTTGCAGGTAGAAACTACATGCTCATAATGAAGTCATTTTTTTTTAATTGCCCTGCAGGTCATGCTTCAGCTTGTGCAAGGGCAGCTGTTGTGGCAGGTGGAGCATGACTTACCAAGCCATGCAAGTCACCAAGGCCTTTACTGAATGAGTAGAGAATTCACATGTGAATTTCTTAGATTCCTTTTTGCATTTGCTCTTACTGTCTGTGATAACTGGCTGACAGTAATATTAGGACAATTGCATTGTGATATTTATATAAGACGAGGTACAAATCAAGTTGTAATTATATAGATTGTAGGTACCTTACATAATCCTGATTACAAGCTTTCTTGGTGTTTCCAGCTATGATCCTGCTGTATGTCTGATCATATAGCTTTAGATGAAGGCGACAATTACTAGGTTTTGAAAACTATAGCTTTAGATGAAGGCGACAATTACTAGGTTTTGAAAACTGTAGTTAGTGACATATTGACTGTGTATAATTCCAGGTTGCCTGTACATGACAGTGGGCCTGGTGGCCGGAAGAACGACCAAGCGGAACCCGCACACATACTCAGCAGGGATTTTTCATGCAGTGTTACCTCAGTAAGTCACAACCTTGTGCCGTGTTCACGTTTAGCTGTCACAACTGACAGGGACACTCAGTGAGTGACTGAGTTGTAGTGTCTTTGTGTCAACAAATAGTACCATGTATGGCTGAAGCTGATGCAAGCTTGTTAAAGCCAGCAACTTAGAAAAATGTTTATTTTTGTAATATACCTAAACCCAGAGTATTCCTTGCACAGGATGTTGTGGAATTTGGAAATTATTTGTGATTTAATTATTCATGCAGTTCTTGCAGTGTAGGAACAAACTTTATTTTCTGGGTTGTGCATTTGCACAGTTTACTTTCGTTTCAGCAATGCTGAAATATGTAGGGTACCACACTGGGAATGCAAGATTAGACAGTGTCATTACCATATCCAAACCGTAGTCCTAACAAAACAAATCCAAGTCAATTCCGACCAAAGGCAATGTTCCTTGGTATGTATAGCTGAAAAATATAAATTTATAGTTCGTATTTACCCAAAAGAGACCAAAACGTAAGTGCAAAGGTCCATAGGGGGAAAAAAAATTTATCTAGTTTTCACATGACAGAATGCAAAAAGTTTTGTTTGAAATTATAGGCCTATTTCAGTAAATTGGCTTGAATATTTGCATCATTCATGCATATACAGGACCATACAATTTATGAAAAGGGACCAAAATTTGCAGCACATCAGAGAATTTGTAAGTGGAGGTTCGTAACTTGTTGAAAATGTCAATAAAATTCAGTATTTAAAAAGGTACTACTTGCAACCACCATCTCAACAATGATCATCATGCATATAAGTCCACAAAGTGACATCAACACCAACAGCAATCCATCAGAAAAGCCCTCTAGGCCTAAAATGACCATCAATAAGAATCTAAACAACATGATTATATAATTCGATGTGTTTGACATTGTTGTGTTAGTTGGCTTCATTTTCTGATAGATGAGCTAACATAAAAACTGGCTGTTTATGGATGAGGCTCATTACAACATAGTTTAATCAGTCTTCATACTATGTTGTATGTCAGAAGTTGACAAATAAGCACAGACAGCCCATTTATATTTAACTCTTTCAGTGGCAAGTGTTGGACTGAGTCAACAACTTTCCTTGATGTGCTTTGGGTGCAATGTGCCCAACATGTGCCAAGGAAAGCTGTTGACTCAGACC
Source organism: Hermodice carunculata (assembly GCA_964020975.1). Taxonomy (NCBI): domain Eukaryota; kingdom Metazoa; phylum Annelida; class Polychaeta; order Eunicida; family Amphinomidae; genus Hermodice; species Hermodice carunculata. The sequence continues at coordinate 93,709,248 of OZ026619.1, forward strand.
ATTATTTTCTGTGGAACTATAGGCATGCTGGTACTTGAATGAAAGGTCTTTAAACAAGGAATATGAATCTAGCATCCTTATTATATTATTGAGAGCAGTTCGTCGTCAGTAATTTGTCTTAAGTTGCAGTTGGCACTGAAAGAGTTAAATATTAACTCAGACTATTATTTTCTGTGGAACTATAGGCCTGCTGGTACTTGAATGAAAGGTCCTCTCGCAAGGAATACGAATCTAGTGTTCTTATTACAATTGAAAGCAGTTCATCTACAGTAATTGACTTTAGTTGCAGTTGAAGTTGCAGTTGGCACTGAAAGAGTTAAATATCGACTCAGACCGTTATTTTCTGCGGAACTATAGGCCTGCTGGTACTTGAATTAAAGGTCCACTCGCAAGGAATATGAATCTAGCGTTCTTATTACAATTGAAAGCAGTTCATCTTCGGTAATTTGACTTTAGTTGCAGTTGGCAGTGAAAGAGTTAATTTTGTGAATACTTTGAATGGCATCATTTGCAGGACTGTTTCGAGTCACTACTAAAGCTGCTACACTGGAGCTGGAACACTTTCCATGTGGCTGTGCAGGAGGTGCCCAGTCTACGAGGGGCCAACATGACTGCCGCCATGCTGGATCTGGACAGACTGGTCTACATGAGCATGGCCTGTCTGCGACTTGTACGCACATATATCTGTGAAGTCTACCCTATACAAGGTATTGATAGAAATCCATATTACTACTGGTCTTTGTTGATAAGGATGACAGTATTAACTGCATAAATTATTTCAACAATAACTTTTGTCTACATCTGCAGCTGGTTGCATCTTCTGACCCTTTCCTCCTTAAACCGGCCATGACTAGATGGTGATCAAATGTCATCAGCTGCAGTATTTTCAAATAATTTCAACAGTTACAAAAAAAAACTTTGAATGAGAATTGTAGATGAGATGTATCAAAACAATTTGCCCCAGGTCAACAGCTTTCTTGCTGTTGGTTGGGCACTAATTCAGCACTGAAACCAACACCAAGTAAAGCTGTTGACTCAAGCTTAATTAACGAGAAAGGGTTAGCCCTTGCCTACTCAGATTGCACAAAAGAACACTAGATGTTAATGGTCCACTGCTTTAATGTTTTTACTTAAATTTCATGTAATAATAGAAAACACTTTTTACATTATATTTTCTAAGGACCGAGCAAGGGTCACAATAGCTAGAAGTTGTAGGAGAAGTTCGACCGGTTTCGTTGTGTTTCACAACTCGTCAGGAACTGTGGGCTAACCGACGTTACGTCTGATTTATATGCCGAGGGGTAACTTTCTGTTGTCACGTAAAACACGCTATTGTGATTGCGTAACACAGAATCTCGGTTCTACCAAGACGTTATTGTCAAGGTGAATTAGATTCAAAAGAATTTGAATCCAGGCAGGCCAATAAAATAAGGACTGCCGTAAAAACAATGCTGGGGGTCAGCAAGTGTAATTAATCAGACATCTAGGTGGTGGTACTACCGTACCACAAAGCCCTGAACACAGGAGCTTGGGACTGTGTGTGAGAGCACAGTGTGGGTGCGTATGTGCGGTTTCCCTATGGGTTGCATAGGTAATATGCTACCCAAAGCAGAATCTCATGGAGGGATGAACTCTGAACATAAAATTTTAGCATTAGACCGAGCAAGAGAGCTCATCTCCCCATGATGTTGAGACCGAAAGGTTCAATGGAGCGCAATTGGTGCATCCAATGTCTTTCCCTGTCAAGGCGCAACTGTCTGGTGCGTTCTAGACGGGGGGGAGTGCGGATATACTCTAAAATGTGCACTTTTAGAGCAAGACCCTGGTGGTCATTTTGGGCAAAATGTCTGCCCAGTGGCTGTGCAATGACTTTGTTACTGATGTAACGAAAGTGTTCGCGCAATCTGTCTTTGAGTGGGCGCATCGTTTGCCCCACATACTGTTTGTTGCATGTGACACAGGTAAGTAGGTACACTAGATTGGAACTTTCACAGCAACTTCCCTTGGGGACATGGTATGAAAAAAAAAAAAAATAAAAAAAATAAACTTTTTACATTATATCCATTATTATGGTGTGCCCCAGGTCCATGGCTTTCCTTGGGTATATTGTGCCCAACCTGTGCCTAGGAAAGCTATTGATGCAGTCTTGGTCTGACCAGGAAAGGGCATATCTTCATAAAACCCATCACATGAGTGACCAAAGCAAGTAGATTTAGGTGCTAGGTGGTAGGGGCCAAGGTCTTTACATGGGGCACAAAGTTTGCCCCCTAGAAAGGGGGGGGGGGTGTATTGTCCTGTTCGGTCAACTTAAAGAAATTGACGTGTGACCACTTTTTATAGCCACATGTCACGTGGGAGAGAAAGATAGCACAGATGATCCTTGAAATGAGCCTCATGCTGTAGGGTGCAAAGTTTTACTTCATACCACTGTTCAAACACATACACTAACTGTCAGCTGTTAGATCATTATGTGTATAAGTACATGTAGTTATTTTGTTAATGGTTGCATGATTAATGTGTACAGGGCATAGGCAGTGCTGGTGGTGTCTCGTCATATTGAGAGTATATGTGGTGGATTGTTGCAGGCATGTCCAGCAGAACACCCCCAGAGACCTCCAAGCTGGCAGAGTGCATAGGAAAGACACGACTCTTGCTACGCAAAATCCTCCTGGACACACGGCAGGGAAAGGTGCTGAACAAAATAGCTGTGCCGGCAGAAGATAGAATACGAGTGAACAGATTAGCCAATCGTATTCTGGATGAGTGCCACCACACATTTACGTCCTGTTTCCATGCATTCTACCCAACAAGCAGCCTCAAGTGGACCTGTCTCTGTGAACTACTGCTGCAGATAGAGCCTGTGAGTCTTCATCTACTTTGTACTGACGCTACCCATTGGTTCATTGTGCTTTTGTACTGATGCTGGTGATTGGTTCACTTTACTCTGTACTGATGCTGGCCATTGGCTTATTTCACTCTGTACTGATGCTCTCCATTGGTTCATCATGCTGGAACTGGGCATTGGTTCCTTTGATTTTGCAATGATGCCTGTCATTGTTTCATTTTAATGTGCACTGATGCTTGCTACTGGTTCAATGTACTGGTCCTGGGCGTTGGTTCATTTGACTGTGTACTGGTGGTAGCCTTCAGTTCATTGTAATTTGAAGCAACTGATGCTAGTTCAATGTGTGAGGTTAATGATGCATCGCAAAAATTTGATTTTTATGCAAACAGGTGTACTTGAGCACATAAACAAATGTGAAAGTCTTACTGGACAAGTGCATTGCATTTCAATATATAAGTTTATGACAGTATCAATGTTTTGACTTGTCAAAACAAGAATTCCTGTCATCCTAAGTTATGCAGCTGTTTCTATAGTGTTAGTGAAGTTTGACCTCACTCACAGTCTCTCTTAAATGGGTAAGAATCTTGAATAGTGGTTATCTTTTGACTTGCCATTTTGATATAACTTTTTTAATGAGAAATTTGAATGTTACAATTATCATTGCATCTGAAGCAAGTATACATCAAAACAAGCCTGTACGTGTAGATTAACTGACCAGTTGTTGTGGATGTTTCAGGGTCAGGGTGACATCGAGGGGTGTGGACGCCTGCTGGCTGCAGTCATGGAGGCCTTGTGTCACCCCACTGTTAAGCTCACCAGCGTTCTTCCCGTCAACTGCGAACATGAGACTCAGCCCGTCATCAAGAAGACCACGGGAGCTGATGACAACACTAACAGTGCTGCTCAGATGCAAGACGCTTGTCGATTCCCCATCTTGGTGGGTCACATGACCCAGAGGACAGAATTAGAAGGAGCTGGCCTTGGGCACTGTAGCTTTAAGGAGGTGCTGGACCGATTGCTGTCGATAGTAGCTCTTCCTGTCAGACAGATGCTGAAACAGGTAGGAGCTTATTTGACTCATACAAAATCGTTCTGACGGATTAAACCTTTCCCCTTGAACTAAGACTGAGTCAACAGCTTTCCTTGACATGGAGTGGGTGTTAAGCTAAGCTTCAGTCATGACAAGTTTCCACAGGGAGCCATTTGAATTTTATTTATTTTATTTTATTTTTTTTTTTTTTTTTGCAGTTCTAGTTTTTCATCAAATTGGGCACAGCAGAAGGCTAAGATGAACAAATTCTAATTTTCACTTACAGATTAATACACAGCGTATCATGCATACTCTCCAGTCATGTCATGCTTGTTACAGCAATATCATAAAATTGCATGGACATATTTCGCTCAAATTTGGCACAAAAGTGCCTCGCAAGGCTACAGTAAAACCTGTCACCAAAGACCACCATCAGGGAGGATAGTTTGTGATCTTACTAGCCATTTGGTCTCTGATGAAAGGTGTTAATGATCGAGAAAGTGCTAACTGGGGTACTTTGAAAAGTGGGCTTAACTCTCTCAGTGCTACATTTTGGACTGAGTCAACAGCTTTCCTTGGCACATGTTTGGCACCATGTGCCCAAAGCTCACTGAGGAAAGCTGCTGACCTGGACTGTCTTATTCTATGTAACTTCAGGCATGCTGGTACTTGAATGAAAGTTTGTTTTTTTTTTGTAAGAAATATGAATCTAGCACCTTTATTATAATTCGGAGCTGGTAGTCTTAAGTAGTTAAACTTTAGTGGCAGTTGATAATGGAAGAGGTGGTCTTTCATTGGAGTGGTCCCTTGTGACAGGCTCCATTGTACATTGAATTGGTTACTTGTGTTTTTCACCTGGAGGAGCCGTACTAGTGAATGTGCATGTTTGTACTTCCCGGAGTTTAACTTAGTGCCAGATTGAATGTGCTTAACCCTTTCCCCCTTGAATTAAGACTGAGTCAACAGCTTTCCTTGGCATGGGTTGGGCACTAAGTGCCCAACCCATGCCAAGGAAAGCTGTTGACCTGGGGCATGTGATCTTGATAAGTCTCATGTACATTTCTCAGTCAAATTGTTTTTCATAACTGTTGAAATTAGTTGAAAACACTGAAGCAGACGACATTTGACCACCAGCCGGTTTTGGCCGGTTTGAGGGGGAAAGGGTTAAATGCAAGCATTTTCTAACATTTGAACTGGGAAGTTTATAAGTCTGGTGTGATAATTAGCCATTTAAGAGCTATGTGTATTAACTTAAGGTGAAAGAGACTCTGTCAACTAATGTCCCATCCATACAATTTTATCTTCATCCTCAGCAGACAGAAAAAAATTGAAGCCTATGTTGAGAAACAGTGGGACATGGGACTTAAAGTAGATCTTTATGATTGAAAACTTATTAGTGACTGAATGTGTGAACAAAATGAACAATTCTTGCTCTGTTGTACCTTGTTGTCTGTATTGTTTGTCTGTCACTCCGTAACATACATTTGACCTGTTTACAGGAGGCAGTGACCTACCCCGGGTCACTGGTGTCCAACACCTGTGCCTTACTAGCAGCAGTCATCAGCGAACTGGGTGCAGCCGCCACGGGGTCAGAGGTCAGTACCTGTACATGGAATAGTTTCCTGTTCGAGTGCGTAGACAATAACTGCCCTGTCTTGTCAAAAAACTTGGCACTTCCAGCCTCTTTTTCTGTTTTCAACAGTTCAAAACCTTAGAGGATGCCTAGGATGATTATACAGTGGTACCTGCTGTATGTGACCACCCCTTCTGACAAGAAAAAGTGGCTACATACAGCAGGTGACCTGTCACCACAGGTAAATTTTATAAAGAAATTGACTCCTATGTCCAAGCCTAGTGGCCACAAAAAACAATGCGGCTGCTCATGGCAGTGGTTGCATACAACAGGTACCACTGTATTCCCATAATGTACAGTATTTTTTTTTTCATGTGGCCTGGAGGCACACATACATGTGTATATTTTTAAACCTGGAAGGATCAGAATTAACAGTAGGTATAACATGAGGTATTTTCCTATGGTCTGTTAGACAGATTTCCTTCAAATAGTATGGTGCATTTGTGCTATAAACACCTTTGCTAGAGATGAAATGAGGGTCCATTTGCACCAAATTTGAAGTGAATTTGGGAAAGATGGTGAAAGTTGCCCCCCCCCAAAAAAAAAAAACACACAAAAGCATCTTGCCAAAATTACTATGTCATTTGTCAAACAGGTCTATTTAATAAAAATCTCTGGAGAGTTACTTGTTACAAAATAAGAAAGAAAAGAAAATGGTAGATACCTGCCCAATTTACATTTTCTCCAATTCTGAAGAGGATGCGACCAGTAGGTTTGGAGGAAAAGTTTAAAATTATAATGTGAAACTGTTGATTGGCCGAAGGATAAAGGATAAGCTCTGCTGACTGACAAGTCAGTGCACTTACAGATTCTACATTCCATAATTTTTCTGTACATTAATGGGCAGATTAGCTTAACTGCTGAACATGCAAAAATAAAACAACACTGAAAATAAAGAAATTTACAGTCCACAGGTACATCGGTATCCATTCTTCAAAACCCCTTGGGGTCCACAGCAGCTAGTTCTGTATCTTCACAAGTGATATATGTTTGATGTTGGGCAGAACACAATAACCTCATGGTGCTCATCTTCCTTTGGGTAGACACTGTTTTATAATCTGATGTACCCTCGTAGTCTTCCTGTTTCCTCTGTTTAGCGCATGTTTTGAAATATGCTTGAACCAAAAAATCTGAGAACAAGTATTACAGGAATGGTAACATTTTTGAAGGAGTGACCCAATTAATATATGTTTGATTCATTGCGGTTCCTTTTAAACCAGGTACACAATAAGGTGATTATGATTTGTTTCTGCAGACCGAGCAGCTGGGATCCACTCGTCCATTGATGACCACACCCAACCGGTTCACCCGCACTAGTCAGAGTCCCTACTGGAACACCGGCAATGGGAGCCCAGATGCTGTGTGCTTTTGTGCAGACCGGCCTGGCATTGTGCTGGTGGGTGTGTGTGTGTACGGAGGAGCGGGTCAGTATGACTACGACCTGGAGCTACTGGACGAGGTATGGCATTGAGTCGTGTTGCTGTTAGGTAACCTCTGAGGGGCTTGATGCTGGTGTATCCATCTGCATGCTACTTTCGCCCGTGAAAACTTACTATAAAGTATCTGATGCTATGATAAAATGTTTTCTCGCATACTTGAAGCGTTTTTCCCATATGATACTGATCTCAGTCTCACACCCCCTTGTAATGTTGCGCAGCCAACAAGATTGCTTCCTGCCCATGTGAGGCAGCTGTAAAAGGCGTGGCTTGTGTAGTGGCGGTGGCCAATCATGTTGCTTTGCGACCACCGTTTTGTAGTAAAACTTAAGTTGTCATGTGACTACTATGGAATACCATTTAAGCGCACAGAGTTAGAAGCCAGTTTTCAGTTTTATGCATGAATAATAGTGCATGTTTATGAAAGTCGGTCTCCCAAAATGGCATTATTGGAGAATCTTCTTTTGCTTCAGGTTTTTTCTGGTGATTAAGTATGTGAGGAAAAAAAAACCTGCATGCCTTGCATATGGGACTGTGTTAGGGTACTCGTTGGGTCATTTGGGGGCTTTTAGCTCAGTCTTATCTCATGCAAACTGTAAAAACGCCCCCAACTGGTGTCCCAACACAGTCCCAAGTGCTTCACCACACAAGATTCTCGTAATCTTCTTTTTTGTTATTAAGAATAATTTGCCAGCAGTCAACCGCTTGCCTCAGTGCAGTTTGAGTGTATTGGGTCTTAAGAGTGGAGAAAGGAAAGTCAAACAGATCTTTTTGGGGGGTTACCACTATCTGATAGGGTAATCTCTAGGTCACACTTACATTATTCCTGTTCTCTATGACGGGGTGGGGGCCTGATTGGTACATGTGAGTATGAGCTGGGTATTGCCTTTGTTCCAAAGGAACCAGACCACATAAAGCATTTAATTTAAGTTGCAGTTCGTTCAATTTGAAAAAGTTTGTGTGGAGAAAAATGGAGGAAGAAAAATCTCCCTGTTGGACTGTATATTTGTTGGGAGTAGGAAGTCTGAGAAAATAAAGTGCATCTAGATCAACATTGTTATAAGTATTTGCTTGATTCAAAGTGTGCAAAGCAAAGCTGCTAAGCTGGGCTAGTTATTTTATATGAAATATAGACATGCTGGTACTTTGATTGAAAAGTCTTTTTATGATACGATTGATTCTCGAATCATTATAGTATTCACATGTTTTGTTAAGATCAGCAACAGTTTGATACGGACTCGCTTCGGTGATTTTTACAGCAAACTGAAGGAGGCGGGGAGCCATCTCACATGGGTCGCTGGAACAGTCTGGAGGTGATGAAAGGCACTTTTGGACCGGAGGAATGCTGCAATGACATTGCTGAAATCAAATTTGATAGATCTGTTTCTCTCAAGGTAAGCTCAGTGAAGTTAATAATCATGTAGACCTTTTTTTTGGGGGGGGGGGGAGCGTGGGGGTCATAGTTAGTGTTGTGTTAAGTTTTAAACCAGAATTAATTATAGTACAGTCCTGTAGGAGAGTAACAACTGTATACTGGTACTGTATGATTACAGTGTTAAGTCAGGGATGATTAGGGTATTAGAGTTTGCTGTACATTTACATGTTTCAAATTCAAACTTTGTGGGGAAAACTATCAAACTTTCATCCATAAGGCTATCCAAATTAGATGTCAATGCATGGACTTCTCATAGCCCTGCGACATACGTACATTTGTGTTTAAATTTTCAGGCCTTTGTGTCATGGAATTTTGGCACTAGGGTAATTAGCTGCCACGCACATGTACACCAAACACAAAACTACAAATAATGGCAAGATCAATTGCATACAAGTACCTCACCAAAATTAAGTTTCATCTGTACAAAGTATGTAATACAAGACCAACATTATAGCTTTTAACATGAACCATCCATTATATCTTATCTGGCAGTAAGCCCATACACACACACAGGTCTACAAAATACAGGGACAATTAGATTTGTACAGGTCTAAGAGCATACTGCTATCTGGTATTGATATCTGAAACAAATATCAGTAATGATCATCAAGTTGGTGCTTGATTTAACATTGAATTTCCCAAATGTCTAGATCATTTCAAACTGGCAGAATTCCCAAAACAACAAGGAATCAGAATATAGAACTGGATTCTATGTTGATATACTGTCCTTTTAGAAATTTTCCATGTTGCTCAATTGTGATTCTGAGTGTTGGAGATTGTTGGGATTTGATTCGGGTACAAAGCGTGGCCAGGTTCAGTATAACAAAATGCTCATGACCCCCGCTTTCAAACAGAAGTTATAGAATGCTCACAAATGTTTTGTTTGCTGAATGCGCTCCTGGTTACTGAAACAAAGTAGCAGTTGGTTTGCTCTAAATGTTCACAGGATGGAGTGAAGTATGCACTGCGATTGCGAAACCGAGGACCAAGAACTCTCAATGGAGATGGAGGGGTCAGCAAAGTCAAGTGTCCAGATGGAGTGACCTTCACCTTTAGTCCTTGCTCATTGAGCAGCAATGGCACCAACCATACACGGGGCCAGATTCCACAGCTTCTGTACTACAGGTTAGTATCTACAACTTTCTAAACAGGTTCTCATCCGCAATAAGGAGATTTTTGAGGGGTTTCTTGTTTTGTGTGTCTCTCATCAAGCAGTGGAGATCTGTAAGTCATAGTTGCACCAGATTCAGTGTTAAATGTTAAAAATGAATTTGCAAATCATATCTTCAATTTTGAAAGTTCACTGTTGCAGGGATTGTAATTTTTAAGGTAAGTTCATAATGCGAGTTTTCAGTTTGTGACACACCTCAGCTTGTTTATTTTTTAAAGGTGAATTGTCTTCAGTTAAAATCTTTAATACAATGTAGTACAGTGAAGTATGGGACTGCTGATTGCTTATGCATATACTGAAAAGTGCTGTATTTTTCACATGTATAAGTTTTACAAAAATAGGATTTGAAATATTTCCTTGAAACAAATCCCCTCAAATTTACGGGAATTCACTTCTAAAAGTCTGCCATGTTGAGAGGGAAATTTAACCATAAAAAACATGAAAAATAAGCACTTTACAGTGAATGTATCAGTGCTTGTTGTGTGAATTTGCAGTTCTCCCCAGGAGGGTGATCCTCAAGTACAGAACAGCCAGGCTTTGCTGGAGTACCAGGCCAGGAAGAATGTGATTGGCATCGCCAGTGCTGTCGTCAAGGTGGCCACTGACCTGCTGCACAGAGCCAGGGGACTAACTGGTATCACTGCAATCTTTATATTAGTGCATTGACTTAGGGGAAAAAGTTTGGTCCCGGGACCTGCAAATAAATTATGTTTACTACCCGGGACCCATAGCCCTGGTACCCATAGCAAAAACCCTTACTGAAATGATACACAGAAACATATTTTGACTTGCTTTTATTCAGGTACATTCGACAAGTTGCCTATTCCTGAGAGAAAAAAATAAATAAATTAACATTACAATAAAAAAGGCAGGAATACACATAGATCTATAGTGTGTTTATTTATATCAGAAGTAGTTGGGTATTAAAATTTTGATTTGGGACCCGACTTTTTGTTATTTTGATGGGGGTGGGGGTGGTCCCGGGTGCCAAGTCAATGCACTACTTTATATGTAATCACTGTCAGCTGACCGTTGATCAACATCCTTGTAGACCTCTACGTCCCAACCTTGACCCCTTCAAACCAGCTAAAATCAGGTGTGGGGAAAATATCCAACAGGTGCTAATGAAATACAATTTGAATCAGAACCATAGATAACCCATATCAGCATGCCCCAGGTCAACAGATTTCCTTGGGGTGGGCTGAGACTTTGCACCCAACCAACTCCAAGGAAAGCTGTTGACTCAGTCTTAATTCCACAGAAGGGTTGATACAAATAATATCTCAAACCAAGTTCCATGTGTGTTTTGCCTGCTGTTGAATCCTGTAAGATATCACTAGTATGTGACTGATGATGCCCATTGCTGGTGGATGAAACTGAAAATATTTTCAATCAGAATTATTGTATGTACAGGACCACAAAACATTGCAGACTTTGTGGTATTTGAATGTATTCCAGTCAAATACTCAACACTGAGGAGAGTGCAATAGATATTCTTCCAGGCCAACGGTGGCTGAGCTGATTTTCATTTCAGATGAGAAGATCACAGATGTATTGGGGACTTCGCAGATGTTCTCGACACTTCTTCCTCTAGTACTGGCATACATCGGACCTGTAGCGGAACAAGACCCGAGGGTGAGTGAACACATTCAGTGTCTTCCTTTTGTTTAATAGCTCCTGCATTGTGAATAACAAATCTTGTTTATAAATTATGATTTATTGAACGTAAATGAGCTAGTTACTCATTCATAAAACCACATGACGTTCTCAAGGAAGCCATCGCAGGACACTCCCATCTGCTACATGTTAAAAGTAGTTAAATTTGCATGCACTTTGTCACAGTCAATGTGAATTCATGGCTTGGTGGAATAGCAAAACACTCGGTGAATTCAAATTGGCTTGTGATGGTATTCATACATAAGATATCTCCCAGTAGTCACCAATAGTTGACATGGGGTACTATTTTGTTGATGTTAGGTCACTTGAAACATCACTTGACTGAAGTCAAAGATTGAAATTGATATATTTATAACTGATATGACATTGAGATTATATTGTCATGTCTTTATTCAATAAAATGAAAGGCAGGGTCTAGTTTTGGAATATCAGAGGTCAGTTTACAGTCTGGTATCTGGCTTTATTGACTTCTTACTATTTGTGGTTGCACATGCAGAGAACTGGTGAGTGCCTGTGTTTATCTTCCATCACGTGATGCTGTTTCAGCTAGCAATTGCCACAGTGATACCAAATGCTCTGACAGTTTCTCTCCAACCACATATATATATAAACCAATGGGTGCCACTTGCCCACTTACTGAATGCCCTATCAGTTGATTTTTGTCCAGAAGAATGATCACTTTGTTAGACCTGTCTCCGTTTGGAGGTGAGGCATATTTTAATATCATGGTAAATGTTTCTCTGTGTGTTTGGGGGGGGGGGGGGCAGTTACACATTCATGTCCATTCTGTATCCTTGTTGTGCTATGACTCAGCTGTTTGAAACTTTACAACAGGCATGTACCACTGGGTCAGCCATCTGAGTTATGCCATCTGCAAGTAGAGAGAGCCATTCTTCCAGCCAAATGCAATTGCGTTTTAAAATGTATTTTTTGTTTTATTTGTCTGATGCAGAGTGCTGTTCAAGTGCTGAGCTTGGTTCAGGAGGTGCTGCCCCCTGTGTCAGAACTGAACTCTCAGCTGGCAGGGCATCTGCCCCTGTCAGCCACCATGAACATGGTGACAGAGAATGGCAGCACGTCACTGACCAATGGGTATGCCTGTGGCTACACCAATGGCTCAGGGGAGGGCAATACCACATCCCAGCACTATGCCATTGTCGAGAGCGACCACCCTTACAAACCTGCTACTGTGGCCAACTACAAGGTATATGGAGAACCTTTTCACTTTTCCAGGTGTAATGAATTCTTCATGATGAAGTAGCTTTGTCATATTTTCCATAAATTTCTTCCTTTCAATCCCAGAAGTGAGTGCTCGTGAACATCATTTGTAAGATCACAGTTTCCAATGAAAAAGTGTTGCACATTCAAACCATGGGGAAACTTGCATGCATGTACACTTATATGGAAAAAACATGAACACATAGAAATTTAAATGTAAATGTTTTTATACATATCTGTGTGTGCGCGTGTAGGTCTTTAAGCTTCGTGCCTCCCCACCCCCACCCACACACATATAAATATATTCATATAAAATCTTCTTGGCAATTGGAAAAAAAAAGCTCATTTTGAAAGGCACATCATGGAAAGTAAAGTATATTATAGAGCAGTAGTGATGGTTGAAGGTAGAACTTAATCCACCCAGCTATATTGATACATCAGGGGATACCTGCCAGGTGCATAATTGTGAATGGACCACTGCACTGTAATGTGGCTTGGTGTAATCCCCTTGTGCAGTAACATGTATTTTAAGGGGTGTACTTTGTGTTGGGATAAAAGAACCTGTACCAATAAATGAACAAACACATTTTGTATTTCTGATTAAAAACTAGTAATTGTTGCTTAAATCGTAAGTGCATGCATGCGTGGATGTGGTAATTGGTGATTTCCCATAAACTTGATGAAAACAAACAAAGTTTTGTTCCTTCAGGTGACATTTCCCGAGAGCGTGAAGTGGATGGCGTTGGAATTTGACTCCCAGTGTGGCACGGCCCAGGCAGAGGACACTCTTCAGCTAGCCATACCTGCACGAACTGCCTTCAAGGGCAAAAGGGCATCAAAGTCGGAGCAGTCTGATGGAGAAGATACAGTGTGGTGGCACGTGCTGAAAAAGTTCCATGGAACAGCCAACTGGCCGAGTATGGCTGTCGTTCTGCCAGGTATAGAACTATCAGGGTCACTGGTATCTTGTGTAAGTGTGGTAGAAGTGGGTATGTCAGCATGTGTGAATTACACATGACCATACCCATAATAGTGCCAAGTGTCTGCGAGATATGCACTATGTTTCCCACTAGGTGCCTGTGAAAACTGTTGACTTTTAATATTTTGGCCTTTGGATCGCTTACTGGAAAGAACCAAGGCAGGAAAAAAGGCAGGATTTGATCTTAACAGAATCTGCTCACTACTTTAATATGAGAAATGTTAAGAGCCAGCCATCGTAATATGTCAACACTTTATGTATGCATTATCAGTCACATAGACAAACAGTTGCTGAACTGCACTAAAGGTTTACATTGGTACCCTCGGCAATGGACATGAACACAATACCAACCTTTTTGTCAACTTACTGTGGAGGTTTGCTGTAGATAAATCATTACATAGATTTATTGATATAAATCATTACATAGATTTATTGCTAGCGAAGTTAACTTTGTATCCTTGAATGTTGCAGGCAATGAAGTACGCTTCTCCCTGGAGACTGCGTCAGACTACATCAAGGATGACAAGGCGTGTTTGTATGGCTTCAAGTGCTCCATAGTGGGGTATGAGTGGTCTACTCAGGCAAAGGAGGTAAACATTCCATTCATTGTTGCCCGTAGAACGAAATGATCATCAGATTTTATCAATTGTTATACTGTGTGATTGATTGGAAAATTTCTTTGAAGTGCTTTTTCAAACTTTTAAAATGTTCCATAAGTCTAGTTTTTGACCAGCATTCTATTGGTAAGTTTTGTCGTGTGGGTGTAATATGATGAGTGAGAGTGTTAATGAGATGGGTATCTTCCGTCTGGCTGTGTAAATGTTTGGATCGAAGAGTTCTTGAATTGTAACTAGTTTCTGCAGATTCCTTTTTTACAAATTTGAATGACACTAAATTGTTGGCTTCTTTCATGTGCATTATGTTGTTAGAGTGAAAACTGTGCAGGTATTTGTGTTTTAGCTATGAATATTTTAGTGCAGACTGAGTATTCTAGCATATTAAAACTTGAAAGTGCTAATCATGGCTATAGTTATTCTCTCATTACCGTTAAACATATAATGGTTGAAAGATTCAAATTCCTCATGAAGGTATATGTCATTTGAATACCAGCAAGTCTAGTCTAAAGCAAAAAGTAGTCTTAGTCAACAGCTTTCTTAGGGACACTTTGCGTGCATTGCGTGCAAAGTGACCCGAGGAAAGCTGTTGACTCAGTCTTAAATCAGCAGCACAAGGGTTAAACAATGTGAGTGTTGGAGTGCAAACTCAGCAGTTATGCCAATATATTTGTTTTTCATTCCCAGCATAAATGAAGCACTCTGCAAATTTCAAATTTCCCTTGGTTGTAGGGCATTGTGCAACTGGAGAAGGAAATCTCATACCTTGGTGGAATGTGTGCTGCTTCACTCATGCGAAGAGATGCCCAGCTGCCACCTGGTGAGTAATGAGAGAAGTAAAACCGCTAGCAAAGAATGGCCAGAAGCCCCATCCAGCAGAACAGAATCAGGTTCAGACACTTGACTTGATACAACTCCAGTGGAATTCTGTCAGTCTGTGGAAAGCTATCCAGATAATCAAATACACTCAAGATATCTCAAGTACACCCAAGATCTTCAGAATGTTTCAGTGTATTCCAATGAATTTTGATTGTTCAGAAAATATATGTATATGTCTGTTTAAAATCTATTTAGAAAAAAAATATACAGCAGCAAGCAGCTTGATGTCAAGGGTTAGATAAAGTACCAAGATAAGATGAGAAATATTTGAAATCTGAGGTCCTGCAATTTTGGCCCCTACTATAAAGGAATTACAGCACAACTCATTAAGATACTGGAGATTGGATGAATTGAATGTTTATGGACCTTAAGATTTTGTCATTTGTGTCCACCCAATCATGGAGAGTTGCACATGTTACAATATGAATATTTACTGAGAGTTTGACCTGCCATGCATGACCATTTCCATGGTAACAGTTTTGCCACCCAGTTTTGCCACCGGGTGTGTGAGTCGAGTCACTATATTTTAAAGTACCCTTTTAGGACCTCCAGAGGGCAGCACGTGACATTATTGTGCACATATGATTGGTTTATTTTCGTGACAAATCCCTTTGAAGTTTCTGTTATTTAAAAGGAAAAATTTATACCAGTGAAAACCCTCAAGTGCTGCCATCTGGGGGTCCTAAAACGTGTTGTTCAGTTGTTTTGAAAGCTAATACTTTGTTGTTGTTGTTGTTGTTGTCAGCGGCCATGGAAGAGGTGGAGGAAGACCTAGACTTGGTGGAGGCTGGTGCTCAACAGGTGGGTTATACATTACTTAGTCTTGACCATTTGGCTGCAGTGTTTGGGCAGTTGAATGTTGACCTTGAATCAGATTTGTCAGCTGTGGCGAAATTGTCGTACCATTTAAATCATTTTCTGCATCTATCCATCAGGACGTTGGATGGAGTGTGTGTCTAATAAAAAAAATCTGCAATGTTTGTAGGGAGACTACATGTAAGCCAGGGCAAATTTGCTGGATATTGATTTCTATTTGAGATGAGTATTGTTTATAAAATGTGCAGGGATGTGGGCACTCTCAAAAATGAGGATTTTATGGGAAGCGCAGTCTGTTTATCACAGCTGAAAGACTTGAATTTCACCTTTGGAAAGGAAAGCCCATGGACCAACTACGCTGTTTGCTGGCCCTGACAGATCTGACATTGGGAAATCAGCGTAGTCATTGTTGGCACTGGAGAGGAGAAATAGATGCTGTGATTGCTTAGTAAGCTGTCATTTTATCTCAATCATGAAACTGAAAAATTTCTGTAAAGATCTTCAGATCCTAGAAGTGTGAGTTCACATTAAAAGTATATAATTATCCGGCACAGAGATATGATCATGTGTTGTATTCTTGCAGATCTTTAATGTGCACCAGAACCTTCTAAGTAAAGGGTTTGCGTTGTCAAGGGCGCCCTCTATCAGTCAAGCCTTGGAGGGCAGCATCCCATTCAGTTGGCAGTCCAATGAGCGCTCATTCCTGCGAGACTTTGTGACATGTGGGCAGGGAACCAGTGGAGGAAGACTGGCGAGGTAAGCACAGCTTTAAGAATGCAAGTAACAATGGCTGGCGGAGGAATACTGGTGAGGCACATACAGCTTTACGGGTACAAGTTACAACAGCCAGTGGAGAAAGGTTGACAATTCAAATACAACTTTAAGAGTGCAAATGAGAACAAACAATAAAGACTGACAGCAGAGTCTAGTACTTTAGGAAGCTGTATATTTACTTGGGAATGTTACTAAGTTAAAGCTGTAAGGGTAGAACCCAGTCAGCATCTAGTTGATTTACATAACCGCTGCCAATAGGTCAATACATCTATTCATAATAAAATATATCGACAAATTTTGTGAATTAAAACTTTTAAGGTTATGAAGGATGGTAAAAGCAGGAAAACTTGAGCGAAAGATCACAAGTCTTCAACCGTATGCCATCAAGCAATCTGAGGTTGAAATCTTCATGAGAAAGACCGTGACAAAGTATTGCATGTACTTAAGCAAAAGTCTGAGTGCCTGTAAGCTGATTGTGTAAGCGTTATTGTTTCTTGTAGGTGGTTACAGCCAGAGTCGTACCTGGACCCCAAGCAGTGTGACATTGTGTACAACAAGGACGCCCTTCGCTGTAGCTGGCCAGCTGTCATCACTGTGCAGACCAAGGACCAGTATGGAGAGATCGTCAACGTGCCCAGTCTCAAGGTAACCTTGTGTGGCTTGTTGGCTGGGCTTTGAGGCACGCCGCTCAGTGCATACGGTGACCAAGAAACTGTTTTCAGAAACCCCAAGTAGCATAACACAGAAAATGGGAGAGTTTGCAGAAAAATAGTACAAAAAGCAGGAGTCCTAATTTGTTCGAAATGGGGAGTGCCATCTCAAAAGTGGGGCAAATGAAAATCCATGTGATTTGTGTGACCAAAAAGTGGAAGATCTTAGGTTTCTTCTGGAGCTTTCACCCTCAGTTTTGACATCATATAAGTCCTGTTTGTGGGGCATTTCATAATTATAGTGCACCCCAGAAGCAAAGCAGATTGGAGTTTTGATTCAACATAACTTTCAATACCTTCTGAACTTGTAAGGTTATGCATTATCGTGTTTGGGAGGCAACTTGTACAGATGACAATTATGGGTCATGAATATTAATGACATGAATTTAAAACAAATGGGACGAGCATGGAGACAGAAGACAATTTCATGGTTACCTTAGTACACTGCTGTTGATCACCCCAGGTATTACTTCCTGCACCTCCTGCACAAGTCAAGATTTCACAGCATTTAATGTTAGAACAGTCTGTGTGGAAAGTTTTTTCTCTTATCGGTCATTTCGCTCAAATTTCCAAAGTCCCAATACCTTAACATGTAACTTGCTAGCATTTTCTATTGGTCCAGGGAATTTTTTATCGGTAAAACTCGACAGACCGGTACTTTTCGCATGGGCTGTTTGAAGAAAAAAAACAAACTCAGATTTCATTCACATTGATTACATAGTGGGCATGTAATGTATTCATTTTGGTAACATGGATTTCAAGGCATTTTGGTTGCTTTGATTTCTTTGTGTTAAATTATTTTCACCATCTTTCATTCATTTCCCGTGAAAAACTGACTTTTTGTGAAAGTACATGTACATGTACATGAAGCATGAATTACGTTTTAAAGTTCAGTGGACTTTTATTATCTGACCCTTCACTGAAGTTGTCATTGGGTGCTGCCACCAGGTTCACAGGAGTTCTTTGTGATTGTGTTTATAGAATCTTCTTTAAGTTTGGTTGATCTTTGAACTTATGTGAAAATCTATGATGTAGCTTCATATTCACTGTGCAGTATGTTATGTAGGAGGAAAGCTGTATGCCAGTTTTACGTGAGTCTGCACAAGTATATTTCTGTCAGTTTTCGATCAGTCTCTGTACGCTCCACAGAGGAAGAAACTCGCAGGGCAAAAGGCCCACCAGTGGCAATACATTTCAGTAAATTGAGGATGTCTTCCAGGTTGAAGTGAAAGCAGTGCCCATTGTGAAAGAGTCGGCCGGGGATGAGAACAGGAAGCACATGAGGTTCAGCAAACATGACAGCAGCAGTCTGACCTTTGGTGGCCTGGCACCACCTGACCTTGACACGGCGTACCAGGTCACGGTCAAGGACAGGAAAGATGCATTCCATGCAATATGTATGATGAAGGTAGGTACCTGACCACAGTTTTCCCTCATTTAGTAGCACCGTCTTTGTGTACACTGTAATGATCACTGGCCAACATTGCTAGACACTGTGTTGTAGTTTGCCATCACGTGTATTTCATGGCTAATATACATATATATTGTATGTATACCATGCAAACAATTACCATTTTTGGTGTGGGTGCTTTTTTGTTTTTTAATAGATCCAAAGTCCAACTGTCTGTAATTTAACATTTATTTAAATAGTGACAAGCAGTGTCAAGAAAGAGTCAACTAAATCACACACTTCTTACACTTTCTATAAGTTTTTGTAAAGCCAGATTAGAATCATGTACATAAATTTACAAATAAGTCAGCTAGTAAATAAATTTTTACCCAGAGAACAAAGTAGTTTTGTATCACAGCTGGTAATACAAACCTTAGTCGTATCTCCTTGTTAAAGTGCCTTATTCATTTTGTCTAGGCCTATGAGAATTACTCGTTTGAAGAGCTGCGGTACGCTGCACCTGTTGTACGTCGTCCCAGTGAGAACATGTTGGTGAGAGCAAATAGTGATGGAACATACAGTGCCAACTGGACCCCAGCCGGCATAGGAGCTTACAATATTCATGTCACTATTGACGGCTTCAGCACAGGTAACAATGGTATCGGCATTAAAAAAGCGGGCTAACATAATATGTGTCATTGTTCTGTCCCTGTACTTAATGTTAAGTGTACCTACGATGCTTAACATTTTCATGATGAAACTGGTCTCATCACATCCTGTGCAATATATGAACAGATACAGCAGTGAGCAGAGTGAAAAATGACCAGTGTGATGAAATTTCAATAATTTTGTTTCAGCATCTATGATTGGCCTGTTAATCTACTTTTTAATTTTGAATTTGTGGGTTTTCTTGAATAAATTGGGAGGTCAGATAGTGAGAAATGTGACAAAATTGATATATGTAATAGTGTACCAGGATAAATTTAAGTATCGCTGTACTGTGTACAGTGACAAAAGTCTACTGATTTTTTCATTATGTTGGCTTTATGTTTTACAGTAGTCAATACCAGCATAATTTTTTTGTGTCTTCATATACATGTGACTTGTTCATGTGTAAGTTGATAATAATGACTTTTTTTCCCCCACAGGAGATCCATTCAAAGTAGAAGTAAAGGAACCACCGCAGGGAGTCACTCCTCCCACCCAGAACACCACCAAGAAACCAGGCCACCAGCCAAACAAGGTGCTACTATCAATCCTACATTCCACCTTTTTCATGTTGGCATGCCCATTCCTTTTCAGTGTGCTTGGCTCTAAGGCAGTTTGTTTCAACAAATGTCCCTGATGCCCATTGTAATTTGTGTACCTATCTATTCAGACTCTTCTCGCAAAAGCAAAAGTAGATTGGAAATTTACCCAGGGTCTCTTTTTGCAGTCCAAACTGCATGCCCATCTGTTCAAGTTCTTGGGTAGATCATACTTGCCTCAATCAAAATTTCACTCATCTGGGGCGACCATACATGCAGATTACCCGAGTCCTGAATGGACATTGAAAATTATGGCACACTATGTTAAACAACTCCCTTGTGATAAATTACAGATCTTTCCTTTATACTGTTGATTTGACTTGCAAAATTTTCCTGCATGATGTTGACCAGCCATCTTCATTTTGCCACCAGGTGGCACCAGTTTGCAACTCAGGTGAAGCTTCTGCATGCATTGTCGGTTCCATTCTGCCTCTCTTGAAAAAAAGGGCCTGGACTTCTTTTATTGTTGTTGTAGGAGCTTCTTATGGTTTCTTTGTTTAATTGCTACATCCATATTTTTGGTCTTCAAGGTAAAATTTAGCTTTATATTTGAGTGTAGATTTAGACAAATAATGTTATGAAGTCAGTTCACTGTGGTAAACCATTAAAATGAGCTATTGCAGTGACAGGAACAGAGAATATGGAACTTAGTCAAATGATTCTTGGTATTGATGATATGGAAGTTTTGCAGGACATTTGGCTTTGAGAAATAAATACATATGACTGTGCATCATTGTCAAATTGATATGCTACATATATATTTGCAGATGCGCAAGTTTGTGGCAAAGTACAGTTCTGGACTAAGAGTAAGAATAACTCCATCCCTACAGAGCGAACAAATAGGAGTTATCATTCCTAATGGCACCCTTAGCTTTATAGATGAGGTAAGATCAAGCTGTTGTAATATGCACACTTGTACTTTAGTGTACTTGAAGCACAATTTATGTCAGGTTCTCATTTGTAATGCAGTGGTAGCAGCTACTGTCAGCAAAAAACTGGTCTGATACTGCTGCTGGTTTAAATGCAGGTAAATGTAGCAAAGATATAATCAAGTGCATTCAATGCACAATCGTAAAAAAAGACCTGAGGTCTTTGAGGTGAGGCATTCTTTGCAGCTGGCACCATTTTATGTCTGCCATGTTGTGATTTTGATTCAGCTTTTTGTGAATATTTTATGCATGTTACTGTAATTACCATATTCATCTTGACAAGCGCACACCCCCTAATAAGTGAACACACCCCATTTTTTGACAGAAAGAACCCCCAAAATATCCCATAGTTTTCAAACGAGTGGTAGAATTTATTATTACATTTAGGATCTACATTTCTTAGCTTTTGTGGATGATTTTTTTTTTATAGCGTACTGTGTGCTTATCAAGATGAATATGGTATACTTACTTTTGCTGCATTTCTGTTTTCACTTATTTTGCTGATGGGAGAAATCCATGAACATAAAAACACAATGAAACAGTATTTTAGCATAAGTTTAACGAATTTGTCCAAAATATCAACATGAAAACTCCATTTAAATTCCCAAAATGCCAAAAACTGTAAAAATTTATACATGTAAAAATTGACATATATCTACAATAATTTGTGATAGTTGATGAGAACAAAATTATGAAATAGGTGTTGGGATAGTCTATTCTGTTTATTATTCAATGTAAATTTTGGCAAGGTAATGATAAAGTTTAAGGTCCAGGTCAACCGCAAAGCTGTTCTTTTTTCAGTCAATTTTGAATCGTCTCCAGTTTGTATGGGAATACATGTTATATGAAAGGTCAGTGTTTTGGTTTTTTTTTTTTTCTTTTGTATTGCTTGACAAGACATGTATTAGCTGCTGTAAGGAAAACTGGGATGACTACACCAAGTGGTGCAATACTTCAGGACAGGATTGCGAAAGGAAAGCTCTTTCAATGAGAAATTAGACTGTGTCATTGTCATTTGATTCCAGCAGTATACACCTGAAAATGCATTGCCACTATGGACGGATTAAACCTGTATCAAAAGTAAACATTTGTGTGCCCACAGATTCACAACGATGATGGTGTGTGGCTGCGGCTGGCGCCAGACTCCATCAAAAAGTGGTGCCAAGGTAGCTACACCGAGGCCTGGGCCCTGCAGTATAACCAGCATCTGGGGAAAACCCTACTGGTGCCTGTGGAGGAGCCCAAGTCCATACTGGATGAGATCATCAAGGAGACTATACTCAGGAGACTGCCAGAACTCATCCGTGACAAGCCTCGCCATCGTAAAGGTAAGTTAGTCAGTTTTTTGGTGACGTAGAGCAAATTCTGGGTTCAGGAAAAATAGGGCAAAAGGTGTTAATAGTCCTTCTTTGGTGGCAGGTCCAAAGTGAACACATAGTGGGCAGGTTGTCTGTGAATGGAGGTTAAATAACATGGAAAAGATACCAAAGGGAATGTGCCCTTATGTTTGGAAATGTTTTCATGGTCTAAATAAATAAATAAATATATATATATATATATATATATATATATATATATATATATAATATATAAAATAATTTCTTAATAATATAGATATGTAAGTATATATTTTATGCAGAAATGTCCTGACCATGAGTCCATGAAGCTAATGCTAATGATGTTTTTTGAATTTGCGTGAATGGCTATAAAATATTTTTAAAGTAATTATAAAGGGGGTCACAACAGAATTTTTGTTAATTACACATTAACTTTTTTCCAATTTTGAGTCCAGATTTTTGAAGTGCAAATTTGTCCCATATATGTGTGTGTGTATTTATATATAGTATCTGAGTGTTGATACATGTACACATATATGCAGTTATGGTGTCATGGTTTTTAAGCTTAGTCTGTATCTTGTAGGTGGACCAGGAATCTACCATGTGGTGAAGTGTGGCCCCTCTGGACACAACATCCGTTGTCGCCCTAACCTGAAGGCTACGCCCATTGGCATGATGGTCCTTGGGAACCAGCTGTCTGCAGAGGAAGATGTCAGTATAGGTCTTTGCTTTCCCATACCAACCACAGATTTGACCTGTTGAATTTGTCCCATTAACTTTTAGCTTACTTTTATGAAATAGGAAATTGTATAAAACTTGCAAAGGTAACATTATTTATGGGTTTTAGTGATGAAGAGCAATTTTCTACAGTATACTGTGGGCAATGTTGTTTGAATCCTGGCAAAGAAACTTGTTGAGGTACATGTATGGTGTTAACCTTACCTGGGATGGGTTAATAAACTAAATGACACTGCATTATGCTGGAGCTAAATAGATTAAAGTGCCAGTTTGACCTGAGTTAAAAATCTACTCGTAAAGAAATTAACAGAGCCTATAGATTTTCCTGATGGTCAACAAGATTTACTGTCTGCTGGTCTAAATTAACACAAAAGTGGCCCAAATGACATGGTAATTATTATCCTGCAGCTTAATAACAGACTGAAGTCACATGATTACTTGTTCACTGTTTAGAAAAAAATAAAAAAAGGTAAGTGCCATTGCAACATCAAAACGAAGTTTTATGTGCAGTTTCACTGAGTTGCCATGATTTGGGGGCACTGGTCCCTTGCCGTATAAAGTAAATCCTATGTTCCTTACAAGCACCTATAACAGAAAAAAGCACCCACATACATTCCAAGATTGTACCTGCAAGGAGACAGTTTTCACAGCCGTACTACTGCTCCTTGCAAGGATGAATATATGAGATGTAAAATGTGTGGCAGAGTAGTCCCCCTCTTATCAGGCCAAATGCGCTAGGAAAATGTCGTTATAAGAGGGGTAGTCTCTCTTGAGGGGTTGAATGCAACGAAAATGCCGTACTTGCTGCATGGAGAAGGAAAAGCTTGGGAAGTTTAGAATGGTAAGGGATGCCTTTCGAAAGTCATTGCATGAAGATTCCTGTATAAGTGACTGGTTGAAGTTTATGGCAGGCCGTCTTGGGCGGTTGCCAATACAGGCAATACTGGCAGTATAAGCTGTACGCTAAACTAGTGTAAAATAAATGTTAACTCTAAACCAGCTGAATTTGAAATCCTAGGCCTACATGCAACAGGCCAGCTTAGTTTTATTCTATTTAGTGATTTGTAACAAAGCCTGGGATACGTGAAGGTAAAGAATCGCATTGAAAAGCAACTGTAAGGCTGGTGCATGCCTAAACGGATTAATAATGACTACTGTACCATGCCACAAACTTCAAAAGATCAGGGAATACACAAGCACACTACAGCTTGGAGACACATAAGTCACACAGCAGGAGCTGCTACTGGTTTGTTTGTTTTGGTGTGCAGTGTAACCATGTAAGATGGCCTGCCTTCTTGCTTGAAACATTTTTTTATAAAAAAAAAAAAAAGGATGGGGAACAAGGATGTTGCCCCATATATGAATCCCGTTTGCATATAAAATGGGAGAAAATACAGCACTGTACGGTAAAAAGAGGGTAGATACTAGATGTCACTGAGTGAAGACAAGAAGTACACACCAAGTCACGAAACAGCAAATCACAGATAGAATAAATGGCCTGCCTTCTTGTTATAGGCTATAATCTGGCAGTACTCAGAAACCTTAAGTTCAACCAGTCACTTATACAGGATTTTTCACACAAAGACTCTTGAAAAGCATCCCTTAAAATACTAGTCTGAACTTCTCAAGTGCCAGTTTTGGTCATCACGTGTGGTAGGTACGGCATGGTCAGTGCTGGGCACAGACTCAGTCCCAGTTGCACCAGCAAAGACTGGCTTTGTCGTAGCCTGTGGCTCTTTCCAACATTGGTTCACCATGGTGGACAAGATTAAGACTGTATAACCGGGAAAAGTTTCCTATTTGCATCCCCATTTTAGTCCAGTATTCCATGAGCACACTGACGTTCACTGCTGTGAGTCCATGTTTACAATTAGAGTTGGTGTAAAAGCTCCCTTCTGTGACCTCACAGACCCGGGTGGTCAAACTGTGACAGAAAGTGGCAATGCTTGGTGAGAGCAGCCACCAAATGAAAGGCAATTCTGCAGGATAAAATTGTCAATAAAATATATATTGTATCACCGCAAAGGCAATTTTCTTCACAAAAGTGCTATAACAATTCAATTCCTTCACTGTTCATAAAAAAAAAAAAAAATTACTTGCCGAGGGGAAACTTCTAAATATTACAAGTGCAAATAGATTGCAAGTAGGAATATTGTGGGTCATTTAAAATTATCAAAGTTAAGTCAGGTACATGATTGCTATTTGTGAGAGACAATGTTTTGTTCCTGTGTGTTTTGTGTGGGCTCATCACCTGATGTACAATTGCCATATGAGCTCTGCCCACAGGTGCTCATGAAATATTGAGACAAGTGGGAAGGGATGGAGCTCAACTCTTTCTTGGTAGAAATAGGACTAAGTCGACTGCTTTTCTTGGCTGGGGTTGGGTATATTTCACTCAGCCTGTGCCAAGGAAAGCTGTTGAGCTGCAGCGTGCTCTCATGATGGGCCTTATCTATGGTTGTCACCAAATGTTTTCTGTTTGCATAAAATTCAAGTGAAAAGATTGAGGCAGATGATAATTTACGTCTGGACACTTTTTTTTGTGATTTCACTGGGAAAGGATCAAAAGGGCAGGGACATTTATGGATGTTTGCCAACTGATAAGTGTCCGTGAGTATGACGTGATATGATGTGGATCCCTGACGTCAAGTAAGGCTCCAGTGCTATATTTTCCACACCTACAGGCAGTCAACGGGGATGGTACTTGGGTCAAGCTTGACAAGGAGAGTGCCCAGCATTACTGTCACGAGGCAGAAGGAGACGCATGGTCCCTGGCCTGTGGGGCGAATGACACACTCTACCTCCAGCATGGGGAGGACCTGGCAGAGGAGCAGGAAGAAAGACAAGCGGGGTTCTCCTTTGATGGCAGCAACAGCGCCAGTGGGGCCAGCAAAGGCTTTGACTTCACCACAGCGCAGCAGACCCCTTCTGCTTCCTTCTCAGCTTTTGCAGGGTCTCCAGCTGCAGGTGGGTGCTAGACAGCAAGAAGGCTCATAAATAGCAATTTTATGTGTATTCAGTTGAAGGCTCAACTCCATACGTGCACACAAGATTCTTTTGGGCTACAGGTTTAAGTGCCTACTGGATTGCATGGTAAAATACTGTAAATAAATTCTTTTCATGTGCATAAATTTGCAAAGTTTTTTGCATTTCAGGCAGTCAACTGAAATATTAATTTTACTGTTTTGGATGTAGTTCCTATTAAAGCTGTATTAAATGATGTTTTCATTTTGTTTTTAGCTCTGCTGACTAACGGCCAGAGAGCTCATGCGATCACTCATGTCTGTCCTTCCTTTCATCTATCTGTCCATCTGTAAACTTTTGCTTGTGAACACAGTATAGTCCACCATTTTCAAGATAGCCCCATGTAACTGTCAAGACTTATCAAGTGTATGAAAATCTAGGTCGAGTTCGATATTGGTGGTGTCACCTACAGTATTATGCAATACATGGGTCAAAATGTGAAAATCTTGTGAGCACTCTAGCATCCTTAATGTCTGATAGGTGTTCATGAAATTTTTGGTATGATTGTGGAGGAGGTCAAAATCTCAGGTGCTTACAATACTAGTGGGACCACCTATAACTTGGTGGAAATTAAGAGCCAAAATGTGGTGAAAGATGTCAAATTCCATATCTCAAAAAATAGTTTAATTAGACATAGCAAATTTATAGGATATATAGATCATGTCCAATGCTAGTATGTTATGTAATATCAGTGACCTTGACTTATCTTTCCTAGGTCACCAGGTTTGTCAAGTTGAAAGAGGTGAGTTTGTAATGGCAGGGTGTAGCTTGGAAATCAATGGCAAAGAGAATTTTTTTGGTGATGGTCATCAAATTATATGTCAGCAGAGCATTATGCCCATGGGCCTCTTGTTGTTTTCACAGTTTTGTGTCATCAGTGAAGTAAGTAAAATTAAAAATACCACAAAACTGAGTGAATTGGTAGTAGCTTTAAGTAAAATATGTGCAGTAAAATGTTACATTTGCAGCTTGGTTGATAAATTTTATATGTGCATTTCAGCTGTACACATAGATTTGCTATCAGAAATTTGATGTGCCCATATAGAATGTTTTTGAAAATATTAAGTTGTAAATTACAGTGGAAAATAATGGGAGTGCACAACCATAGCCCTCCTAACTGAAGTGCCCCCTGCAGGGTGTACACAGGAATCCGTATTCCTAATCATCCCTATTAAGACAAGACAACTTGTATCAGACTGGCTTATGTAGTACAAGTTACATTACTAGAGGTAATGTTACAGGTTCTTACAAATACAAGATTTGCAGACTTGTATGTGAAATAAAGAGAAAAACAATACATCACAGAGTAATCAGTTTCTGTTCAAGTGACTAGTTATATATGACATATGTATGGTACATATACAATAGATATTTATTTTTCTTCTTCTGAATCATCAGTTCAATGTGGAGCTGTTGTCTGTGTTGTTTCCAGTGAAATTTATGTTCGTTCATCTTCAAAGCTCGTATCCAGTCAAAAAAAGGCGAAAGATCTGTCTGGCAAATTTTGTCTCAGTAATGAAAAATTATTGCCATTTCTATGATCTGGTTGATCTAGCAAATGTTATATGTTACCAGCACCATCGCCATCAAGTTCCTTTGGAGCCAGTGCAAGTGGCAATGTAGCAAGTGGTTTTGGAGGAGCATTTGTCTTTGGGCAGGCTGGTGAGTACCCCAGTGATGCCTATGTAGGTACAAGTGGAAGTAAGGGAAACACAGTTAATGTCTGCACACAATAGAATGCACCTTTCTTTGCCGTGTTGACCTCACAGAGTTGTGCTGTCTATGATCAGTGACCCATATCTCAAAAGCCAGCAGCCTGATTAATAAGAAATTGTTCAAGTTAGGCAAAATATATTAATCAGATACAGTGACACCTGTTTTGAGAGACCGCCCCTAGAGCAGGCCAAAAAGTGGTCACATAAGGCAGGTGGTCTCTCAATAGAGCTGCAATAACATGGGAAAGATGGCAAAATGGACATGGTAAACATGGTCTTAAAAGGCAGGTGGTCTTTCCTCACAGTGGTCTCTCAAAACAGGTTTCATTGTATTAAAAGACTGTTTACCTGGGATATATCACAAATTCAGGTCCTGAAGATGAAGGTCATGATGTCTGCTTCCAAGGGACCCTTTTATGTGATATGTGCCGTGCAAACAGTATTATATATGTATTATTGAACCTGTTATTACAGTTAGCATCACCAGCAAACAAACAAACCCACCATAATAATTTGGTAAAACTTTGACAGCAACAGTTAACTATTGAGACCATGTAATGTGTAAAAATTCACTTGTACCTGTCAGTGTGCATGCAAGTTCACATTTCTGTCACATGGTGGCACTTCAACTTATATCACAGCTGATCCATGGGAGCAGGATCTCTCAGGAATCTGATATTTTCACAGCATGCAGGGATGATAATCCCTGCATGCTGTCACCATGTCATCTCACCTGACAGTATTTGGGTTTGAGATGATGGCATGAAAAGTAAGCCCCTTAAGGGATCATATTTCTACTGTAGGAAGTCATACTTTATAACAGATTTAATGTGTACAAAGATGCTTGATAGACAATCATTTTGTGGAGATACACTTTATGATCATATGCGGTACAGTTTGGAAAGTTAGTTCATAAACAGTATCTCTTCCTTTTCAGATGTCTAAGTTTGATGGGCTGGTTTGTCTCTGATGTCTATTTTTGGGTTCAACTTAAAATTACACTATGATGTTTTTAACCTGGGGGAGAGGGGATTTGTTGCTGATGTGTGTTGTTGGTTTCAACTTAAAAATGTGCTATCATGTCTTTCATATTAACCTGGAAAGGGTGGGTGGGTGGATTAATTTGATGTTTACTGACCAAAGTAAAGAATTGCTAATAGGAACAAAATGAATGCTCAGGGACACCTCTGACAGACATTACCAGGTATACAGGTGCATGGATTTATAATGGGTAGACCACAAGTTGACAGGTAATGAGCGCCATCTATTGATTGACAATTGTACTTCTGTTTGACAGGGTCACCATCAGGCCCCAGCTTTGGACAGCTCCAGCCCTCAGGGGGTGGGGCAGCCAGTGGGTCCGTGCGGGAACGATCGAAGGATGGGTGGAGACCCTCCTCCCGGGATGACTCCCCACATTCAGGCTCTCCCAAGCTTGGTACCCAGAGGATGGCCTGGGTAGTGCCAGGCCCAGGGCGTGGGGGCACGCCACGACCCCCCGAACGTAAAGACAGTCTGAGTCGTGATCTGCCACCTGAACTACAAGGGGTCTCTGTAAAGGATCTTGTAAAAGCACTAGGTGGGTTTTGTGGTGGGTGCGTTTTAGTCTTGTACCAGTGTTGCTGGAAATGTTAACTAATTGACAGCAACTATATATTTGTTTTCATGATGAAATGTTTGAAATATGCACCTGGAGTCTTTTTAACATTCAGTTGGTGGTGCATGTGATGGCGATGTTACATGACTGTGGATTTTTTTTTTTTTTAACTGCGATTTGAAAATTAGAGTGTTCTGGTTTGTTTGTGCTTTTTTGTGGATTTACAATCTTCCACATGTAGAAAAGTAGGATCTTACCGCTGGAAAAAAAAATATTAAGTTCAATTCAGTAACAGCAATATCTGCCTAATCTTACTTTTATCTTAGTTTAAGCTTCGTTCAGATGTAGGACTTCACAATGTTGTACTAGCTTCTGTGTGCTGCCGTTTAACTCAAATTAGCCATGTGCATTGAGAATTTCACTGTTTTCATGTGCTTCAGTACATGTGGCATGGCATACTGGTCATAAACTACCTGGACTAAACACCACTTGACAACTTCTGAAACAGTTTCATTCTTTTTCTGCGTTCTTTTTCTTCCCAGATTTGTTGTTACAGAAATCTTGTTTTAATTATTGCTGGTGCCGTCTTAGTTGTTAATTTGATGTGAAGCAAAATTTAAAATTGAGGTTTACGTTCCAAGGTTTGTCAGACACTGCTTCAGTGGGAGACTTTGTCAAAGTGCTGCGGCTTCCTGTTTGCAACAAGCTCCCTCCAGCAAAATCAATTTGTTTGCATTAGTGTTATGTGATTGCTGGCTTTCCGTGCATCTTTTCACTGAACTTCCCCGTTCCAGGCAAAGGGAAAGTAAACAAAGAATTAAGCAAAGCGGTAGGCAGACAAGCAGTGCCATCTAGGGAGAAGCTGGAAGTTGATCATGGTGCTAATATGATTGCTACTGAACAGAGAGGGTGGTCTGTAAGGGACTGGGTCAAGCTATTAGGTAAGACGCGTAAACACAGTAGCTGTGCCCGCTTGTCCTTCTACTGGGCTCAGGCATGACTTTTGTTTGTAGTTTTTTCTGTCTCATGTGTTTGTATATTTGTTCAGTCATAGTAACCTCTCTGTTTATTCTCGTTGTGGGTTTACTTTCAGATAGGTATCTAGTTTACCTTTACACGTGAAAAGCTGTCACGATGTGTCTTGTGTTTATGATTTGTGTCATTTTCTATTGTTTTGATTGGGTCTATGAGTTTTTATTTGTTTGTTTTTAATTTTTTTTTTTTTTTGGAGAATTTATGCTGGGGTTGTTTCATCCTTACTATATACTTGTACAATTCATACAAAACAAATCTGTTCATCGGGTGTCTGGAGTGAGACACATTTAGCTGCAGGATTATCGATACATTCAGTGATGTTTCTTTAATTTTTCACTTTCTTTAAAAAATAGTCTCTTGAATGGATTCTTTCATAAATCATTTTTAGTTGTCTTTAAGTGTTTCCTTGGTTGTTTTTGTACAAATGTAGTCAGATAGTAAGTTAATCTGTACCGCTTCATAGAATTGAAATATATGGGTTTCTAAATAAATTAATCTGGTAGAAAAAGTGACTGGCATGAGTGAATGGAATTCATCAAACTATTCTCTATATGTAGTTTAAAGGCAGATAGAAATATTCTCAGAAAATGGGCGGGGAAAGTACAAAGTCAAGGATGATGCAGTGCTTGTAGAAATGAAATTATGCGTGGCTGATGATGGAACTGCATTAAGATGCTCCATTGTCTGTGACACAAGGGGATCTTGTTTGATGTGGGAGTTGAGTTTTCCACGTACAGTCCATGAGGTACGAGGTACTATCAGCATGGTTGTTTGACACCTTTCTGTTGCTCACTGTGGTGCCCCATTCACTTGGCATGGACATGCACACTACTTGGTTTGCTGGTTGTGGACAGTTCTGTTTTCAATGGAATTATTAACTGCTTTAGTTGGGTGGTGCAGTAAAGAAAATTACATGGAGACACGCACACACTTACAAAAGTGAGAGATTCCGCAGTAAAATAAGTGTATATGTATATTACTTCAACTTAGTCTAGCGTGGGTGCAGAACATGGTTATTTTCCTGTTAAAGTCGTTCCTATTCGAAGAAGACTGAGCCAACAGCTTTCCTGGGCATTAGTTTCATGCGTTCCATTGAATGCCCACCATGGAATGATGTCAACCCAGAGAACCCTATCTTGATGGGCCTTATCACAATTTGCATTCAAAATGTTTTCTTCTGGCAAAAAGTCTAAGCAGAAATATTGTGGCGGACAATCTGTTAAATCTGGACACCCTCAGGAATTTGAATGAGAAAGGGTTGAGGAAAAAAAAACTAGGAGAGGTTTACTTGTATATAGACATGAATACAGATCAGCTGGCTGATGGTGCATAATTGATTCTCAGAATTCACCGCAGAATACTTGATGCTCCCTTGCATGGCAGATAGTCATAATAAGATGTGTTGGCTGTTGAATGGTTTCTCCTGCTACAGGTAGGTTTTTTTTTTTTTTTACGACATCCCTACTAGCATAATTTGTCAACTCTTTGTTTGACCCGCGCTTCCCTTTAACTGTTATCGGCACTTGACTTTTTCATGCTTAATCTTTCATGCAATGAGATGATCATTTAGGGTACACTCTTTGAGAGGTGTTGTACATTTCAGGGGAGAGTAGAGTGAATGGTAATGGCACTACGCCTCCCAGGACACCGCCAGGCACCCCAAAGAAGACGCTGTCTCGTAGCTCCAGCCCCAAGCCTATTCCAGGTAAGCCCAAAGATTGATGTTGTAATTTTGGGGATTTGATTCCGTCTGGGAGTAGTTTGTTGTTCAACTCAACCTGAACCCAAAAAGGATTGTCAACACTAGTTGATGCCCAGTTGAGGGGACTTGCCAGTTCTTCATGGTGAGGACAGAGTTGAATGATGAAATGTCACTTGAAGTAGGTCAAACCCGTTTTGTTTCAGTTTTTGGCACCGTTTTGATCTTACAAAAAGATACCCAGCAAAACTGAATAAAGTTACAACCACAATTGGGTCTGTGGAGCAAACAGTCTCCCCTATTTATAGAAATGCTGCTTCACCAATTGAATGCTTGACCTTGCACCAAGCGTGTCCCTGTGATTTCACCAGCAACATCCTGTGGTCCCTTGTTTGACAGACACACCCCAAGGGCCGGTCCAGAAGTGGTGTTTGCATTTAATAATCTTTCAGTGGCGGTCAGATAATACGGGGAAAAATAGTAATAGGTCACTGTGGTCTTTAAAGTGAGCTAGTCTCTGGGGTGGTTTGTCAAAAGAAAGCACTTTGTTGCTGAAAATTCAAGTACCAAGCTATTGTGAGCATCATGATGTTATCTGTACCTGAGAAGTTGACCAATGAGAAGGCAAGAAGAGAGGGGCAGGTGAGAGTACTACAACCTCCTGGAGAGTACATGTATTATGACCTCCCACATACTTCTTTGGAAAAATTGGACAGACTGCTCAAAATTCAAGTACCAAGTTATTGTGGGCATTTGGATTTGGGAACATTCATTCATTACCCTTTCAATATATTCATTGTGCTCAAGTTCTGTAAATAGTGGGTTTTTTGGGGGGCATGATAACTTTGTTGCAATATTGTCTCCCCTGACATAACAGTGTCAAGTTAGCACTTTTCTGCAACCGAATACAGGAGTAAAATTATCATTAATTTTGTCTTTGTTTATTATGATTTGAACACCACTAGGTTTCAGGCTTTTCTTAATTTCCTTATTTTTATTTATTTTTTTTGGTTACTTTTGCCAATGTCTGTGTGGAAAAGCTGCTAAACATGACCTCAGACCATTGAATCCTCAACTTACTCAAAATGCTTGATATTTTTACAATGTCACAGTCTGAGCCTTGCTGAGAATGAGTTTTTAATCCTTTCCCCCTTGAATTAAGACAGAATCAACAGCTATTGATGTCATGGGTTGGGCAGTCAGTACCCAATCCATGCCAAGGAAAGCTGTTGACCCGGGCCATGTGATATTGACAGGTCTCATCTGCAAATTCTCAGTCAAATTGTTTTTCATTACTGTTGAAGTTAGTTGAAAACGCTGAAGCAGACGACATTCAACCACCCGCCGGTTTTAGTCAGTTTAAGGGGGGCTGGGTGTGTGCTACTTGCACAGCTTCTGACCACTGCATGATCAGCTCCATTTATACTGACCTATCGGACTGCCTGTGTTACACGAAATCCACTTTGTCCTGCATTTGTTGAGTATTTTTGGCCTCTTGCATCTGTGTCATTTTCATTGACGTTTGTTGTGCCCAAGTTTTCTGGCCCAACAGTGCACCAAGGTGACAATGATAAGACAAGACAAAAAGCACCATGAAGATAATTTAGGGGTACCCTGACCTGGCTGTTGGCAGCTGGGTCAGACTGCAGGCACAGACCCCAAACTGGTAGCATTAACCCCTTAAACTCTAATGATACAGTTGAGTTTGAATATCATAAATCTATTGTTTTAGAGGAGGAACATCACCCCATGTAATATACTAGCTGCTGACATCCCAAATTACAAATAACATATGAATCAACTGTGACAATGGTTAGACATCCATGAATACCTAATTAACAAGGATCACATGAGCTGGAGGCTTTGTTATTAATTTAAGCTGTCGGGGAAAGATATGTCACCTTTGCATATGCATTTGACTGAAATAGGATCATTTGGTAATACCAAAATATGTGGTCCTTGTTTGTTTGGTAAAATTGTCAAACACAGTTTGGTGTGATGATTGTGAGGATATTCTAACAGAGGAGCAGCTACAGTAAAACCCCCATTAGCGGGCACCTCCCTGTAGTGGGCACCTCCTCACAGTGAGCACTTTTCTCTGGTCTAAACAGTGCCCACTGTGTAGAGGTTTAACTGTAGTATTCAGAACAAATGTCAGCTGAGAGACCAGCAACCCATTGTCAGGTTTGGGCCAAAGTTGTATTCATCATACAGAGAATTTTGGTATCATCATACCTGCTATTTAAGTGTATTTAGCAGAAAAATGCAGAAAAGGGTTACCAGAGTGCTCTTGAAAAGACATGGTCTTATATTGGAGGTGGTCTTTAGAGCAGGTATCACTGTACTTTGTCGTGTATATTGACATTGTAATGAGACTCTTTAGTGCATATTGGATGCATCAAAAAGATGTATTTTATGACCTTTCATAATATTTTCTGTATTTTAGGTTCTCCCAGAAGAGAATCGTCATCTCAGAGTTCCAGCCCATTGGTTCCCAGCTCCCCAAAAAGGGATCACCACATGCTGTGTGCTTATAGCTCAGGGGGACCCAGCCCCATGAGAACCCCTCCGAGAACTCCCCCTCGCACACCACCGACATCTCGAAGAAACTCCTCCACAGGCAGTTTCAGCACACCACCACAGACACCACCATTTGCCCGCAAGGATTATTCATCATCTCCAAGCAACAGCCCCAAGTTTGGATCCCCGAGTAGAAGGCATGTATACTGTATCAACAACACTTGAAAGCACCTGTAAAAACTGTTTTTCAGTAACGTTTCAATTTTTTTTCCTTTGATGAAAATACCCCCCCACCCAACATACATACTTTGGTCAGTCACATGAGGTGTAGGATCAGTGTCTACACTCAGTGATCAAAGTAAAAGTAACAGAACATTGAGTAACAGCCGAAATAATGATGGTTTTGAATGTATGTCAAACATGAAAAATTGCAGTATGTGCAAGAAATAGTGACATTTAACTTTTGATCTTGTTGCTAGTTGATAGTCACTTCCAAGTTTTGCCTGGTAGACATGAAGGAGAACATGACTTCAACTTCCTGGTTTAGGTCCTAGTGGGACATTGAATGTATTTTAGTATTCCAAAATTAAAGATGACTTCAGGTTTGTTTTATTTCACTGCAAACTTTAGACTTGCAGCGCAGAATAATGGCGACATTGAGTCATGCTTTGTGGGCCAAAGGTAACCAGGTCTTGACTTTCCAATCCAAAATAACAATGATCTTGACTATGTGTTGTATCTCAAAATAACAATGACCTTGACCTTGAATGTTGTAGCACAAAATAACAATGACCTTGACCTTGTGTGTTGTAGCCCCAAATAACAATGACTCTGATCATGTGTGTTGTATCCCCAAAATAACCATGACTTTGACCATGTGTGCTGTAGCCCCACATAACAATAACCTTGTGTGTTGTATCCCCAAAATAACAATGACCTTGACCTTGTGTACTGTAGCCCCCAATAACAATGACCTTGACCTTGTGTGTTGTAGCCCCCAGAGGAGTGCCAGCTCCAGTCCTCAGCCAGGCACCAGCCCCCTCAGTACCAGCCTGCCACGACCAGCCAGCCCTATGAGTATAGGCATGCCACGTGCTCCTGGCTCCCCAGGTCGCACCATGTTGTCTCACTCCCTGCCTAATCAGTCCACTTGTTCACCACAAGATTCCATCAGGGCACACTTTAGTATCGGAGCCTCTTCACCACGTGAAGACATCCGGTAAGACTTGCAGAACATGTCTTGTCATGCTAATCAAATATAGACCTACACTGAAGGCTTTTGTAAGACAGAAGCCATTAACTGGTGCCACTACCTCAATACAGGTGATATTTAGAAACATTGTGTGGTGTTTGAAAGAGAGCACAATAGATAAGATGAGTTTTTTTCAATTGTTTATGTGAGATTGGTTCCAGTTAAGCTGGTTTACTATAACTAAAGTTAATGATTCTGAGGAGAGGACTTTGGGATTAGTCATAGGGCTATTTTCCAATGCTTAGTAAACAAATAAAGTTTATTAGTATTACGGTAAATGATTCTGACGATAACGCTCAAACAGAAAGGGATGAACATTTCATTTCTTTGTAAAAATATTGAGGCAGTCAAAATTTTAACATGGGAAGTCGAAATTTTTACAGGAGAAAAATATATCAACTTCATTCATGTCACACAGTATAAACAGTGGGAACATTTTTTTGTGAGACAGAAAGAAAAAGACTTAAAATGTTTTATCAGTTAACAGTTTAAAATATGATAATATGTTGTGCTGAAGCAACTACATGTACTCTGCTGTTTTGTATGAGAATAGGCTGTCTCCAAAGTCAAACCGAAAAGACCGAGGTCGCCAATTGAGGACCAAACGAGAGAGGGCAGCGTCTCCTGCTCCGAAAGACAAAACCCCGGGCAGTAGGTCAAGGTCAGGGTCGCTGGCAAGTGATCAAGCCCCAGTGAAGGAGGCCATGTCCCCATCTGTGGCAGAATGCTTGAGAGCTGTGTTTGCAGCCTTTTTGTGGCACGATGGGATAGTTCACGATGCCATGGCATGTGCATCGTTCCTGAAATTTCATCCGAAGTTAGAAAAAGAATTACCAAAGCCCAGAATGTCCAACCCACCCAGCAGGGACCACAGCGAAAGGACCACACCCACTAATACTCTAAAGAAGCACTCCCGACAGAGTTCGGGGAGTTCAGGGGGAATGGCATCGCACAATATCAATATAAATGAGGCTGTGAGGGAGGCAGAAATGAGTCGTGCCAAAGAGAGGCATAAGTCAGAGAGCACGTTGAATAAAAAAGAAGTGAAGGTAAAGAAGACCCCAGTGGTAGAGTCCCCAGTTGTGGAAAAGGAGCCGGAGTTACCGGCCACACTTCAGTATCTGGTGTACTTCTGGGAAGAGCTGTCCTCCACCACCTTGAAGGTCATCAACCAGAACTTGATTCTTCCCAGCCCTGCAGTTAATGCCAAGATCAAGAAAGGAGAGAAGAAGGAGAAGGATAAAGAAAAAGACAAAAAGGTTAAGAAAAAGAAGGAACCAAAAGCAAATGCAGCTCCAAGGGGGAATTTATTTGGAGAAGCAGCCGGGGCGTTGTTCGGTGGGGCAGCAGCACAGGGCGACCGAGAGACGGTCTGTGAGCTTTGTGGGGGTATATTTCCACACCCTATTACCTACCACATGAGACAGACACACCCCGGCTGTGGCAGACATGCAGGAGGGCAGGGATACAACAGTGGGGGAAATTTTTGTGGGGGATGGGCCGGCAACTGCGGAGATGGCGGTATCGGGGGAAGCACTTGGTACCTCATGTGTGACAAATGCCGAGACAAGTACCTGAGAGAAAAACGACAAGCTGTCAAGGAGAAAACAAAGAAATCCAAAAAGAAGACCACGGCATTCAAGCAGCCCTCTGTAGCTCAAGTTCTGGAACCCCATGTGGTGATGAAAAATAATGCTATGTTTTTACTAGACCTAGACAGTGCAGCAGGGTTCAATTTACCCTCACAGCCCACTAGGAAAAGCAAGCACAGTTTGCGTTTAGATTCATCATTACCCAGTGTGCATGAGGACACCCTTGGAGAACGTAGTCCATTCCCTACAGTGCCCTTTCTTTTCCTCAACCTTCGTGGGGGCCAGGCCTCAGACAGCGCCTTTGCAGAGGATATGATATTTGATGAGATGGACAGAATGAGCTTGAGTCGTTCCAGTGGCAGTGAAACTGGAGGTCTCAACAGGGCCCGACCGCAATCACAGTCAGACGCTCAGCAGTTGGCATTTTACCGCTATCGATCTGGCTCTGTCGAACATGACCCAGAGACTGGTTCTGCAATGCCTCTACAGGTGAGAACATACTGTACAGCAGGTCTATGGATGTAGCTTGTCTGCATGCAAGTCCACATTAGTGGGGGCTAGAATTATGAGGACACTGTTTCCATGGGAGGAAAACTCTATCTGTGTTCAAGGGTGTGTTTGCCTGTCTGACTTTGGGTTCCTTGCGGTAGTTGTATTTTCAAAAGTTTTCAGTCTTTAGCAATGTAATGTTGACAGTACATGGTATTAGGGTACTAGTTATTTTCATATGTTGTGCTATTATCAGATCCTCCCCTCCCTCCCCCCCCCAAAAAAAATGAAATAATCTTTATGAGTATTCAAAGTGTTGTATTCAGATACATTTAAGCCCTATGCAGTTGATGTAGTTTAAAATTCATACATTTTTCAAACAATTTGTAAACATATATTTCGGAATAAAAATGAATGTTAAAGGTCTCTTGTATAAGTAAAATGCATCTGGAAAGGGTTTGAAACTACCATATTGCTCCCCATCCCCCCCCCCCCAAAAGCATCCTTTGTGCTTTTAAATTACATTAACACTAGTCATATATTGTGAACATTAAAGAATAATGTCATATAAAGGTGTCTAAATGTGGAATATTTAGCCTTCTGTCCATTGTTTTAATGATCTTGCCAGTTGCGTGCGAGGCACTTAGAGCTTGGGTACCCCCACATGGGGTGCACCTTTGGTGGCAGAATATGTTTCAACAACAGGTCTGGAATCCACATCATTTGGATGGATAGTGGGTTAGTAGGGCCAGTATACAGTTGTCCATGTTATTTATCAATGAGCGACCCAATACCCCTGCATCAGCATGCAGCATTTTTTTTACAATTGCCAGCCAGCATCTGATGTCTAAAAAGTTTGTTCATAAAGAATACTATGCCGTCAGTCCACAGCCTTCCTTGCTGCACCCTAGGCCCACTGTACCCAGACTGCACTGAGGAAAACTGTGGACTACATCATCAGAGGGTCAATGCAGGCCCCTGTCTTTCTTGCAAGGGGTCTCTTATAACCTGGTCTTTCATGGCAGGTGATATTAATGAAGAAAAAGGGTT
This sequence comes from Hermodice carunculata, assembly GCA_964020975.1. Lineage (NCBI taxonomy): Eukaryota > Metazoa > Annelida > Polychaeta > Eunicida > Amphinomidae > Hermodice > Hermodice carunculata. The sequence continues at coordinate 93,748,139 of OZ026619.1, forward strand.
GATTGTCTTGAAAGGGTGATCTTAAAAACCCATTTGGTTTTCTCCCAAACCGGTGCTCTTCAGCAAAAACACAACCAAATAAAATGGGGATTTTAAGCAGATTGCTGTGCCGACATAAGCAATACACTGTGTATTATTGTCAGTTCCAGGACGAGTTAGTGCCAAATCCAGACATTACAAGGAGTGCAGAAGTGAGCCCAGAGGGAGGCATTGAGAGCATGGGTAAACATGTCCTGTTCCAGCGCAGCATCTCCGAGATAACCAG